>BLSH010234384.1:290933-303052 GCA_018402905.1 Glandirana rugosa | reverse complement strand
TGTTCAATTAGATAAAGTTAGTTATTTTGTTTTGTTTTTTTTTATGTACCTTTTAGGTAACTTTTGGAGGTATATGTCTGATGATGTAGGTATCCACTAGGTCTCCTTCCGTTTTTATTGGATACTTCGTACCAGGGTCAACGAGGTCATTTGGATTAGGAGACCTAGACTTATAGGTTGTTTCATAAAAGACCTAGCTCTCAGAAACCGCAATAGTGAATGACATAATTACAATTTTAGGTCTATATAAAACACATAAATCTTTACGAAGGTCTATAAAAATTAAGTTAGAAGACTCGACCTGTCTTGATGAAGAACTTCCTCAGGGAAGGTGTAAAAGTGTCGAGAAAAATTTTCAGAAAGGTATACACCTCCAACATTTTAAGGGCCATCCAAAGGATAAGGGGGGAACTCTTTATGTATGGGGGGGGGAGATTTAACCTCCACATATGGAAAGACTTTTAAAAAGAGCTGTGAAAATGTGGAAGGGACTCCTTCAAGAAGTAGTTCTGTCCAGCTCAGAAGATTGAATTAAAAATATCTGGAAGCATTTCTAAATACACAAAATATATCTGGATTTTAACATTAATACAGTAAGTGATAACGCCAAAGACTCTCGATCCAGAAAATACTTTGTTGGATATTCAGATCCAGAGGATTAGGTTTACTGGAGCAACTGGGACCATGCTTCATAGGTTATTTTTGCCTTCCTCTGGATCACCTATGGATGTAGTAGTCTGTATATGGAGGTTTTCAATGGATTTTCCATGTATTTTTTTTTGTTTTGTTTTATTGATTGAAATAGATTAACTTGTGTCTTTTTTCAACCTACATATGTAACTGTACAATATTTCATATTAACTTGAAAAATGTTTAAATATTTTTTTTTTCTTTCCTGAGCATAATATGTAAGGAAAATATGTACAAAATCACAATGCATTCTCTTGCTTAGAGAATGTCACTCTAGCTTACCCTAGAACACAATTATTCTCTTTATCACTATGAAGATGATTGTTAGCTGGAAGAGACACAATTCTTACCATGAAATAATGCAGCTGTGTGCAGTTTTCTATTCAATAAGTATATACTGTATAAAGTTCAAATTAATCAATGTGCATAACATTTCACAATATATAAATGCATAGACTAGTCTAATAAATTAATTTACACAATGAGTAAATACATAAGAATAATACTCAAATCAATTAATGCATGCAATGTTCTTATAAATGAGTATATACAATGCTTTGATGAATCCGCATACATGCTAATCAATTAACCACTTCCTTACTGGACACTTAAACCCCCCTCCTGCCCAGACCAATTTTCAGGTTTCAGCGCTGTCGCATTTTGAATGACAATTGCGCGGCCGTGCGACGTTGTACCCGAATAAAATTGATGTCCTTTTTTCCCCACAAATAGAGTTTTCTTTTGGTGGTATTTGATCACCTCTGCGGTTTTTATTTTTTGCGCCATAAACAAACAAAAAGTGACGATTTTGAAAAAAGAACAATATTTTTTACTTTTTGCTCTAATAAATATCCAAAAATAAAAAATAAAAAAAACAATTATTCATTGGTTTTGGCCGATCTATATTCTTCTACATATTTTTGGTAAAAAAAAATCGCAATCGGCTTTTATTGATTGGTTTGCGCAAAAGTTATCGCATCTACAAACTATGGGAATTGATTTATGGCGTTTTTATTATTATTTATTTTTTTTTACTAGTAATGGCGGCGATCTGCGATTTTTATTGGGACTGCGATATTGCAGCGGACATGTCAGACATTTTTGACACTTTTTTGGGACCAATGACATTTATACAGCGATCAGAAATGTAAATGTCCACTGATTACTGTGTAAATGTCACTGGCAGTGAAGGGGTTAACCTGCAGGGGGCAGTGAAGGGGTTAACAATGTTTCCTGGGTGTGTTCTAACTGTGGGGGGGATGGGTTGGCCGGAACATAACAGATCTAACTGATCCCAGTGACAGGGATCAGTAGATCTGCTTGTCCCCCTCTCACAGAATGGGGAACCGCCGTGTTTACATCGGCGGTTCCCCGTTCTACAGCTCTGTAAGGCGATCGCGGGTCAGGAGCGGACATCGAGTCCGCCCGACCCACGGGCACGCCCACGCTGCGTGCGGCGGCCGCGTGCCGCCGCCGCTTGTGAGTGCGCGCAGGGGGCGTGTAAAGGGGCGGACGTCTATAGACGTCCTCCCGGAGATTCAGATCCGCGCTGTAGACGTCTTTCGTCTATAGCGCGGATCTCTACAGGTTAAAGGCTATTTTCACTACTCTTATTTGAGATTTGAAGGGGATTTACATACCCAAGAGTTTCATATATTTTTCTGACTAGGAAGGTGTGACACTTATTTTATTGAAGGGCCCTGGGTCCTAAAATTATGTTTTTAGTCTTGCTTTATCGTCAAAGTAATGAATAATATTTTTGTGTAATTTGGTACTCAGGTGCACCCAGGGACCATATAAGACAATTAAATGAACACTGTCACCAACTTTTAAAAAAAATGCAGGTAAAAGCACAGAAAATCTATTATTTTATGCTTCGTAAAGCATTGTTCTCCTGCAATGTGTCTAATTACTCTCTGTGCTGGCCCAGTTCCTCTGTCCTTCCCTTCACATCCCTACATAACATTGTATGTAGCTGCCGGGGAAGGCACAATGGTCAATATTATAGACTGCCACTTGAGTGATATTTCTGAGTCTTCTTGGGCTGCTGACATCACATCCAAGAGCTTCAGGGCTTTTAGATGTCTAAATAAGGGAGGCTTTTACATGTAAATAACATGCACATAATATGTTACATGCCAGTGCAAGCAGGAACAGCCTAGATGAGAGTGGCAACTTTGCTCTGAATACAGGAGCAGGGCAGCATTCTTGCCAAACCATCACATGAAGCTGCATAGGGGGGACTTTATTAGAGATTAAACAGGTATTTCTGGGACTTTGCAAGGGGCCTAAGTGAAAATATTTAATGGGAAGCCATAGGTCTACTTTGAAGAGACACTTCAGTCCCCCCATAATTTTGCTCTCCTCTCCAATGCAAACACAGACATGTTGAAGGATTGGGGACCTGGTAGTGACCTATATATGTATGTGTGGGGGTTTCCTGCATCTGTGCCAAATCTGCACCACCTTCACACTTGAGCAGGAAACCCCAACCACATGCACAGATGTGCTTCAGGTCTCTGCCAAGTCGAGAGGCCCTGCTGCACATCTGCACACACCCAGAATCTGGCACCAGGGGGCGAAATGTCTTTCTCGTCTAGGCCCAAAAAAAAACCCCAGAAAAGCTTGAACATTTTTTAAAATCTTATTGTGGTAGAGTAATGGGGAGGAGCCAGGCACAAATTAAATGTTTTATTGGTTGGAGGTCTGCTTTCAGTAAGCAATGTCACTGTAAAAAATTAAGTGAATAAATTATAAAAAATGGAATAACATTTTAAAATGAAAGAAATGTGCAACAAGATTCATGTTTGAGGATAGATACATTTAAAGCACTATATGGTTCTACCAAGGAGGAGAGAGTGTAAGTTGGAAACATAGAGTAGTTGAGGCCAGAGGTCCTTTCTGGGGGTAACAGGAACCTAGTTTCAAAACCAGAGCATGAAGCAAAAACATAATAAGGAACACAGCAAAGGTCCAAGGTCACACATGAATGGGCTCGCGGTGCCATGCTCTGCACCACGAGCCACTCTATTTTGAAGCCTGTTAGAGCCTATGGCT
Organism: Glandirana rugosa; assembly: GCA_018402905.1. Lineage (NCBI taxonomy): Eukaryota > Metazoa > Chordata > Amphibia > Anura > Ranidae > Glandirana > Glandirana rugosa. The sequence continues at coordinate 299,305 of BLSH010234384.1, read as the reverse complement.
CTACTCAAAAAACACTGACATTGCTGTAATTCATGCAGCCGGCATCCTGAAGGGGCTGGTCGCATGAATAGGGTGTGACGGCGGCGGCCATGGATAGATTCATGCATAGCATGAATCTATCCATTAGCATAAGGGGGTGTTGGGAATAGAGGGGGCGGCGCCCGTGCGCCCTTAATGGACGGGCCGCCACTGAAGCGCCCTCTACTGAACAAGTTCAGACACTACCCACATAACCGGACAAGGAGGTTAGTTCCTTAAACCACCTCTGGACCGCCCACCGTCATTATACGGTGGTACTTTGCCGTTGCATACCGTTTTTATGGTAGCAGATAGCTATCATAACGCTGGAATTATTTTAAACAGCGGGCAGTCCGCTTTCAGATAGAAGTGGTCTCAGTGGTGGATTCGCCACAAGATCACTTTTATCGGGGGCGGGAGAGGTCCCCACCCCCTCCCACCACTTTCCCGTCGTCTCCACCACTTCCGGACCTGCCGGTAGCAGCAGAGACGATCGGGTCCTCTTCCGTCAATGCCTGGATGCCGAGTGAGTGGAAGATGCCGCCCACTCGGCTCCATAGCATTGAAGGGCAGAAGCGACGTCAAACGTCACTTCCGCCCATAGCTCTTTCAAATGCCATTTAATTTTTTATTTTTTTTTAATTGCATTTTAGTGTAAATATGAGATCTGAGGTCTTTTTCACCCCAGGTCTCATATTTAAGAGGTGCTGGCATGCTTTTTTATATTACAAGGAATATTTACATTCCTTGTATTAGGAATAAAAGTGATCCTTTTTTTTAATTAAAATATTAAAAGGACAGTGTAAAAATAAAAAGTAAAATAAATAAGAAAAAAAATTAAAACAATGAGTGGGGGATGAGTCATAAGAGGGCCAATGAGAGCTGCAGACCTGGAGGCGTGCCTCTTTGTGTCTGTGTAAATACAGGAAGTGAACAGGCAGCAGCTTCAGCTGCCCACAGTTAACATGGATGCAGCCAGACTTAGTGGAGGGAGATTTCTGCAGCATATTTGGCAAATACAGAATCACAGTATATATAAAATAATATGCAAAGTGTTTGGAGGGAAGCTTCAGTATGGCAAAGATGTTTTTGTTATAAATTATGTGAGCAGACTGCAGTTCCTCTTTAAGTGGTTAAAGTTGTAACAAGTATTCCACAAGTGAAAGGAGAAACCCTGTATGTATGGCAAATTGAGGACCATATTTTCCTCCATGCTTCCACGCATTTTGCATCACATAGCTTCCTCAGGACAAGAAGTGGTAGGTGCTGACCTTGTTCAGTAGAGGGTGCTTGTTTGTTTTTTTGTTACATGTGCCAAGTTTTTAATAGCAATTTGTAATAAAGAATATATTTTTTATATAATGTGCCCACAAAGTCCTGTTTTTTTGAGGGGAGTTTTCTTTCCTTCAATCCTTGCACCAAGAACAGGATCTAGAATTTTAAAGAACATGTATTAGCTATTTAACTTGGCCTGGTCTGAATTTACATGAGGACAACCTTAAAGGTGTGCATGCCCACATGGCGTATTATAAGAACAGGGCTTTTTAGGGGACAAGATGGATTCTGAAAAATGCAGTACAAATGTCTAACATTCATTGAAGCTATCAAGTGCATTATCAGCCAGCCAAACAGGAAACAGTGTGACTTAGCAAATGTAACAAAAGGCCTTGAAAGTGAAGGAGCTTGTGTGCTTAGCCTCCTTCCCTAGCGATCCGAAACCCCATACTGGGTCCGACTCACAGCAAGGGGAGTCCTAGGCACCCAGCCTGGAAATCCGTATAAAGCTGAGCTTCCTAGTACTCAAGTGTAATACAGATACTCCTCACTTAATGACCAGGTTCCATTCCAGGGACCAGGTCATTAAACGAAATGGTCATTAAACGAGGAGCCACAAGTGATCAATATTTTAAGCATTCTTAACTATTGTACTGTACTGTGTTCTGAAAAAAAGGTCTAAAACACAAAACTCCAACTCAATAACATTGTTTTAATTTGCATAAGTACAGAACAACAAAAAAACTGTACTGTACTGTACAGGATACAATGATATACAGTGCCCAAAATATATATATACATAATATATACAGTAGACATTTAAACTAACATTTTAGTCATCAAATCCTTCAAAGGGTGATAGTGCTTCAGGGTCATCAGTATCATCATTGAAATTACCAGCAGGGTCATCAGAGTCATCACTGGAGTTCCCAGCAGGGTCATTAGTGTCATCATTAGAGTTACCAGCAGGGTCATCAGTGTCATCATTGGAGTTACCAGTGGGGATATCAGTGTCATCACTGGAGTTACCAGCAGGGTCATTAGTGTCATGATTAGAGTTACCAGCAGGGTCATCAGTGTCATCATTGGAGTTAACAGCGGGGATATCAGTGTCATCACTGGAGTAACCAGCAGGGTCGACAGTTTCATCATTGAGTTAGGGGATGACACTAGCATGCTTACAACCGCGGTTCTTTTGAACCTTACTGCTACTATGCTCATTTTTAACTATGCTTGTGAGTATTACTCAATAAATGATTGGTTTTATTAATTTGCGGGCTTCACTCTTCGCTTTTCATTTTTACTTATGGGACATATCCTGGTCTACTGGCGAGTACTATGATCTTTGCTCCCTAGATTTAATGGTGGTTATCTGGTTCCGATCAATACTGAACAGCCAGTATGCTTGATTGCCATAGGAGTCTGCTGCTGATGTGGGGATATGATGTTATTTTAACCACACGCTCATTACAGTTACTATCTGGTAAATAGATTTATCATTATTTTTGAATTATTATTATACAGGATTTATATAGTACCAACAGTTTGCACAGCACTTAACAAAATGAAGGCAGACATTACAATGTGATTTAAGCACGGTGGTGTGATGCTCTGTGAACAATATTGAAATTGGTGTGCGGGCTTCATCTTCTCTGGTTCACCATCTCGCCTGCCTCCTACTATTTTTGATAGCTCTGCACTTGGACTAGGCTCAACAGTGTCATCATAGGAGTTACCGACGGGGTCATCAGGAGTTGTAGATGAGGGAGAAGACGACAAGGAAATGATAGAACTGGTAGAGGTAGCTTGCAAGAAGAACTCTGTTAAGGTGCTCTGCTTTGTAATTTTCTTTATTTCTTCATAAATTTCACAATAACATCGCATAAGTTCCTTCATCTGCCGTTCCACTTTAGAGAACCTTTCAACATTTGGGTCCATACTCTCATTGTAATAAAGCTGCATTCTCTTTTGAGAACATGCCAGCTAACCCCCTGACTGTGAACTTCTTTTGTACTTCTTCCATTGTTTCCTCCTTTTATTTCTCTTCCTGTTCTAAGTGCTGCCTTGCTTCCAACTCTATTAAATCTTCATTACTTAGCTCTCTGTCAACAAATTCCACTAATTCTTTAATATCTGTCACTGCAACATCTAAGTCAAGCATATTAGCAAGTTGCACACTTTTTTGATTTATAATTTCAAAATCTGTTTCATCAAACCCTTCGCTATTGTTCACAAAACGCTTTAAGCATTTTTTCCAAATACCCTGCATACACTTTTCTGTTACTCCCTCCCAAGCTGATGCAATGTTTTTTTATGCAGTGTAAAATGTTGTAAGCTTTCCAAAAATCGCAAAGGATGTGCAAATAGTAGGCCTTGGATGTTACTATTGCACCCTGATTCATGGGATGTAGGATAGCAGTTGTGTTTTTAGGCAGGTATACTACCTTTACGTCTGGATGTAGGTCATCAAGATGCTGGGGGTGGCCTGGGGCATTTTCAAGCAGGAGAATAATTTTAAAGGGAACACCCTTTTGCTGATAATAATGCTTGACGAAGGGTATGAAACAATTGAGGAACCAGTAATCAAATAAGCATGTGTCATCCATGCTTTGTATTTGCTCGGTAATAAACAGGCTTACCAACCTGCTTCAATGCACGTGGGTTCTGTAAACAATAGATGAGGAGAGGCTTTAACTTGAACCCAGCAACATTTCCTCCCAACAACAATGTGACCCTGTCTTTAAATGCCTTAAAACCAGGCATTGTTTTATCTTCTTTGTGTATGTAGGACCTTTCAGGCATTTTTTTCCCAAAAAAAGTCCAGTTTCATCCACATTAACTATCTGCTCTGGACATTAGCCACCTTTTTCGATGATTTTATCAACTTCAACCACACATTTTTCAGCTGCTTCTACATCTGCACTTGCAGCCTCCCCACTGATACTCCAATTATGGAGTTTGAATCTCCCATGAAACCTTTGAAACCATCCATGTCTTGCTGTAAATGTTTCAGTCTATTCTTCTCCTTTGTGCACGTTCAAATTCTCAAAAATACTGCGTGCTTTGGTTTGACTCAATAAAAGACTCATTGGCACTCTTTTTTCTATTTGTTTGTCAATCCATACCGCCAGCAATTTGTCCATTTTATTAGTGAGGCCTTTCCGTTGCCTAGTTATTATGGCTTGATATCCTGCAGATGCTTTTACTGCCTCTTTCCCACTATCCTTATCCTTTAGGATTGTTGAAATGGTAGAATGTGCAAGTTCCAATTCACTTGCTATTTCTTTATCTTTCTTGCCAGCCTCATAGTCCTTAATGATCTTCATTTTCATATCAAGATCAATAGCTTTTCTTTTTTTTTTTTAGCACTATCTGCTGGTGCAAGCACATTTTTTATTTTTTCTGACATGGTGTGGGCAATACCTGTACAGTACAAGCACGCATTACATTACTGTACTTAGACATAAAACAATACAGTATAAAGACATAAGACCTAAAACTGTGCAGTATATAGAATGCTGGATGGGGCATTTAGGGGGCCCGAGTACAGTACATACCTGTAAAACAGCAGGCCGGGAGTGAGAACAAGGCTGATGCAAAGTGATGACATGACGTCCTGCGTGGGTCGGGAGAGCTGGTCATAAGTCTGATCGGTCATTAAACAGGTAAGTTGTTAAACGAGGAGTATCTGTATAGGAGTCAAGGTGACTGGGAGTGCGTTGATGGGTTACTGAGCTGGTGGAGTCCAGTACAGGCTCAGTGTTACCAGCTCAGAAATGCTGCACAATACAGAGAGAAGTGTAAAGAAGTGTATCAAGGAACTGTTATTCATAATGTGCAGAGGGTAATAAGTTAAAGGACTGTGGCATGAACTACAAGGAGTTAATTGTATTGTTATGGAGAAGCATCAATTTTAAGTTGAAGTGCTGCCTTAATGCCATCCTTGTGTTAAACGACAGCCTCAGCCTATGGAGGCAATACCGAGTGTGTTCTCCGGGTCCCCACTTGGGCACAGTAAGCCCCACCCACACTGGGGTAGGGAGTAATTGAGTTTCCCTTCTCCAGAAACTAGTCATTTGGCCTTGGGCTGTGGCGTCTCAATGTTCCCTGGTGTCGCAGGGGACCTCTAGGCAGTAGGCTGGAGCTACTGGGAAAAACAGACCTCTTTGTGTAAATGTATCCCTATGACAGCATTGGTACTCTGAAGAACTGCACTTTGAGTTATGTTTCTTTGGGTATTTAACCCCCATAACTGGAACATGTGGGAAACTTACCATGAATCCAAAATTCTAGATCAGGGGTCTTCAAAATGGGGACCCTGTTGTAAAGGGGAGCTCTGAAGGGTACCTTGATGTCTAAGGCACACTACTCTGAGGTAAGGAAGGACACTGTTGAGGCTCTGATGAAAAAAGGGCTCTGATAGGGACCCTGATGGGCTCAAATGTATTTGGATCCTCTTTGCTTTGTTTTACTGAAGCTCTTTTTCTGTTGTTCTCAATCACAATGTGCTGATTACAAAAAAGCTATAAAAAAAACATAAATGAATATTGATAAAACAGGATGTTCTTTTGTACTACAAAAAATTGGAGGCCCCTGGTTCAGATTAGTGGAGCAATGGGGCCGGATGCTGCCCTTTGCTTGCCTTTATCTGGCCCTTGAGGCATTATTCCTGCCACTGACACCAACAATGGGGCATAATTCCTGCCACTGACATCAATAATGGGGCACAATTCCTTCCACTGACACCAACAATGGTGCAGAATTCCTTCTACTGACAACAAAAAATGGGGTACTATTCCTCCCACTGTCACCAACTATTTCCCCCCAAATACCAAAGACTGAGCATTGTTTACTCCAAATGGGCACAATCCAGCCCAGCTAAAGCCTGTAGGACAGTAAACTGGCCCTTTCCTTGGAGACCCCTGGTCTAGATGAACCTTCTGCAAGGAGTGGTAACACACCCTGTAGCACAAAGTATGTAGGCAATTACACACCTTTGCCTCACTCCTCAGTTATGTAGAGTGTGAATAATTAGTATGCAAGAAATGATTGGTTAAACCCACAATTACTTTTATTCACCACTACTTTTCAAAGATGTTTCAAAATAGCAAAAGTTTATAGTTTAGAACAACAGTCTCCAAACTGCAGCCCATGAGTCAGGTTTGGCCCTCTGATTTCCTTTATCCAGCCCTTGGGGCACTATTGTTTTCACTGATGCAAGGCACTATTCCTTCCACTGACACAGACAATGGGGCACTGTTCTTCCCACTGACACCAATTATGGAGCACTATTCATCCCACCAATACCAATGAGGGAACACTATTCCTCCCACCAATACCATTGACACCAATGATAGCAATGATGGAGCAAAATTCTTCCCACCGACACCAATGATGGAGCATAATTCCTTCCCCCAATACCAATGATGGGGCACAATTCCTCCCACTGACATCAATGATGAAGCACTACCCATCCTACCAATACCAATGATGGTAGCCTGAAATATTATCTGCTCCCAATGGCCACAGTCCGCTCCCTAAAGTCTGAATGATAGTAAACTGGCCCATTATTTAGAGAGTTTGGAGACCTGTGGTTTAGAGATTGGATTACAGGTTTATAAAGGTCTAACCATCAGACCATAAGAATGGACAATTGAGGAGCAAAGAAGGACAGAAGGATTTGGTTGTAAAAGAGGGACAGTTCCTTTATATGAGGGATGGTTGGGAGCTGTGCCATTACAGTCTCCAGTAATGGCTGCTCATGCAGGGCGCAGGGGCATGGCCCCCCTAATCCATGCTCTTGGTCCCTTATCTCCTTGCAGGGTGCCAGACGCATGAATTCCAATGGGTTTTTTTTAAAAGCACATGATTAGAACCTGAGGCTCTAATTCTCTTCAAAAGGGGTGGGCTCAGGGGTGCAGAGAACTGCGCCCCGAGCCCACCCAGTTGTGTGGCATTAGCGAATTAATAGTTGCTAATGTCTTTCTGTTTCTCCTACTGGCCAATCAGGAAGCAAGTCCTGAGACCCAATTGGCCGTGAGTCCTAAGTCTTGATTGGCCGGGAGGAGTATCGACCGCTGGGACTCAGGAGGAGACGCAGGGGGAAAGCCGCCAAAGCCACGACCTGGATGGGGAAAGTGCGAGGCTTAAAGGGGGCCTGACGGGCAAGCGATGCAGTGATCGAGCGATGAAGGGGAAGCAGGGATTGATAAAGCGAGCACTGGGGGGGGGGATTGGTTGGCTGGCTGGAGGGGGGGGTGGCTGGCTGGCTGGGGGGCCGTGGGCTGTCCCTCCCAAGAAAACTGAGCACCAGCCGCCACTGACAGTCTCCATTTCTGTACTTCCGGAGTTGAAATCCCCAACATTTTCAGCAAATATAATAGCAAAAAATGCATTATTCAACAGTATTCTTTGCTGCTCCTAAATGACCTTTAACCATGCTTTACATTAGGATATGTTTACTGGTGTTTAAGCTGAAAATATACGAAGCTCCCCAAATCATGACAGTGAAGAAACTTATACAAATTGCCTTATGAAAATATACCGCAAATCAATCTGCAAATGAACTTTATAAATGCTAATTTCACTTGGTCTCTTCCATGAATTTTATATTGGTGAGATGTGTATTCTATTAAGCGAGCATTCCTCTGATTGATGTAATTAATGGGAATTGGAGATGTTAAGATTTGATGGGTGATGTGATGAATATAAAACTGGCAGACACTAGGAGAGAATTAAGATAAGCAGAGGTGACAGATGCATGCAAATATTTTGTAAATACTTCAGTGTTGACACCTAATATATACAGGGGGGAAAACTGAAGGCTGCTCGGAGAAAGTAAAGCGGAGTATTAGATTTGCAAATTATCATCTTAACCACTTTATAAAGTTTGTAAAAAGTTGCTGTAGAAAAGTTTGCTGTGCACATTGTTGGAGAGTGGATACTGGTTTTGCTGTTAGTGAGCTAACAGTAGATGTATGATGTCTTAGAAGATAACCCCGCAGTGCTCCAGGGTCAGTATAGCATGTGTATTTTCTCCATGTAAGTTTGCTTGGCTTCTTGCTAAAAATATTTTTTGT
>BLSH010234384.1:265679-281482 GCA_018402905.1 Glandirana rugosa | reverse complement strand
AAAATCTTGCTATTTGAGAGGGAGTTTCGTGGTTGTCCTTGGACCGGGATTACGTCAACATCAACAAAAATCTTACTGTTTGACAGGGAGTCTTGTGTTTGTCCTCGGATCGGGATTACGTCTACATCAACAAAAATCTTGCTATTTGACAGGGAGTCTCGTGGTTGTCCTTGGACCGGGATTACGTCAACATCAACAAAAATCTTGCTTTTTGAGAGGGAGTTTCGGTGTTGTCCTGGGACCGGGATAACGTCAACACAGTTTATCATTCTAAAAACAACTACTACTGCAATAGGGCCAGGTTCCTGTTTGTGCTCTAAGCGACAGTTTATCGTTCTAAAAACAACTACAACTGCAATAGGGCCAGGGTCCTGTTGTGGCTTTGAGGGAGAGTTTTTCGTTCTAAAAACAACTACAACTGCATTAGGGCCAGGTTCCTGTTGGTGCTCTGAGGGACAGTTTATCGTTCTAAAAACAACTACATCTGCATTAGGGCTAGGCTCCTGTTTGTGTTCTGAGGGACAGTTTGTCATTCTAAAAACAACTACAACTGCATTAGGGCCAGGTTCCTGTTGGTGCTTTGAGGGAGAGTTTATCGTTCTAAAAAAAACTACAACTGCATTAGGGCCAGGTTCCTGTTTGTGCTCTGAGGGAGAGATTATTGTTCCAAAAACAACTACTACTGCATTAGGGCTAGGTTCCTGTTGGTGCTCTGAGGGACAGTTTATCATTCTAAAAACAACTACTACTGCAATAGGGCCAGGTTCCTGTTTGTGCTCTAAGCGACAGTTTATCTTTCTAAAAACAACTACAACTGCAATAGGGCCAGGTTTCTGTTGGTGCTTTGAGGGAGAGTTTTTTGTTCTAAAAACAACTACAACTGCATTAGGGCCAGGTTCCTGTTGGTGCTTTGAGAGAGAGTTTTTCGTTCTAAAAACAACTACAACTGCATTAGGGCCAGGTTCCTGTTGGCGCTCTGAGGGACAGTTTATCGTTCTAAAAACCAATACAACTGCATTGGGGCCAGGTTCCTGTTGGTGCTCTGAGGGACAGTTTATCATTCTAAAAACAACTACTACTGCATTAGGGCCTTGTTCCTGTTGGTGCTCTGAGGGAGAGTTCATCATTCTAAAAATAACTACTACTGCATTAGGGCCAGGTGCCTGTTGGTGCTTTGGGGGAGAGTCTATCGTTCTAAAAACAACTACAACTGCATTAGGGCCAGGTTCCTGTTGGTGCTTTGAGGGAGAGTTTATCGTTCTAAAAACAACTACTACTGCATTAGGGCCAGGTTCCTGTTGGTGCTCTGAGGGAGAGTTTATCGTTCTAAAAACAACTACTACTGCATTAGGGCCAGGTTCCTGTTGGTGCTTTGAGGGAGAGATTATCGTTATAAAAACAACTACTACTGCATTAGGGCCAGGTTCCCATTGATGCTTTGAGGGAGAGATTATCTTTTGAAAAACAACTACTATTGCATTAGGGCCAGGTTCCGGTTGGTGCTCTGAGGGAGAGTTTATCGTTCTAAAAACAACTACTACTGCATTAGGGCCTTGTTCCTGTTGGTGCTTTGAGGGAGAGTTAATTGTTCTAAAAACAACTACTACTGTATTAGGGCCTTGTTCCTGTTGGTGCTTTAAGGGAGAGTTTATTGTTCTAAAACCAACTACTACTGCAATAGGGCCAGGTTCCTGTTGGTGCTCTGAGGGACAGTTTATCTTTCTAAAAACAAATACAACTGCATTAGGGCCAGGTTCCTGTTGGTGCTCTGAGGGAGAGTTTATCGTTCTAAAAACAACTACAACTGCAATAGGGCCAGGTTCCAGTTGGTGCTTTGAGGGAGAGTTTTTTGTTCTAAAAACAACTACAACTGCATTAGGGCCAGGTTCCTGTTGGTGCTCTGAGGGACAGTTTATCTTTCTAAAAACAAATACAACTGCATTAGGGCCAGGTTCCTGTTGGTGCTCTGAGGGAGAGTTTATCGTTCTAAAAACAACTACAAGTGCAATAGGGCCAGGTTCCTGTTGGTGCTTTGAGGGAGAGTTTTTTGTTCTAAAAACAACTACACCAGCATTAGGGCCAGGTTCCTGTTGGTGCTCTGAGGGACAGTTTATCGTTCTAAAAACAACTACAACTGCATTAGGGCCAGGTTCCTGTTGGTGCTCTGAGGGACAGTTTATCTTTCTAAAAACAAATACAACTGCATTAGGGCCAGGTTCCTGTTGGTGCTTTGAGGGAGAGTTTATCGTTCTAAAAACAACTACAACTGCAATAGGGCCAGGTTCCAGTTGGTGCTCTGAGGGAGAGTTTATCATTCTAAAAACAACTACTACTGCATTAGGGCCTTGTTCCTTTTAGTGCTTTGAGGGAGAGTTTATCGTTCTAAAAAGAACTACAACTGCAATAGGGCCAGGTTCCAGTTGGTGCTCTGAGGGAGAGTTTATCATTCTAAAAACAACTACTACTGCATTAGGGCCTTGTTCCTGTTGGTGCTTTGAGGGAGAGATTATCGTTCCAAAAACAACTACTACTGCATTAGGGCCAGGTTGCGGTTGGTGCTCTGAGGGAGAGTTTATCGTTCTAAAAACAACTACTACTTTTTGCAGCCTTCTAACCCTTTCCATTACTTTTTTACAGCCATTTTTGTGCCCAAAAGTTCGGGTCACCATTGACTTTAATGGGGTTCGGTGTCCAGGGTCAAGTTCGGATCGAGTTCGGTGCCGAACCCGAACAGTTTCACGAGGTTCGTCCGAACCTGACGAACTCGAACATCCAGGTGTCCGCTCAACTCTAGTCTCTAGTAAGCTCCCATAAACAAGGAGCATAAATAGCTATTTTCATATTCAAAAGAGGGGGTGTAGGGGGGAGAAGGGGAAGAGGAGAAGGGGAGCGGGGGGAGAGGGGAGTTCCCATGGAAGTCTACTATAGGTGACATTGCCGTTCCCAGGTATTTCCAGCTGTTATTGACTGCTCCCTCCTCTTCCTTGCAGCTGGCTAACAATGGAGATCATATGACCAGACCAGAGAGATCGGAAAATAGGTCAATATATACATGTTTTTTACACAGGTTGGTCAACATTGGTGTTAGGAGGAGGGAGGGGATATTTTTAAGGCTAGTTAGGTTTAAGCTGGAATTCTACTTTAACTCAGATGGAAATCAGAAAATCAAACTTCACTCGCTGCATGCTTGTTCCAGGTCAATTAATCTGAAACAATTAAAATTAGCCAGCCAGGCAACTAGCTTTTAGAGAAGGCAGCAATGGCAGCCTACATATTTCTTTCAATACAGGTTACTTTGCAAAACTTTTAAAAAGCAAGGAAAGAGAGAGAGATGACTATGGTTTCTGTCTAATGAGGGATGATGTGTACAATTTCAGTGAAGACTTCACAGTTTCCATTGGTTTTTTTTTTTTTTTTTATGTTTGCCTTTTCTTTTTTTTCTCTCATCTTCTCCTGTTACTACAGCTCCGGTTCTATTCATCAGTAGGAAGAAGGCGAGAACAGAAGATTAACAGTGCATAGCAGATGGTATGCTAGGAGGTGCAAGTCTTAATTCTTTTGTCTTTTTTTTTAATTATTTGATCAGAAAAATGATATGTGGACCTTGGAATCATTATTCCACATTAGGGGGTTCTTGTTTAGGAACCACCTGCACTTCGAACAATGTTAGCTATGAGTTTTAATGATTTCTAAGAGGTAACAATGATATCCTATTTATATATATAGAGTGCTAGCCCTACAGCTGTGTATTAAAGAAGGTCTTTATTGTGTATTAAAGAAGGTCTCCATTGTGTATTAAAGAAGGTCTTCATTGTGTGAAGAAGCAAGAGATGCAACAATTACAGATGGTCCTGAGCTGAGAGCAACTGGGTGAAAGGGTGCATGAGCAGGTGGGCTAGAAAAAAAAGGTAAGGGGCATTGTGTAGATATGCCATTTTAACAGAAGAGGGTGTAGCTTTATTGAGCACTGTCTGAGGGACCATTTAGGTGTAGAATGGCCCATAGCATTTGTCTCACCTTCTTGCCCTTGGAATAACTTTGTATGGGAGAGTTCAGTAGTTTGGGATTGACATATTATGGGGCAGGGTTGAGTGGTTGGTAGAGGAGTTCAATGCTACAGCATGAGCAGGACCTTGATGGTGCCAATGGTCAGGGCCGGCTCTACCACTAGGCGGAGCAGGCGGCTGCTCAGGGCGCACTGCCGCCTAGGGCGCCTGGCCACTCTCGATCTGTCACTGGCTGCTCTGCATTGATTCATGTCAACAGAGAGGAGTGCCGTGGCTAGCAGCTGCCTCGATCATGTCATCAGTGGCATTGAGAATTGGAGAGGAGCAGCCCCCCATTGATCGTGTCAGTGAAGTGGAGAATTGGAGGAGAGCCGCGGCTGGCAGTAGCATCCCTCCCGGAGGAATCGCTGTGCATCCTGGCATGTTATGCTGTTATGCATGTTGCTACAGTCACTGGCCAGCTCCATAGCCCCCCTGCCCTCACTTTGAGGTGGCTGTGCAGGATGCATCCGGGCATGTCATTGGGACACGGAGATCAGAGGCTGGATGGCTGGATGGGCACAGGTGAAGCTGTATTTGATGGGCATAGGTGAGGCTGTATTGATTGGCGCTGGGGAAGCTGTATTGATTGGTGCTGGTGAAGGTGTATTTGATAGGCACAGGTGAGGCTGTATTGATTGGCGCTGGTGAGGCTGTATTTGACGGGCACAGGTGAGGCTGTATTGATTGGCGCTGATGAGGCTTTATTTGATGGGCACAGGTGAGGCTGTATTGATTGGCGCTGGTGAGGCTGTATTTGATGGGCACAGGTGAGGCTATATTGATTGGTGCTGGTGAGGCTGTATTTGATGGGCACGGGTGAGACTGTATTGATTGACGCTGGTGAGGCTATATTTGATGGGCTCAGGTGAGGCTGTATTGATTGGTGCTGGTGAGGCTGTATTTGATGGGCACAGGTGAGGCTGTATTGATTGGCACTGGTGAAGATGTATTTGATGGACGCTGGTGAGGCTGCATTTGATTGGCGCTGATCAGGCTGGGCAGGGAAAAGGGGATGGAGTCAGGGGTGGAGCCAAGTGGGGGCGGCAAAATAAGGTTTCGCCTAGGGTGTCAAAAATCCTTGCACCAGCCCTGCCAATGGTTGTAGTTCGTTAATAATATTTTGTTTGCTTGACAAGTTGTTTAATGCAATTGTCATAAAATAAGTTTCATGGGAGTTTAACAGAGCAGGACTCTGTGACTGAGTGCAAATTTTGAAGCACTTCTGCTTCATTGGGTCAATCTGTTTACTATTGTTTTGGGATGGTGTGCCTTATAGTGAAAGAACATACCTTTTGTATACCTTGATATACACTATATTACCAAAAGTATTGGGACGCCTGCCTTTACACGCACATAACCTTTAATGGCATCCCAGTCTTAGTCTGTAGGGTTCAATATTGAGTTGGCGCACCCTTTGCGGCTATAACAGCTTCAACTTTTCTGGGAAGGCTGTCCACAAGGTTTAGGAGTGTCTATGGGAATGTCTGACTATTCTTCCACAAGCGCATTTGTGAGGTCAGGCACTGATGTTGGACGAGAAGGTCTGGCTCACAGTCGTTGCTCTAATTCATCCCAAAGGTGTTCTATCGGGTTGAGGTCAGGATTCTATATAGGCCAGTCAAGTTCCTCCACCCCAAATTCACTCATCCATGTCTTTATGGACCTTGCTGTTTTGTTGAACTTGCATCTTTTCTGTTATAAATACTCATGTCAAATCTGCAACAAATTGAGACAGTTTCAGCGTACAATTGGTGTCTGTTGTCTGTTAGTTAGTTAGGCCTCACTAACTAACTAGGGACAGGTAGCTTTACCTGTATTTTCAAAGAATATTCATAACACTATATTGATATTAGGGATGGGCCGAACACCCCCTGGTTCAGTTCACACCAGAACATGCAAACAGGCAAAAAATTTGTGCGAACATTCGAACACCGTTAAAGTCTATGGGACCCAAACATGAAAAATCAAAAGTGCTAATTTTAAAGGCTTATATGCAAGTTATTGCCATAAAAAGTGTATGGGGTCCCGGGTCTGCCCTAGGGGACATGTATCAATGCAAAACAACGTTTTTAAATTGATTGTTTTTTCAGGAGCAGTGATTTTAATAATGCTTAAAGTGAAAAAAAAAAAAAAAAAAGAAAAATTCATTTAAATAATGTGCCTGGGGGTTCCCCTTAGTCTGCCTGTAAAAGGGTGCTCCTCTGAGATGTTTAGAATAGTGCTAGAGCAAAATTACATTCCAAAAGAAAAAATTGTCATTTATTATCACGGCTGTAATGTATTGCCTGCTCCCGGCAATATACAAAAAAAAAATAACAGAAAAAATTTGCGTAGGGTCGTCGCCCCCCCCCCCCAGTCCTGTCCAAATCTGCTTTAGATTTTAAGGGGAACCCAGCGCCAAAATTTTAAAAAAAATTGATGTGGGGTCCCCCCTAAAATCCAAACCAGACCCTTATCTAAGCATGCTACCTAGCCAGTGTAGGGGGGGGGGATGAGCAAGCGCCAAGGGCTGTGGTTGTTGGGGTCTTTAATAAGGGGGCCCCCAGATCCCGACCCCCCCATGTGAATTAGTATCGGGTATATTGTACCTCTACTACTTCACCAAAAAGTGTCAAAAAAGAAAAAAACTCAGGAGACAATTAGGGACAAGTCCTTATTAAAAAAGAAATTAAAAAATAAGTGTCCCCCGCTGTAATCCATTGTCAATTATGGTGAGTGATGAACCCCAAAAAAAAACACAACAGCTCCTCCTCCATGGGAGGGCTCCCGTCGACTGACTGCTGTTTGTTATGACAGATTATTTATATGGAAGGGGGGGCCACCCGGTGACGTGAGCACGTGACCCGCCCCTCTGGCATCACATGTAGTCAGATGGGGTGGGGTCGCTCGCTTGCGTTGCCGGGTGGCCTCGCCCTGCCATATAAATAAAGTGTCAAAGCAAACAGCGTGCAGACGGCGAGAGCCCTCCCAACGGGGAGGAGCTGTGCGTGCCGTCTGCATGCAATGCATTATGGGGCTCTCCGTGGTGGCAAAGTCGCTGCGAACGCCCCATAATGTTCTAAATTTGACGAATGGACGAACGCCCGATGTTGGGATCATCCCGAATTGATATTATTATGAATTGTTGCTATGACATTTTATACTGGAGATACTATTCCCAACTTATCGGTTTAATAAAACCGTAGCAAAAATATTCCAAGGATAGTTTTGGAGAAAAATTGGTGGTTAGGGGCAGTAGGAATTCTTTTAGGAATTTGTTCCCTCTGGTGAGTGCCCCCACAGCCAGCAGCTTGCTGCAGGGGGCACCCGAGCTGAGTCAGAGCTCCGTGTATCCATTCAGACATGGCGCCGCTGGTGTGTCTCAAGCAGTCAGGAGTGTCCGGAACAGCTAAGACCCTCGTGGACATCGCTGCAGAGAGAAGGGGCTCAGGTAAGTATTAGGGGGTGCTGGGGGGGCTGCTACACACACAAAAGGTTTTTATCTTAAAGCATTCTATCCGAAGAAGACACTTGTCTGATTTTTTTTTCTAAATTTTATTGACTGTAAGAATACACATTACACAGGTAGTTGGAACAGGTAAGTCATACAAAAAAGTTTATGCATCACATTATAATATTTACAAAATGTCTTTCTTCCTGCACTTAGCATCTGCAAAATCTTTAACTAACTCATCAAACTGTATCATCTTGAGGAAACTGCTCCAGACAGCCAGTAGGTGCAGAGCCCTTAGTCTTTCATGGGTCATCATGGTTCTCAGATCATTCTTTAACAGTGCCGATTAGCTTTTTTTCTGAACAACTAGTGACCATCATGCTCAAATAAATTCTAAGAGCAACATCTGGAAAGGTTTCAGCAAGCCCTTCTTCATGTAATTAAACTGCATGTTGAGATTGAGGGAGACATGACTAGAACTTGGCAAAGGCTGCAAACTTGGCAAAGGCTGTAAAAATGTCCTCAACTAACATACTACTGAAGTCTCGAGACACTTTTGGGAGGTCTGGTTGAAGGATTCAAGACACAGAGAAAACCCACTGGTTAGTAGCTGAAGGAAGGTCCTCTACTCTCTGCTGATTTTGTCTGACACTCTGTCATTCTGGCTGAATTCTAACCCAGGGCCACGCCTGTCCTCAATATGAATAATCTTGTGATTTCAGGTAAAACTTGCTAACAAAGTTTTACCCTATTTGAAAACTTGGAGTATCAGATTAGCCCCTTGACCCAATGAGTGTCAAGCGGGGTAGTGAGCTTCTCTTATGTTTCTCACTGCAATAAATCAATGCTGGCCATTAATTTCATTCCCACACAATGGGGTCAGGGCTGTTGGCTGGCACTTTCCAACATTTTTGGAACTTTTCCCTTGTCCCACTCAATTGTCTCTCATAAACAAGCCAATAAATTCCTCAAAACAGTCATGTTAAAACAAACATCTCAAATAGTAAAATAATATGGCTACGAAGTCAGGCTTAACTGTTTTGAATCCTGACACCCACACACACACTTTGTTAATTTTTTTAAATAATAAAAATAATTTTATAATTATTACTTTTTTTAATAAAGGGAATGTGGGGCCCCCTGTCAGGGCAATTGTCCCTTTTGCCCCCTTATAAATCCATCACTGATTATGTCCATGCCCAGGGTAATGCAGTCACAATCTCAGGACACATTTTATTGTCCCACTATAGAAGTCCACAATGGACACAAATAGAAGTCCACAATGGACATAAATAGAAGTCTACAATGGACACAAAGTGACCAGGTCACCGGGACTGTGTCCAGCACGCCGGAGAACCTTCCAGAATACTGACGCGTTTCGAGGGGAGATTCCCTCTTTGTCAGAGCCCTGAAATGTTTGTGACTAAAATGTTTTTATGATCTACTTGTTTGTGAGTATATTTTCTTCTTTTTTATTTCAATAAACACCACTTGGGTAATGTGCAAGGTTGGTGCGCCCTCTTTTCGCTTTTTCTACAGTGTTTCCATTGGGTGTCCCCTGATCCTTGGAGGGCAGCAAGGCCTGTGCATCTACCGGGAGCTATTGAAATTCTGGGTGATATCTTCTGCCGTAACATTAATTTTGAGTGCAGGAGATTGTTTGTCTGCTATATTTTATTGTCCCCTAGACAAAATGAGCATTTACTTTTATTTGTAGAGGAGAAAAGTGTCAGTAAGTATAGTTGCTCTGTCTATTTGCCTTATACAAAATGAATTATTATCTATTGCAGTGCTGGGAGAAAATACAGTGAATGTTGCTGAGATGTTACCTGGAGGTCTCATTGATTTATTAGGAAGGTTAGGAGTGACCCCACTACAGGGGTCATTTTTTATTCTTTGCAGCAAAGTTTTCAAAAATCTTACTTTTTTTATTACTAATAAAAAGGATGGTGTTTAGGAAGACACAGGAATTCATTGTGTTATGGTGAGTGTTAGGACAGATCGCGGTTTTTTTTTTGATCATGTTTTTAGGCTCCTTTACCTGAGCTGGAGAAGCAGGTGTGATCAGAACTTCAAGGAGATTTTCTCCAGGCTGCAGACAGAATATATTGATAATGAGTTTCTTTGTGTAAACCATTAGGATTTCATTCTTGTATTATCGCCTTCCTGCAAATGAAATTCATTGCTTAAGGCTGGGTTCACAATTAGCATGCGGCTCACAGCAGGGGGTCTGATGAGTCCCTGTTCTCCCGTTTCAGGGAGAAATCAGGCCTGAATTTTTGCCTGAATTCGGACCTGAAACTGAGCCAAAGGCGCACAGGACCCCAGTGCAATTTGCTTTGCAGCTGCCGCGGAGATGTGTAAACCGACTCCATTAAGAGTTGGGCACACTCTCCTGACATGCAAATTGGATGCGGAGAAATCTGCATTCAATTTGCACCAGTGTGAACCCAGCCTAAAGGATAGGTTTACTTTTGGTAATATGTTAAGCCCGTGTTTAGGGTGTAACATGTAACATGTTACTATGCAGCATCCTCATCCCCCCCCAACAGCAGGCAGTGGTTCTTCTTGCCGCAGCCACAGTCACATTTTGAAATGACATAGTTTCATAGTTGGTAAGATTGAAGAAAGATATCAGTCCATCCAGTTCAACCTGTGTGGGAGTGCGTTCATTTCTAAATTGGTGCAGCTCTGCAGTGCTCCGTCCGCACAGCCACGTCATTCATTCACAGGGATCTGTGAGTGAATAAACTACAAGCACTGCAGCAGACGAACTTGTATTATCAATGAACTGCGAGCGCGCTGATCAGCACGCTTGTAGTAATTCACATTGCCTACAGCACAGGAACTGCCCATGCAGAGATACGGGAGGAGAGCTTCAGGCAGTGTGTGTAGGAACATGACAATGCACATGTGATCCACAGATCTCCTGTCAAAAAAACAATAAATGTACATTTTTCTGCTGCAAAAAGATGTGCATTTATACTTTTTTTTTGGAAAGGTGACCTTAGCCTTTAAAGGGAGATTTCACTTTTCTGCCAGGTCTCTGAGAAAGGAAGGGGGCGTGATAGCTCCTCAAATGCGTAGCCCCGAATTCCTAGCACTTTTGACAGATCCCATAGTGGTGACTTGCTGTCCTCAGAACGGTCGTTCCAGCAGCTTCCACTAAAGTGGCATTAGCAGGCTCCCAGCAGCTTCAGCGATGCCAGCAGGAATGGTTCTTCCATCCTTGTTCAGTGGTACTGTTCCCATGGTTAAGCTGTCATCCATCGTTGGCTAGGAACCAGTTTTCCTGTAACATGCCTAGATCTCCAGAACCCCTTTGTGATGCAGATATTACAATTTATAGCATATCTGCTTCTAAAATGGCTGCTGAAAGCTCTGTGTCAAAACTTTAGACTGGCTCTCCCATGATGGTGCTTGAAGTCCAAGGCTGGGCTCCCTCTAGCGCCAGTAGTAAGCAGTTACAACTTAACTCTATTTACTACTTAAAGTAAAAAAGGAGGTAATTTAGCATCTGTAGGATTACAGTATCTCTTCCTAAAACCGCTAACCCGACTAGCACGCCTCTGGTATAGCAAAAGCTGCCTCCCACCCACCCCTCCCACCTGCCTACAAGCCTCATATATCCATGGGCGTAGCATAAGGGGTTGCAGGGGTCACGATCACAACCCCATCCCTAGCTCCAGGGGGCCCCTGCAGCCTTCCTGTCATATTATTGTCATATCCTCCACAAAGTCCAGCTCTGATCTGGCCTAGGGCCCCACAGCCACGCTCTAGTACCGGGCTTCCACTTTGCCTACCACAGTCCACACCCCTCCGTTCTCATTGGCTGGGGAGAAGCTGTGAGCCATTTCCCGAATGGAGAGGAGCTCAGAGCGAGAACAGCCCAGGATGGGGAAGTGTCTGTGCTGTGTGCTGGCAACATGGAATGGTAACCGAACTCAGCGAGGCAAGAGGAGGAGAGTGCTGTCCTGGAGCCACGATGGGACCGATGTCACTGGTGAGGTAAGACACCGCTCAGTGTCTCCTTTTCACCAGCTGGGATTCTCTGTACCGCCCACCCGGGGATGTCCGCTTACCCCAGTTCCCTGACAATTGGGGAAAAGACACACACCTCCGGGAGGTGACCTTCCCCAATACCTGTTAACACTGACAGAAAAACCTTCAGAAATTGCTAAAACAAATCCCTTAAAACCTCCTGGGGCCCCTGAGGGGCTGCAGGCTCCAGATTTTTTGACACATGGCTTTGCCCCCCCAGATCTTAGTTGTGTCCCCCCCCAAAGCCCCCTGACCACCCCCTCTGCCCTGGATGCTATGCCCGGCTGCTGGGCTCCTTTCCCATTACAGCACTCTATACTGCTCCTTCTCCACAGGGCTGAAATCACATTCCTTTACAACACAGCCAGTTAGCCACGATCTGCACAGGGTGTATCTGCCTACTGCAACTACACTGCCGTTCTGACCAGAGAATTTCACAGGTCAGAACGGCAACATAAAAGCCAGATACACCCTGTGAAGGCTGACAGACTGTGTGTAAAGGAACGTGATTTCAGCCCTGTGTAGTGTGGGGTGAGGAGCTGTATACAGTGCTGAGATTGGAAAGGAGTTCTGCAAAGTAACCTGCCAGGGGTCCCTATCCTCTGATCCTCCAGTGGTGATCCCTGTCCTCTGATGTAAAAAGGAACTCTGGGAACTCAAAACTCTTAAGCCACTTTGAGTATCTTGGTGTGCGATGGGTGTATCTGCATGCACGGTGGAAGTGGTGGGTGGTAGTGGGGGGGCCCAGGTCAACTTTTGCATCTGGGCCCACAAGCTTCAAGCTATGCCTCTGCATATATCTATGGAGGTGTAGTATTGTATACCTAGGCTGCTGCCTCCTGAGTACATAATACCTCCCCCTCTCCTCATCTCCATAAGGCAAGGTGTTCTGTAGCCCAATAGGAGAACTAGGCAAGGCTATGGATCCTGCTTGAAATTTCAGTGCCCGATATCATTCGTCAAGTGATTAAAAAAGCATGGAGACTACAAGGATCACCAGGTACTTCACATAAAGGAAACAATGCAGCAAGAACAGCATACTTTTTAACACAAGTACTTGATTCAACTGGCACATATCAGTAATAGGAAATGCTGGGGTAAAAAATACTTAAACTGTTTCAATACCCCAATTCCTGCCAAGGCCAATTTTCAGCTTTCAGTGCTGTTGCACTTTGAATGATAATTGCACGGTCATGCACCGCTGTACCCAAATTACATATTTATCTTTTTTTTTTTACACAAATCAAGCTTTCTTTTGGTGGTATTTAATCACCACTGTTTTTTTTAAAATTTTTTTGTTAAAAAAATGAAAAAAGATAAAACATTTTGAAAGAAAAAGGTTTTCTTAGTTTCTGTTCGAAAATGTTGTAAATAAGTAATTTTCCTTCTTCACTAATGGGCGCTGATGAGGCTGCACTGATGGGCACTAATCAGGCGGCACTGGCGAGAAGGCACTAATATGCAGCACTGATAGGCACTGATAGGCAGCGCTGATATGCAGCACTGATAAGCACTGATATGCGGCGCTGTTAGGTGGCACTGATGGGTATTGATAGGTGGTACTGATGGGCACTAATAGGTGACACTTATGGGCAATGATGGACGGCACAGATAGGCAGTACTGATGTGCGCCACTGATGAGCACTGACTGGCATCACTGATGGTCACTGATTGGCATAGCTGATGGGCACTGGCTGGCATCACTGGTGGGCACAGATTGGCATTACTGAAGGGCACTGACTGGCATCACTGAAGAGCACTGACTGGCATTACTGATGAGCACTGATTGGCATCACTGGTGGACAAAGATTGACATCACTTATGGGTACTGACTGGCACCACTGCTGGGCACTAACTGGCATCACTGATTGGCATCACTGGTGGACACTGATTGACATTACTGGTGGGCACTGACTGGCATCACTGCTGGGCACTTACTGGCATCACGGGTGGACA
The DNA here is from genome assembly GCA_018402905.1 of Glandirana rugosa. Classification (NCBI taxonomy): domain Eukaryota; kingdom Metazoa; phylum Chordata; class Amphibia; order Anura; family Ranidae; genus Glandirana; species Glandirana rugosa. The sequence continues at coordinate 268,003 of BLSH010234384.1, read as the reverse complement.
CAGATTGGCATCACTGATTGGCATCACTGGTGGGCACAAATTGACATTGCTGCTGGGCACTAACTGGAATCACTGCTGGGCTCTGTTGGGGGTTGTTTCTTTGCCACCCCACCACCGTCATTTGTCTAAGACCAGAAGGGAACAAATAAGAGAGGTTCAAAGCAAGGGTTTACATTTTTTACATTCACATTGCGACCCTCACCGTACATTTTTTGTTCTGAATTTCGGATCCTTTTATCAACGGCTGTTGATGAATTGTTATCGCCCTTTTTTCTTTTTATAGAGGATACAAAGCATATTGTAACATTTCTAGTCTGATATTATATTGCTTCTATATAATGACATTATTTTAGCTGCTTCTAGCCCTGTAACTCTTTTTGTATACAGTGCCTTTTGCTTTATGCTATGTTCTGCCCGCTTTATGTGCAGTATCTGGTCCACGTATATTCTGATGATGTATACTCTGAAATCATTTGGTCATTATCGTCCCTGTCACTCTCCAAGGTTGGAAGCGCTGCAAAGATAAGGCTCCGATCCCACCGCCGCGTACTTCACTCCGCAGCCTTTCAAATCACATTTGTTTATGAAAATTAAGTGCTGGAATAACATTGAGTCTCCCATTTCAGAAGATGTGATTTACATAGTTTTACATACGCAAAATACAAGCCTGTGTAGTGGGAGTACAAGTAATCTAATTCAGCCAGATGGAAGCAGAAGCCCAACTTCAGACGGAGAGGGGGGAGGGGGAGCACTATACGTACAGCATATGTAATTGGCTCGGACTCTGTACGGCTTTAATTGTTGTAATTTAGGAATGATTGCATTACCCAGAAGTGACAGGGAATTGTGTTATATTGATAGGAGGACTCAATCTGCCTACAGAATGCTAAGCCTAGCCCTATCCAGCTTGCATGGAACTATCAGTACATATTAATTGTTTGTATAATGTGTCACAGCAGTGCGGAGAAACTGGAAAACTGTCAAGTCCTTCCTTCAACTCAGGCTTATCTCTAAGAAAAAAGACGGTGACGGCACTCAGAAATCGCTTTTGCTCATTGGAAGAATTGAAATACATATTTAGAAACACACTACATTTGGAGGTAAAAAAAAAATGTCAGCTAAGAAAATAAAATGAATTGCTGAATTAACCCCTTCATGCCTAAGGGTACATAAACGGTGGCAAGGCGACCACTGTGCAAAATCACGTACCTGTACATGATCCTGCACTTTCAGGGGCTGGTGTGCGCACGCATTCCACCGGCAGTGATTGGACACAGTGGTGAGCCAATCAGTGGGTCCGGCAGACATGATGTCCACCGGGACCAGCCGATCGTTCAGGAGAGAAGCAGAACGGCGGCCTGCCTGTGTAAGTGTAGCACCCTCTAGATAGGTAGGTGATAGAGGTTCGATTTTTATGTGAGAGTAGGACAATTTAGGCAGGCCTAGATGGTGGCTCATTATGGGCTGGAGAGTGGCTCAGTGTAGAGCTGGTGACTCACAGGCAGTCTCCCTGAGACCTCCCTCTTCTTTCCAGAGTTTGCTGAAAAGTTCTGTAAAGAGAGGAGGAAAGGGGAGGTGGAGCTGCCTGGATTATTCTGGTGAGCCCTGACCAATCCCCAACCTGGATTGGTAGAGGGCAGGCCTCCTTAAATACCCGGGGTGAGTCCAGCTGGGGAGGAGTTGGAGTACTGAGGCTGTCGGGGGCCTTTGAGGGAGCTCCCCAGTTTGGGGGGGTGACCTTGGGTCTGGGCTCAGGTGCCTCCAAGAAAACGTGGAGGTGTTCTGGTCCAGAGGAGCAAAGGAGGACAGCGGGAGAGAGTACTGCCAGGCAATCTCCAGGGAGAGGAACCACCAGTTGCAGCCTGGAGGGCTGGTGAATAGTGTTGAGCGAACCCGGACTGTAACGTTCGGGTCCGTACCGAACTTTCGGGTGTCCGTGGCACGGACCCGGACCCGGACATTTCAAAAATCGTTCGGGTTCGGTCCGGGGTTCTGCTATTTTATTCCACGTGTTGAGAAGCTGCAGGGCAGCCAATCAACAAGCGTTTCACTGGTTTGCCCTTAGAAGCCATCACAGCCATGCCTACTAATGGCATGGCTGTGATTGGCCAGTGCATCATGTGACCCAGCCTCTTTATAAGCTGGAGTCACAGTGCTGCAGTCACATGCTCCTTGGGTTAGTATAGGGAAAGGTAGCTGACGGCGTGAGGGACAGATTTTAGCCATTTTAAGACCTGATCCTGCATCCTGAGATAGATTACTTTACTACTGCTGTCTGTGCTGTTGCTCTGAGGACAGATAGCAGAAATTAGAGATTTCACATA
>BLSH010234384.1:221612-242650 GCA_018402905.1 Glandirana rugosa | reverse complement strand
GTGTTTCGAGGTTAGTAGAGTGGTGACCTGTTACTCCAGTGACATGAGGTTACCGGACCACCGGACCACTACGATAGTACAGTTATACCTGGTTTTTGAGACTCCTTACAAAGATTGTGGAACGACTTAGATACGGTGGTTCTTAAGCCCGTCAAGACTTCCGTTTTCCCCCAGGTTGGACCATGATCGTTCCACATGGATGTCACAATTAAAGCATCTGATTTTGGCTGATTTTGTAAAATCAGCTGATTGAATTGGGAAAGGAATGGGCCGTGAATTTGGGGGGAGGACGGGTCTGGTTAAAAACTGAAAGTCTTTATTTGGGTACAACGTCGCACGACCGCGCAATTGTCATTCAAAATGCGACAGCGCTGAAAGTCAAAAATTGGTCTGGGCAGGAGGGGGGTTTAAGTGCCGGGTAAGGAAAGGGTTAAGTTAGTCGACTAAAATGTTTTAGTCGGTTTTAGTCTACGAAATTAACACTGTAGGTACACCTTGCTAGTACCAGGTTGGACCCCCTTTTGCCTTCAGAACTGCCCGAATTCTTGGTGGCATAGATTCAGCAAGGTGTTAGAAACATTCCTCAGAGTTTTTGGTCCATATTGACATGATAGCATCACCAGGCCACCAGGCCATTGGAGTACAGTGACCTCATTGTCCAGTGGTGAGATGATTGGAGCTTTGTGACATGGTGCATTATCCTGCTGGAAGGAACCATCAGAAGATGGGGACACTGCAGTCATAAAGGGATGGACATGGTCAGCAGCAATACTCAGGTGGGCCGTGGTATATAATTGATGCTCAATTGGTACTAAGGGGCCCAAAGTGTGCTAAGACAATATCCTCCACACCATTACACCACCACCACCAGCCAGAACCGGTGATACAAGGCAGGATGCATCCATGCTTTCAAGTTGTTTACACCAAATTCTGACCCTACCATTGGAATGGCATCTGAATTCGAGACTCATCAGACCAGGTAAAGTTTTTCCAACCTTCTATTGTCCAATTTTTGTGAGCCTGTGCAAATTTTAGCCTCAGTTTCCTGTTCTTAGCTGACAGGAGCAGCACCCTGTGTGGTCTTCTGCTGCTGTAGCTCATCTGCTTCAAGGTTTGAAGTGTTGTGTGTTCAGAGATGGTATTCTGCATACCTTGGTTGCAACGAGTGGTTATTTAAATTACTGTTGCCTTTTTATCATCTCAAACCAGTCTGCCCATTCTCCTCTGACCTCTGACATCAACAAGGCACTTTCCTCCATACAATTGCCACTCACTGGATATTTTCTCTTTTTTGGACCATTCTCTGTAAATAGTTGTGCGTGAAAATCCCAATAGATCAGCAGTTTTTGAAATACTCAGACCAGTCTGTCTGGCACCAACAACCATGCCACGTTCAAAGTCACTTAAATCCCCTTTCTTCTCCATTTTGATGCTCGGTTTGAACTTCAGCAAATCGTTTTCACCACGTCTAGATGCCTAAATGCATTGAGTTGCTGCCATGTTGTTGGCTTATTAGCAATTTGTGTTACCAAGCAATTGAACAGGCGTACCTAATAAAGTGGCTGGGGAGTGTATATAATGAGAGAGAAGACAACATGCTCCTAGTGGGTGGGGCTATATATGTTTTATATTGTCTGCAGTGCTATATATCTTAGTACACATATGTCAAACACAAGGCCCGTGGGCCGAATGCGGCCCTCCAGGCCTTGTCATGTGGCCCTCGCACCCAGTTTTGCAGCCGGAATGTGGCAGAACTCCATTTTGCCACCTTCAACTTTCACCCTCTGCTTCCGCTCCCTGCAAGGTGAGACAAAGCCGCCTATAAAGGGAGGTAGTAGAGCCAGGCAAGGTAGAAGAGAGAAGCAAGGATGCTTCGGTGATGGGGTTGGTGTTGCACATTGTCCATAGCGCACCCCTATACCCTGCATTCTGTACACTGCACACCACTGAACTTTGTATGCAACGCACTCCTGAACCCTGCACTCTGTACATAGCATAAACCTCAGTTCTGCACTCTGTACATAACGTTCTCTTGAACCCAGCACTTTTTACGTATCGCACCCAAGATACAACCGGCCCTTTTAGGGCAACCATACGGCTAATGCGGCCCTCGATGAAATGGAGTTTGACACCCCTGTTAGTATATCAATAGTACTTTTAATTATGAATAATAATAAAAATAATAATAATTATTAGTAGTAGTAATATTGCTATTACTATTTCTGGTTAAATCCTGAGAGAAAAAAGAGAAAATAACGCTTGGAAATATGCTTTAAATATGCACTTAAATTCATCTGTCCTAAATTGATGCAATCCCTTATAAAACAATTTACAGCGCGTGATAAATATTTTTTCACCTCGCTCAACCAAGAGAGTTTCCAACTCACAATGTAATAGAGCGGTCACGGAACATTGGTCCTCGCCCCAGGCTCTCTCCATCTCTCAGACTCTATAGAGAGTTGCAGCAATCAGGCTCTGATTTCTAGCCATCTACCTATGAGAGCCAGAGACCAGATAGAGCCAGGGATCAGAATAACACAAATCACCCCCGTAATGTGAAAGCTCTAATGTCTTAACAGAACTTAAAGAGAGCCTTTAATATATAATCTACAATGTCCTCTCAGCTTTTATAGGGCGATTAAAATGTTGAAAAATAAATGATAATTCTGGTGTATATTAGTTTGGTTCCACCTGCTCCATGCTGTTGGTTGATTTTGGCAAAACCATAATGTTTGGGAAAGGAGTTCCAGCAGATCTTAGGCTGTTGGTTGCGTGATGTCAACTCATCAGTTTCTTTTTCACAGCAATGATGGACTTGAAGCACAGATCTCTGTCTGATCACCCAAAATCAGAGTACACGATGTTCTAAGCAAACTGTTGGTGTCACAAACAGTGGCGGCTGGTGCTCCATTTTTAGGGGGGGCGGCAAACAACTCCCCACCCCGCCGCGGGGTCTTCACTTACGCCATCCACAATCACACCTTCCCCTCCTTCTGGGCCACTGTGAAGAGCAGAGCAGCCAGGTGGACAGAGTCAGGCTGCGGCATGCTCCAACGATGGAACTCGCTATCTTTCTTCTCCCAGCTCAGGGTGCATGGCAACTCTGCCTCTGCACATCACCGCCAGAAAATGCGCGCTCATTGGCTGCCCCCCACCTCCTCCTTCGCTCCTCTACTCCTCCTAGCCACTCCAACCACCGACGCACACATCACACAAGTGGGTGGGCTTGGGGTGCAGTGCTCTGCTCCCCAAGCCCACCTTTTATTGAAGCCCATTAGAGCCTCAGGCTCTAATCATGTGCTGCAAAAAAAAAAAACCCACATTGAAATCCATGCGTCCGTCGCCCTGCATGTAAATTAGGGGTCGGGCGCATGGATTAGGGGGGTGGCGCCCCTGCACCCCTTATGTAGTGGCCGCCACTGGTCATGAATATACAGTGACAATTGTGTGCAGCATCACCCTGTACTGTGAAATCTGTGGGATGACTTGAAGACTGCAGTCTACAAATGGTCACCATCAAATTTAAATGAACGTGAGCAGTTCTGCAAAGAATGGGCAAATATTACAAAGTCTAGATGTGCAAAGTTAGTAGAGACAAATGCCAACAGAATAAAGGCTGCGATTAAAGCAAAAGTTGGAGTAAATACAGCTGGATAAAACAAAAACTGTGTCTGTCTTCATTTCAGTCTGCAAAGCAAGAACATGTCATTATTTTAAGGGGGGGGGGGGGGTAATTCTTTTCTATACCCACTGTATGTATATATATATATATATATATACACACACACAAATGTTTTGCCTTCATTTATATTTTAAACTGGCTCCATCTTGGCTCCAGAGCATGCACTGAAGATCTGACGATTTACACATTAGAAGCTTTCACAGTGCAAGTTGAATTGTGTCTTGGCTATACTTGGTGACTTCAGTTTAAATTTCTTTTGAAAAATGACTTTGCTTTTGTAACTTTTTTTAACCACTTCAGCCCCGGAAGGATTTCACACTTTAGGACCGGAGCCCTTTTTGCGATTCGGTGCTGCGTCGCTTTAACTGACAATTGCACGGTCATGAGACGTTGTACCCAAACGAAATTTGCATCCTTTTTTCCCCACAAACAGAGCTTTCTTTTGGTGGTATTTGATCATCTCTGCGTCATTTCTGATCGCCGCTATAAACAAAAGAAGAGCGACAATTTTGCAAAAAAAAAAACAAATTTCTTACTTTTTGCTAAAATACAAATACAAAAAAAAAAATACAAAAAAACATTTTTTTCACCGGTTTTGGCTGATTTATATTCTTCCTCATATTTGCGATAAAAAAAATTGCAATAGGCGTTTATTGATTGCTTTGCGCAAAAGTGGCCGCGTTTACGGATGATGGGAATTCATTTTTGGGGTTTTTATTTTTTTTAATTTTTATTAGTGATGGCGGCGATCTGCGAATTTTAGCGGTACTGCGATATTGCGGCGGACATGGCGGACCATTTTGACACTTTTTTGGGACCATTGGCATTTATACAGCGATCAGTGCTATAAAAATGCACTGATTACTGTGTAAATGCCATTGGCAGTGAAGGGGTTAACCCTGCAGGGGGCGCTCTAAGGGTTAACTGGGCGTGTTCTAACTGTGGGGGGACTGCCCTAGCAGGGGAAGGGGAGCGACCACAGCTTCCGTGTAGAGGAAGACTGTGCTCACAGCCCTTCCCCCTTCACAGAACGGAGGTCCGTGTTTACATAAATGGACCTCCGTTCTTTCACTCCGGGGGGGGCATCGCGGGTAGCCGGCGGCGATCGAGGCCGCCGCACCCGCACCCTGGCCCACCCCGAACACAGTGAGCGCGCGGGCGTGCCTCCGGCGGCGCGCGAGCACTCACAGTGCGCGATCTCGCAGCCGCCGTCAGATGACGGCAATTTGCGATATCGCACCACTTTGTCGCCGTCAACCTGCGGTTGGCGGTCGGCAAGTGGTTAAAGCTATGAGTTCATACTTATTTGTACAAAAACATTTCTTTACTAAGAACCTTTTAATTACAAGTGCTTTCATTAAATTCTAATTGCAAAGCATGCAAGGCTTTCTGACAGGAAAGTCCAGCACTATCTGAATGCTTGTGGGCAGCTTATAAATGGTACTCTTGATGAAAGCAAGAATTGGCCTTGCTGTCAAAAATTGCAATGATATGCACCTGTGAAACAGGTGCGGAAAAATTGGTCTTGAGTGTTAATTGTGCCCTTGAAACCTACACCAAAAACATTCTTCCAGATGAAATCAACACCCACAACACTAGGCAGCCTGGAAGTCCTGCATAGATTCCACATCTGACTCATTCTGTTATCAGTAACAAAACCTCCAGCAGCACTGAATGCTCATTCTGAAAGCACGCTGGATGCAGGGCAGCCCAGCAGCTCAATTGCATACTGGGCAAGTTCAGTTCTCATGACACGGTAAGCCAGTGGATCATCAACTGGAAACCTCTCTATCTCTGTTTTTGCCCCTAGGTAATCATCAACCATGTGATGCAGACTGCCGATGGGATGTGGAAGCTGACAGCCCTTGGCGACAAGGACTAAAAAAATTATGAAATGCGTCACTTAGGCAGCCACCTTCTCCACCGCTCCTGTCTTGACTAACAGAGCCTCAAAATTACATTTTCCATGACACTGTAACCTACCAGAGTCGGGAAAAGTGTTTGATAAACTGTGTTTGATAAACTCCTCAAGAGATTTCATCTTCTGCACTTTCTGTGGGAGGGGATGAATTCTGAGACTTTGCCCTTGTAACAGTGGTCAAGGAGGGTTGCCAACCAATAGTGATCCTTCTCCTTTACACCATGTATTCTTGGGTCATTTCACAGGCTTTGAAGCATGAGGGAGCATGAAGCAAATTTATAGAGGCATGAGAAGCAGACTCCTCAGGGATCACTCAGGATTATAGTATCTGGAACTGCTTCCTCCCAGCCATGTGCTACTCCCAAGGGTTCTGGGGATTGAAAGCCATCACTTACTGTTTGACGTATATCTTCCTCTGCTTCAATGCCTCCAAAACTGCCAGAATCCTCCTCTTCCTCCTCTCTCTCCTCTTGTGTGTTCTGTGGTGTCAATGGTGTCTGCATAAAGAGGGCCTTGAGAGGAAAGGAAGTCCTCCTCTTCCTCCTGCTGCTCTGCCCTGAGTACCCTGTCCATAATGCCACGCAGAATCTGCTCCAGCAGAAACACAACAGGGATTGTGTCACTGATGCATGCATTGTCACGGTTCACCATCCTCCTCAAATGGTGACAGTACAGTGCATGCATCCTTTATGAGCAGCTATTGGCGTGGAGAAAAAAGCCAAGCCGGGATGAGCCTGTCTTTGTGCCATACTCACACAGGTACTCATTGACGGCCATCTGCAGCATTGCCAAAGTCGAGTTCCACCTGGTGGGCATGTCACAAATCAGGTGGTTTACAGGCAGGTGAAATTCCTGCTGAATTTCAGCCAACTGAGCACTGGCTGTGTATGACCACCTGAAATGGCTACAGACTCTTCTGGTCTGCTTTAGCAGATCTTCCAACCCTGGACTGCGCAGTAGTCTCTGCTTGGGTGATGGAGGATGAGGAGGATGATGACTGAGGACACATACGCTGCTGGCCCCCTCACAGTGCCATGGGAACGTTTGCCTTTCCTTGTTGTCCTCCCAGACTTGATGGGGGAGCTTATTAACAAAATGTAAGATGTGGAAATGTTACGTGGATGAACTTTAATCAATGGTGCACTTGAGTACTCACTACACAGACACACTACACTGATATACTATAATATACTGCAGTAAAACTGCACTGACGCACTGCAATATACTGCGTCAAATGTGCAGTAACACACAGTAATATACTGCTTTAAATGGCACTTATACAGTGTTAAACTTGCAGTAACACACTGAACTATACTGCATTAAACGGAAGGTAATGCATTGAAATATACGGTGTTAAACTTGCAGTAATACACTGAACTATACAGGGTTAAACAAAAGGTAACACATTGAAATATATGGCGTTAAACTTGCAGTAACGCACTGAACTATACTGCGTTAAAAGGAAGGTAACACGCAGAAATAAGCTGCGTTCAACAGTATGTAGCACACTGAAATATCCACAGTTAAACTTGCAGTAACGCACTGAACTATACTGCGTTGAACTTACAGTAATGCACTGAAATATACAGTGTTAAACTTGCAGTAACGCACTGATATATACAGCGTTAAACTTGCAGTAACGCACTGAACTATACTGCATTAAATGGAAGGTAACGCACTGAAATATATGGCATTAGACTTGCAGTAATGCACTGAACTATACTGCGTTAAATGTAAGGTAACACACAGAAATATATGGTGTTAAACTTGCAGTAACGCTCTGAACTATACTGAGTTAAACGGAAGGTAACACACTGAAATATATGGCGTTAAACTTGCAGCAACGCACTGAACTATACTCTGTTAAATGGAAGGTAACCCACTGAAATATACAGCGTTAAACTTGTAGTAAGGCACTGAACTATACTGCGCTGAATGGAAGATAACACACTGAAATATACGACGTTAAACTTGCAGTAACAAACTCAAATATACTGTGTTAAGTGTGCACTAACGAACAGAAATAAACTGCATTAAACAGCACGTAATGCACGGAAATATATACAGCGTTAAACTTAAATATATGGTGTTAAACTTGCAGTAACGCACTGAAATATACAGCGTTAAACTTGCAGTAATATAGGGGGAAAATGTGGAAGCACTGCTACAAAATATCATATGAACCATTGATTCCTATGTGGAAAGCAAACAAATAAACCGCTAACATGTGTGACCTAACCTGATGATAAATCATCCAATAACACTGGCACATAAAAAGTCCAAATAGCTGATAATCTTGTCAGTGTATATGGTGCTCTTAATAATAGAGTTGAGCGGACACCTGGATGTTCGGGTTCGTCTGGTTCGGCCGAACTTCGCGGAAAACTTCGGGTTCGGTACCAAACTTGACCCTGGACCCCGAACCCCATTGAAGTCAATGATGGCCTGGACTTTTGGGCACAAAAATGGCTGTAAAAAAGTCCTGGAAAGGGCTAGAGGGCTGCAAAAGGAAGCAAAATGGGGGTCAGGAGTAAGACAAGTGCCCTACAAACAAATGTGGATAGGGAAATAACTTAAATCACATAAAAAAAATAAAAATGGGATTTGGAGTAGGAGCCTAGAGGTTGACTAGGTCGTGACCGTGGCAGTGTAGGTGGAAGTGGCGGTGGTGGAGGAGGAGGAGGAGGAGGTAGCCAACACTGTTATTTGTTTATTTGTTTTTTTTTTCTAATTGGGGTAGCCCCCAAAATATTGAGACATATTGAAAAAAAAACAAGCATACCAATGGCTGTGTAAGGCCAGTCTAAATGTCTATTCTTCACAAGGTACAGACAAGTCTTGTGGGATCCATGCCTGGTTCATTTTAACAAACGTTAGCTTGTCCACGTTGGATGGGGACAGGCGGCTGCACTTGTCTGTGATAACGCCCCTGCCGTGCTAAACACACGTTCAGACAATACACTGGCTGCAGGGCAGGCCAGCACCTCCAAGGTATAAAGTGCAAGCTCAGGCCATGTGCCAAATTTGGAGACCCAGAAGTTGAATGGGGCAGACACATCAGTCAGTACGTGTAGGAGTGTGCACACATACTGTTCCACCATGTTGCTGAAATGCTGCCTCCTGCTAAGACATTGCCTATCAGCTGGTGGTGGTGTTTGTTGTGGCGTGCTGCTGACAAAGCTTTTCCACATTTCGGCCATGCTAACCCTGCCTTCTGAGGTGCTAGCGGTGCCACAGCTGCGTTGTCGACCTCTTCCTCCTCCTCCGCCTTCGCCTTGTGCTTCCACAGAGCCCCCTGTGTCATTTGGGCATGCCCCAGCAGTGCGTCTACCAGCGTGTGTTTGTAGTCGCGCATCTTCTGATCACGCTCCAGTGAGGGAATTAAGGGCGGCACTTTGTCCTTGTAACGGGGATCCAGCAGGGTGGCCACCCAGTAATCGCCACAAGTTAAAATGTGGGCAACTCGGCTGTCGTTGAGCAGGCACTGGAGCATGTAGTCGCTCATGTGTGCCAGGCTGCCCAGAGGCAAAGACAAGCTGTCCTATGTGGGAGGTGTATCATCTGTGTCCTCCGTATCCCCCCAGTCATGCTCCAGTGATGCTCACAAGCTGCGTTGGGTGATACCCTGCTGTGAACATGGTTCCTTTTCCTCCTCATTATCTTCCTCGTCCTCATCCTCCAGAACTGTGCCCTGGCTTGAAAATTTTTTACCTGGCCTATGCTGGTGCAGGAACCCACCCTCCGAGCCACTTGTGAATGACTGGCCTGATAACCGTGTAAATGACCCCTCTTCCTCCTCCTCTTCCTCCTGTGCCACATCCTCTTCCATCATCGCCCAAAGTGTTTTTTCAAGGAAACATAGAAGTGGGATAGTAATGCTGAGAATAGCATCATCAACACTGGCCATGTTGGTGGAGTACTCGAAACACCGCAATATGGTACACAGGTCTCGCATGGAGGCCCACTCGTTGGTGGTGAAGTGGTGCTGTTCCGCAGAGCGACTGACCCGTGCGTGCTGCAGCTGAAACTCCACTATTGCCTGCTGCTGCTCGCACAGTCTCTCCAGCATGTGCAAGGTGGAGTTCCACCTCGTGGGCACGTCGCATATGAGGCGGTGAGCGGGAAGGCCGAAGTTCCGCTGCAGCGCAGACAGGCGAGCAGCAGCAGGGTGAGAACGCCGAAAGCGCGCACAGACGACCTGCACTTTCTGCAGCAGCTCTGACATATCCGGGTAGTTTTTTAGAAGTTTCTGCACCACCAAATTCAGCACATGTACCATGCAAGGGATGTGCGTCAAACCGGCTAGGCCCAGAGCTGCTACGAGATTTCGCCCATTATCGCACACCACCAGGCCGGGCTTGAGGCTCAGTGGCAACAACCACTCATCAGTCTGTTGTTCAATGCCCGTCCACAGCTGCTGCGCAGTGTGGGTTTAATCCCCCAAACATATCAGTTTTAAAACAGCCTGCTGTCGTTTCCCCCTGGATGTGCTGAAGTTGGTGGTGAAGGTGTTACGCTGAGCGGATGAGAAGGAAGCGCAGTAGGAAGAGGACGCAACAGGAGGCAAAGAGAAATGCCCTGCAATCCTCGGTGGCGGAAGGACATGCGCCAAACAGCTAGCCGCCTCAGGCCCACCCGCCACCACATTTGCCCAGTGTGCAGTTAGCGAGATATAGCGTCCCTGCCCATGCTTACTGGTCTACGTATCAGTGGTAATGTGGACCTTGCCACAAATGGCGTTGCGCAGTGCACACTTGATCTCGTCCCCGACTTGTTTGTGCAGGGAAAGGATGGCTTGCCTGGAAAAGTAGTGGCGGCTGGGAATCACGTACTGTGGGACATCCACAGCCATCAGGTTTTTAAAACTGTCTGTGTCCACCAGACGGAATGACAGCATTTCAAAGGCCAGGAATTTTGAAATGCTGGCATTCAGGGCCAGGGATCGCAGGTGGGTAGGGGGGTACTTCCTCTTTCTCTCCAGTGTTTGGGAGATGGAGAGCTGTAAGCTTCCATGGGACCGTGTGGAAATGCTTGGGGATGGTGGCGGACATGGTGGCGTTGCTGTCACATGCTCTGTTAGCAGGGTGGCAGGTGACACTGGCACTGTAGAGGTGGAGGAAGAGGCTGAGGCAGCAGCAGAAGAGGAAGCAGGAGGAGGCCGAGACCTTTCTTGAATTTTGAGGTACTTATTCCACTGCAGCAAGTGCTTTGAATTTAGATGCCTGGTCTGACTTATGCAGTGGGCAACCTCCCTTATGACCCTGACTCTGGAAGCCCTGGTAGAGCAGACAGGAGGCTCGGGAGTGCAGAATGGCATGAGGGTCGGACTGGGTCACTGGTGTAGATAGAAGTCCGCTGGTGCACTCGTGCATGGAGAGAGGGGTCGTACAGGCTGGGTCGTTAACTGGCGGACTGTGAGGTACAAAGGGGTCAGGCAGAAGAAGGGTCAAGTCCGAGCAAAGTTCGTTAACAGGCTGGCGGTGCGGTACAAGGGAGCAAGCAGACGGATGGTCGGTTCGAGCTGGGTCGTTAACAGGCAGGCAGGCAGAAGTGCAGGAGGATCAGGCAGGAGAGTAGTCGTAGGTAATCCAGAGGTCGGTGCAGGCAGAAAATCAGCAGGGTCGCAGGAACAGGAAATCAGGATAGAGGTTGCTCAGACACACACACTATACGCTGTAGATCAGACAGCACTTGCTACAGGAAGCAGGAAGTTCAAATAGAGCTGCTCCTCCATGAACTAGAGGAAACCACAATCAAATGAAATGAACCCTCTTCTAACAGTCATGCAGGTTGTGCTCAGGTTTAGAACGTTTATGCCTCGCTTCAGGCTCTCATTGCACAGAGTGCAAACCACGCTTGTCTTGTAGTCAGCACATTGTCTGAAGAACTGCCACGCCGGGGAACGCCTTTGAGCTGCCTTTGGTGTTCTAGGTCCCTGGGTGCGGTGGGTACTAGCAGGCGTACTGTCTAGGGGACGGTCGCTCCGCTTTTGCAACCTGCTTCCTCTTTTGCTGTGCTGGTGCCTCTGTGCAACCACCACCTCTTCCTCCAAACTGCACATGTCACTCGCATAACCCTCATTCCATGTGGGGTCTAGGACCTCATCATCCTCCTCCTCCACATCATCTTCCACCCACCCTTCACCACTGCCCTCCTTGTCAGTCTGCACACTGTGGAAAGCTGCAGCAGTTGGCACCTGTGTTTCGTCATCATCAGAGACGTGCTGCGCTGGTGTTTCCATGTCCTCATCCTGCAACAGAAGTGGTTGGGCATCGGTGCACTCAATGTCTTCCACTTCTGGGGCAGGGCTATGTGGATGGCTCACGGAAAGCACACCAGGAGAGTCATCAAAAAGCAGAAGAGACTGTTGCATGACTTGGGGCTCAGACTGCTTGGCTGATTTACAAGGGGCTGAGGTAAAAGGCAGATGGCCATGGGGTTCAGGTGCCAACTCTGAGCTTTCATCAAGGGACCGGGTGGGAGACAATGTGAAGGAACTGGAGGCATTGTCAGCCACCCAATCTACTATCGCCTGTACTTGTTCTGGCCTCACCATTCGTTGAGCGGCATTCAGGCCTACCATATAACGTTGAAGGTTCTGTCGGCTACTCGCACCTAAAGAAGGTGTTTCACTTGGGCGTGTAGCTGGCACAAATCGACCATGTCCTCTCCTTGCAACAGGAACTTCACCAACACCAGCAGCATCAGCAGCACCACGACCACGTCCCTTATTTGACGCTCTCCTCATTCTGGCCCCAAATGTACTATGTAGCACTCTTTATTAATACAAAAAAAAAAGAAGAAGAAATTCTTCTTTTTTTTTGGAAAACAATAACGTAGACGCACTTTTTATTTTTGTGCAAGAAATGCACCGCTCACACCAACAGCAGGAACCTCTCCCTATAGAACTAGGAGATGATTTTAGAACAAGAATCTGTCCCTCACAGGAGCAGCAGGAACCTCTCCCTCTAGCAGTATGTGATTATTTGAGAACAATAATCTGTCCCTCACAGCACCAGCAGGAACCTCTCCCTATAGCAGTATGTGATGATTTTAGAACAATAATCTGTCCCTCACAGCACCAGTAGGAACCTCTCCCTATAGAACTAGGAGATGATTTTAGAACAATAATCTGTCCCTCACAGCACCAGCAGGAACCTCTCCTTATAGAACTAGGAGATGATTTTAGAACAATAATCTGTCCCTCACAGCACCAGCAGGAACCTCTCCCTATAGCAGTATGTGATGATTTTAGAACAATAATCTGTCCCTCACAGCACCAGCAAGAACCTCTCCCTATAGCAGTATGTTATGATTTTAGAACAATAATCTGTCCCTCACAGCACCAACAGGAACCTCTCCCTATAGAACTAGGAGATGATTTTAGAACAATAATCTGTCCCTTACAGCACCAGCAGGAACCTCTCCCTCTAGCAGTATGTGATGATTTTAGAACAATAACCTGTCCCTTACAGCACCAGCAGGAACCTCTCCCTATAGAATTGGAGATGATTTTAGAACAATAATCTGTCCCTCACAGCACCAGCAGGAATCCCTCCCTATAGCAGTATGTGATGATTTTAGAACAATAATCTGCCCCTCACAGCACCAGCAGGAACCTCTTCCTATAGCACTAGGAGATGATTTTAGAACAATAATCTGTCCCTCACAGAACCAGTAAACTGTACCTAATTCAGTATCAGATGGTTTTAAAACGCTATGCTTTCCCCTCACAGCACCGCCAGGAACCTTTCTGTAATACAGGATGAGATGATATTAGATCGGTAATCTATCCCTCACAGCAATAGTAAACTGTACCTAGTCCAGTATCAGATCGTTTTATAAAGCTAAGCTTTCCCCTCACAACACCGCCAGGAACCTGTCTGTAATGGAGGATGAGATGATATTAGATCGGTAATCTATCCCTCACAGCAGTAGTAAACTCTACCTAGTCCAGTATCAGATTGTTTTAGAACGCTAAGCTTTGCCCTCACAGCACAGCCAGGAATCTCTGTAAAGCAGGATGAGATGATATTAGATCGGCAATCTGTCCCTCCCAGCGCCGGCAGCATGCTCTTCCTACACTAGCCTGAGATGATGTGACACGCGGCATACGTCACTCCAGCTCATATAGAGGTTGGGTCACATGATGCACTAGCCTATCACAGCCATGTGATTAGTAGGCATGGCTGTGATGGCTTCTAAGGGCAAACAAGTGAAACGGTTGTTGATTGGCTGCGCTGCAGCTATAGAAAAGGCACCAAAATAGTCTGGGTCACATGATGCACTGGCCAATCACAGCCATGCCATTATTAGGCATGGCTGTGATGGCTTCTATGGGCAAATGAATAAAACGCTTGTTGATTGGTGGCCCTGCAGCTATAGAAAAGGCGTGCAAAATACCCAAATACAGAACCCAGACTTTTTTGCAAATGTCCGGGTTCGGGGCACAGACACCCCAAAGTCCGGTACGGACCCGAACAGTCCGGGTTTGCTCAACTCTAATAATAAACACTAATGCAAAAACGTGTATAAACAACAAAGAAAAAAAACATTCATAAAGTTAGCAATAAGTAAATAAATAAATAAATAAAAAATGCGTAACTCTTCTTATAATTCAAGTATTTCCACATAAAGTGCAAGTAACAAATGCTGAAAGAAAAGTGCTAGTGCTGAATTGTGCAAAAAATAGCAGAAGGTAACATTCACTTCCTGATGGGTCAAAGCGGATATAATCCTCTTATACTGTGAGAGTTCTTCATTATTATATGTGTTGCTAGTGCAAATCAATCGTGTTCCCTCCACCAGGTGGAGTGAAGGCTCACCTCATTAAGCGACCCCACCGGGTCTCGCCGCACATATATACAAAATGATCCTCCACACTCAGATATGAACGACTCCTTTAAGGCTGGTTCACTAGAATCTCATAGGTGAAATTCATGTATAAGTACCTTAATTGTATCTCGGAAATGTATCACTGGATGATGTACATTTTTCTTCTGTAATATCTGTTAGTATTCACATGTACACTGCTGTTTTATACCAATAAACATTCCTTCTTCTATATCACTGCGAACCTTCTCGCAGAGATCCTTAGAAAGAAGGATGATGCTTCTCATTCCCCGGGATGGACGTGTCCAGCGATCACAGCAGATAGGGCTCTCCTCTCTCCCCGGTATACACAGAGCTCCCTCTTCCCCAGGAATTCAACGTGCACTAACACATAGAAATAAAAGTTAAACAGCACGTAATGCACTGAAACTGAACTATACTGCGATAAATGGAAGGTAACACACTACAATATACTGCGTTATACTTGCAGTAACACACTCAAATTTTCTGTGTTAAATATGCACTAATGAACAGAAATAAACTGCGTTAAACAGCATGTAATGCACAGAAATATATACAGCGTTAAACTTGCAGTCATGCACTTAAATATATGGAGTTAAACTTGCAGTAATGCACTGAACTATTCTATGTTAAACTAAAAGTAATGCACTGAAATATACAGCATTAAACTTGCAGTAATATACTAAAATATACTGCGTTAAACGTGCACTAATGCACAGAAATAAACTACATCAAACAACATGTAACGTACTGAAATATACGGCGTTAAACATGCAGTAAGGCACTGAACTATACTGCTTTAATCGGAAGGTAACACACTGAAATATACAAGATTAAACTTGCAGTAACGCACTGAAATATACTGCGTAAAACGCGCACTAACGCACAGATATTAATACACCAAGTTAAATAGCATGTAATGCACTGAAATATACGGAATTAAACTTGCAGTGATACACTGAACTATACTGCGTTAAACGGAAGGTAACACACTGAAATATATGGATCTAAACTAGCAGTAACGCATTGAAATATACAGCATTAAACTTGCAGTAATGCACCGAAATATACAGCGTTAAACTTGTAGTAATATACAGGGAAAATGTGGAAGCGCTGCTACAAAATATCATATGAAGCATGATTTCTATGTGGAAAGCAAACAAATAAACCGCTAACATGTGTGACCTAACCTGATGATAAATCATCCAATAACACTGGCACATAAAAAGTCCAAATCGCTGATAATCTTGTCAGTTTATATGGTGCTCTTAATAGTAAACACTAATGCAAAAACGTGTATAAACAACAAGGAAAAAAAAATTCATAAAGTTACCAATAAGTAAATAAATAAATAAAAACTGTGTAAATCTTCTTATAATTCAAGTATTTCCACATAAAGTGCAAGTGACAAATGCTGAAAGAAAAGTGCTAGTGCTTAATTGTGCAAAAAATAGCAGAAGGTAACGTCCACTTCCTGATGGGTCAAAGCGGATATAATCCTCTTATACTGTGAGAGTTCTTCATTATTATATGTGTTGCTAGTGCAAATCAATCGTGTTCCCTCCACCAGGTGGAGTGAAGGCTCACCTCATTAAGCGACCCCACCGGGTCTCGCCGCGCATATATACCAAATGATCCTCCACACTCAGATATGAATGACTCCTTTAAGGCTGGTTCACTAGAATCTCATAGGTGAAATTCATGTATAAGTACCTTAATTGTATCTCAGAAATGTATAACTGGATGATGTACATTTTTCTTCTGTAACATCTTTTAGTATTCACATGTACACTGCTGTCTTATACCAATAAACATTCCTTCTTATACATCAATGAGAACCTGCTCATAAAGTTTCTTAGAAAGAAGGATGCTTCTCATGAGAACAGGTCATTCCCCGGGATGGATGTGTCTAGCGATCACAGTGGATGGGGCTCTCCTCTCTCCCCAGTAAACATGGAGCTCCCTCCTCCACAGGCTCTCATTCAACGTGCACTAACGCACAGAAATAAACTATGTTAAACGGCACGTAATGCACCCCGCAATGAAATATACTACTTCAAACGTGCACTATCGCATTGAAATATATGACGTTAAACTTGCAGTAATGCAATGAAATATACTGTGTTAAATGGTTACTACACTCACACTGACTGAACTATCCCTAGATTCACACTAATGTATATATGAATGGTGGTCACACTACACTCACACTGGCTCAACTATCCCTAGATTCACACGAACATAAAGATGAATGGTGGTCACTCACTACACTCACACTGATTGAACAATCCCAAGATTCACACTGATGTAAAGATGAATGGTGGTCACTACACTCACACTGACTGAACTATCCCTAGATTTACACTAAATTTTCTGCGCTGACATTACAATCACAATAGCACACTAACTGTCTAGTAGCACTGAACAGAGCCCCATCTCTCTCCACGCTGATATCATACTACAAATGGCCGCTATTTAAAGAATACTTTTAAAGTGTGGGGCGGGACTAAGAGCAATGAGCCATGATTGAATAGAGTCATATGACAGCGTCCAATCATGGCTCTGACAGTGCTCTGTGCCAAGATTGGGCGTGTCTTTCATTGCTTCAGCCAATCAGGGCTTTCAATGCACTGTGCGGTGGTGCGGTGCATTGTGGTCATTTGGTGGGCCGAACAAACGGTCAAACGCCCCAATAATTTGCTTGTTCTTTGAACAGGCGAATAGCCAGTGTTCAGGCCGAACAATTCAGAAATTCGTATGTATCTGAATTTGCGAATTAAAATAATAATGAATTTAAACAAAATCGAAACAATGAATCAAAATTTTGGATGAAATTCAAATTCGAGAATATTACCAATATAAACATCTTCTGCAATTCAAATTTTGAATAGAATACATTTGAATTTGAATAGAAAAGAATAGAATCAAAAGGAATATAACAATATAACCGTTTTCCGAAATTCGGATTTCAACTAGAATGCATTTAAATTGGAATAGAATAGAAAAGAATAACATATACTTATACTTAAAGAATAGACTAGAAAATAAAAGAATAGAAAAAAAAAACAATAGAATAGAATGGAATGGAAAGAATATAACCATCTTCCAAAATTCAAATTTCAAATAGAATAAATTTGATTTCCAATGGAATTCTAATGGAATTTAATTCAAATTAGAATGGAATTAGAAAAAATGTAATTGATTCAAATTCGAATAAACTAAATTAATTAAACAAATTAAACAAATTTAACTAAATTAATTTATGTAAATAATGAAACAAAACACATTTTCTCGATCTGCATATGTCTTGTATAAATTATATTTCGCATATTATTTCATATTTTCGTGTGTAAAAATAAATGAAAAGAAGTTTCAAGTTTCATCATTGAACACAGAAGAGAAGATAAATAAATACATAAATATATATATCTTCCACTTTAAATGGCAGTGGAACATCTACTATGTCAAGTTAAGTGTGAAAAATGTGGTGGATTCTATTAATAAGGTTTGCTACAGAGGTCTGTACTGACTTCATGACATAAACTCCTCGATATGTATTTTCACAGCCAGATATAATGGGATCCCATTTTCACCAGATGGAATTACCTAGCAGACACAAGTCACAGATAAATACTTTATATATATCATACTTACATGATTTTTTTTCCACTTATAAAATCTTGCCTGACCGGGAACGTCAAAGAGAATGCTAAGAATATCAATATAATACAGAATTTAGTGGCCATTCTGAGGACAAAATTATCTTTGTTATATTGCTGGCTTTCAGCTTTCCTAAGGACTGATTAGCTGAACCCTCCTCCTGTGTTCATTATACCTGATTTTGGTGCCACTCCCTCCTATCATTTGTCTGGAGGTGGCACCATGGCACCAATATCTCAAGGGTGCAGCACCAGTAACAAGGGAATGTAAAGTGTTTTCCTGGTGCCTCCATGGCAGCATACACATGGGCGGAGCAACCAACCATGTGTATGCTGCCATGGATAGGCACCAGGCAAAGGAAAATTACTGAAAGGTAAGTATTCAATTTTCCATTTTCCTGGTGCCTCCATGGCAGCATACACATGGTTGGTTGCTCGGCCCACAACCATGTGTATGCTGCCATGGATGGGCACCAGGAAAGGAAAATTACGGTAAGTATTCAATTTTCCGTTATTGATTTTATTTTGTCCAAGATTTAAAAAATTAAATATTATATAAAATATTCCATAATTCATACTAAAAAAAAAAATGCCACGTAAAAGTTAGAGCTTGGGGCTTGTCTTTACATGTTTATAAGCTAATCATAACTGTTCTGGGGGGAAAAAAACCTGCTGGTACCTATTCATCCAACTTGGATACCATATTTTAAAGTGTTACAATCTGCATTGCATACTAGCACATTATGAATTACTTACCTTAAAACTAAGCCCTCCAGCGGTGCACTGTCACCACTGAGAGGGCTTCCATCTTTACCCGGTCTTCCTTCGGGGTTTGTGGTTTGCTGCGTGATTGGCAGGAGCCATAATGACGTCACTTCCATGCATGCCCTCGGTTATGGCACGGTGCCCTGAAGGTCTGGTACTGTATGTCGGACCTTCAGAGAGCATGCGCTGGTGATGTCACTGCCTGCATCCAGGGTGAATATCTCTTAAACAGTGCACATTTAGGAGATATTCACTTTACCTACCGGTAGGCTTTATTGTAGTCTTACCAGTAGGTAATAATCACAAAGTGGACTTTACTTCCGCTTTAACCGCTTGCCGACCACACGCGTACATTTACTGCGATGGTTTGGCAGCGCTGCGCCAATCGCCGTATATAAACGCTGTGGGCGGGTGCACTCTGCCTGCGACACGCTCTGATGCCTGCTGCGTGAGTGTGGCCGTGGGTCAGACGGACTCGATGTCCGCCAGCGACCCACGATCGCCTACTACAGAGCCAGAACGGGGAACCGCGGATGTAAACACGGCAGTTTCCCATTCTGACAGGTGACATGACAGTGATCCATTGATCCCTGTAATCGGGATCAGTTAGAACTGTCATGCTCCTGCCAGCCCAGCCCCCACACAGTTAGAACACAGCGAGGGAACACATTTAACCCCTTGATCACCCCCCTAGTGTTAACCCCTTCCCTGCCCATGACATTCATACAGTAATCAGTGGCTATTTTTAGGTCTGATCAGTGTAAAAATGTCAGTGGTCTCAAAAAAGTGTCTGATCTGTCTGCCGCAAAATTTCAGTTCCGATAAAAATCGCAGATCGCTGCCATTACCAGTAAAATAAATAAATAAACAAAAAATGCCATAAATCAATTCTCAGTTTGTAGATGCAATAACTTTTGCGCAACCCAATCAATAAACACTTTTTGAGATTTTATTTACCAAAAATATGTAGAAGAATACATTTTGGTCTAAACTGAGGAATACATTTTTTTTATATATATTTTTTTGATATGTATTATAGCAAAAAGTAAAAAATATTGTTTTTTTTTTTTCAAAATTGTCCCTCTTTGTTTGTTTATAGCGCAAAACATAAAAACCGCAGAGGTGATCAAATACCACCAAAAGAAAGCTCTATTTGTTGGAATAAAAGGACATCAATTTTGTTTGGGTACCACGTCGCACGACCGCGCAATTGTCAGTTAAAGTGATGCAGCGCCGAATCGCACAAAGTGCTCTGGTCAGGAAGGGGTAAATCCTTCCGGGGTTGGAGTGGTTAAACTAGATGTGAACCCTAACTAGATGATAATGTGGGCTTGATTTACTAAAGGCAAATAGACTGTGCACTCTGCAAGTGCAGTTGCTCCAGAGCATAGTAAATGAGGGGAAGCTCTTCTGACTTCCGTCATCCAATCGTGTGCAAGCAAAAATGCATTTTTTTTTTTTAATATTTCTTGCATGTGATTGGCTATTCTTTGCAAAGTGAAGCCTTACTCCATTTACTAAGCTCTGGTGCAATTGCTCTTTGCAAAGTGTACGGTCTATTTGCCTTTAGTAAATCAACCCCTTGGTTGTAAAAATGGTGTGTATCATAAACTATTGCCATGTACTATTTTAATCCTTTTTTTATCTTTTTTTGCATCTCTGTACTGATGGTTTTCTTATAATTCTTTGCAGTCATTTCCTATCTATATATATTACAAACAATGCTTGCACATAATTCCTCATGGTAGATCTCCTGATAATAATAATGGCAGAATATGCAAGTGCATAGCCGATTTATAATCTGCACTGGAAGCACATGAATCAGAGTAACAACACAAGAGTACAGCTGAAGGACAGTTACCGAGTGTTGTCACCCTATGACAGGTTGTAAAATAAGAGTTTATGGTGCAAACATCGCTAGTAGCCATATAATGTCGTCTTTCTTGGCCCCAGAGCAGCTCCTCAGCAGATTGAATGTTTTCTGCAATAGATTAAAATGGACAACAGAGGGCGCTTCAGTGGCGCACAGATATGCACTTTAAAAGCTGACCAATGAGCTTTGGGACTTGCTGTCAAAATACAGCAAGTTTCCAAAAAAAGCCGATACAGCGTGTACCGGCGGCCCATGTTTTTTTTTTTTCGGAAATCAGCAGGGGGG
>BLSH010234384.1:210724-221602 GCA_018402905.1 Glandirana rugosa | reverse complement strand
CAGTAATAGTGAGCAGAATCTAGATGTCTAAAGTAAATTTATTATGGACCACTCGGAAGATGTTTCCAGGGGAAAAGTCTATATTTCATTTAACCTGTGGTCTCCCGCGAAGATTCACATCGTTCAATCTGACAGATGAGCAGCCTCTGTGCACTGAAAGAAAGAGCTGCTAGTAAATAGCAGGAGCCCAGCCCTGGCAAAAATGCAAGCTGGCAGGATCAGGAAACAAGCCATTCTGCGTTGAAAAGCGTAGCTAGTCCCCCGGCATCTGACGTCATCCTGGAATATTCCCATGCTGTCCCATTGGCTCTGTTGTTGTAGCTCTATATGCTGCAGATGGCTTCTCTCTACCTGGATTGCTGCAGTTTGGGCTGGGTCCCTAAGATGACTTCCCTTGGTTTTAAGATATGCCTTTGTTCATCTTACTAAATGTAAGTGCATTTTTCACTATTTTTAATAATAAACATTAACTTGCT
Organism: Glandirana rugosa; assembly: GCA_018402905.1. Classification (NCBI taxonomy): domain Eukaryota; kingdom Metazoa; phylum Chordata; class Amphibia; order Anura; family Ranidae; genus Glandirana; species Glandirana rugosa. The sequence goes on along the minus strand of BLSH010234384.1, from coordinate 221,126 downwards.
ACACTTAGAAGCGCCCTCTGGTGTCCAATTTACTTTATATCTGAAAAGGGGACCTTTGTAGAAGGCTCACCAGGTATTATTTAAATGAAATCTGTAGATCTAAGACGAGTGATAATGACTTTTGCAATAAATTGACAGGTAAAGACTATAAAGATTGAGCTTACGTCATCTTTTTTTTTTTTTTTTTTTTTTTTAAATGGTATAATTGTATAATTATTTATATAGCTCTTCTCTCCCAAGGGATTAAAAACCCTTTATCATGCTGTAAAGCACTATGCAAACTGTTGTAAATCCTGTATAATAATAATAATAATCAGCTGTTGGGGCAGATGGTGGTGCAGCCAACTTGGGTCTGCTCAGTAGAATATCATACTAGGGCCAATTTTTGGACAGGAGCCAATGAACCTTCCGGCTTGTCTTTGAAGTGTGGGAAGAAAAGGGTGTAGTTAAAGTATTACTAAACCCACAAAAGTAAAATCAGTCTGTATATGCAGTAAAGCATGCTGTGGAACCTAAAGGGTCAATCCTGCGCATTGTGTAAAAAAGGCTGTTTGATCCTGTCTTCTCTGATCCTCACATTCGTTCACTGTCCCCAATCCATCTCCTGATAGTACAGAGCCATTGCAGTCACTCTGCACATGCTCACTTTGGTGTGTATTGCTAGAGTGTTCTTTTTTTCTTTGGGGAGGGTGCATGTGATCAGCACAGGGCCAATCAGCACTGTCCAGACAGGGGATCGGGAGTCCTGCAGGCTCATAAGACAGTCAGAGGAGAATGAAAACTCCTCCTACAAGTTTTAACCAGACACTGATAGAAGTCACAAGACTGCTATATACTACTGATGAGAAAAGGTATTTAGCAGTTTATATTTACTAAAATAATTGCATTTCCATGTTCTGTGTATAGTGACTGCAAGGTCCTGGGTTTAGTAAACCACATGCGCTCAGTAGAAGGCCAGTTCTTAGACTGGAGCCAATGAAATCAAGCACATGGAGAACATGCAAACTTCATGCAGAATGTGTCATGGCTAGGACTCCAAGTGCAGTTCCAGTGCTGCAAGGCAGAAGTGCTAACCACTATGCCATTATGATGCCCCGTGATAGTAAGTCACCGGAAAAGTCCAAAAAGCCAAAAATCAACAAACTTTTTTCAGATAATAACATGTCAAAATTGTTCTAGAATGAAAATTCATATCATAACAAAGGCCCATTGGCGACTGATTCTTATTAAGGTAAACAGTGCAATAACAACTCGGTTGTCTGAAAATACACATTACCTCTCCTTGGTTCACACCTATGGGTTTTAGTGCTTTTTGCAGAAATGCACTACAGCCCATTTAACATGATTTCCTATGGGACACGTTCACTTCTATGCTTTTTTCAGCCGCTGTGTTTTTGGAAAGAGTCAGGGTCTTTTTTAACCACTTCAGCCCTGGAAGGATTTAACCCCTTAATGACCAGGCCATTTTCTGTGATATAGCACTGCGTTAGTTTAACTGACAATTGTGCAGTCGTGCAACGTTGTATCCAAATAAAATTGATGTCCTTTTTTTCCCCACAAATAGAGATTTTTTGGTGGTATTTGATCACCTCTGCGGTTTTTAATTTTTTTGCGCTATAAACAAAGAGCGACAAAAAAAAAAAAAAGAAAGAAACAATATTTTTTACTTTCTGCTATAATACATATCCAAAAAAAAATGTAAAAATGTCTTCATCAGTTTAGGCCGGTATATATTCTTCTACACATTTTTGGTGAAAAAAATATTTATGGACTTTTCATTTTTTTTATTGTTTTTACTGCTAATGGCGGCGATCAGCAATTTTTAGTGGGATTGCAAAGTTGCGGCAAACAAATCTGACCGTAAATCCTCATACATGGGGGTGCAACGGTTGTACAACCAAACATCCAACTTTGGACCAAGTTGGATGTTGGCTGTTGTATCTCGTGTACTGACTTGCACTAAGCGATCGTACAACCAAGCCTAACTTAGTGACGTGTTACGAGCGTATAACGAGGAAGTTCAGGTGAATGTGATTTGTCAATTAGGAACGTAGGTTTCCTAGAACGGACACTTCCGAGCGTTCCTGACTTCTGAGCATGCGTGTTTTGCACATACAACTTTGTTGGACCAACTTCTCTGTACACACGGTACAACAGTTGTACGACCGCTTGTTGTACAACCAAAGTTTTCTAGTCTGCTCATCCAACTTCAGTTGTACAACCGTTATACGACGTTGTTTACGAGGCTTACGTGACACTTTTTTGGGGACCAGTGACACCAATACAGTGATCAGTGCTAAAAAAATGCACTGTCACTGTATAAATGACGCTGGCAGGGAAGGGGTTAAAATCAGGGGTGATCAAAGGGTTACATGTGTTTTCTAACTGTGTGGAGGCTGGACTGACAGGTAGAACACAAGGATCACGGTTCCCGATTACTAGGAACAGAAGATCTCTTTGTACTTCCCCGCCAGAACGGGGATCTGCCTTGTTTACATAAACAGATCCCCGTTCCGCCTCTCTGTGTACCCGCAGATTGGCTCCCCCTCCGTGCAGCGGGCACGCGCGCTAACAGTGTCTAGTGCACGAAACAACGTACAGGTCGCCCAGCTATATATGTGGTGGGCAATCTCTAAGTGGTTAAAAGCAAAATGGTGCATTTGTGGTTTAATAGATTTCAATGGAGAAGCTGCAGAAAAGCATGTAGTGTGTTTTTTCCGCGATGTGCTTATTGCAGTTTTTAATCTCGCCAACAACAAATTGGCAAAAAAAACAAAGGATAAGAATGCAAAACGTGAAAAACGGTTGTGCAAAATACACAAAACGCAGCGCAAAAACGTATCAAACGCAGAAACGCATAAACGTATCAAACGCAAACTGCATGCGTGTGAGCCAGGCCTTAGGTGCATAGTGCAATATACTGCATATTAAAGAGCCACTTGTATGGAGACGTTACCGTTATGTGCAGAAATGACTCCCAACGCCTCTGAAAATATACTTCTAGTGCAGACATGACTGCCAGCTTTCTTAGCTCATTCCCGGAGATAACAGAGACATGATATTTGCTCTACCTTTTAGCCTTTTTCTGGGCGACAGGCATTCCCCGGGAAGACTCCATGCAGCCCATAAATATCATATAGCAAAACAAGTCAACACCCAGGTACCAGTCATTAAACATTTATTCAAAGCACATAAAACTTCTGCACTACTACTAATGCGTTTCACCCTACGGAGAGGCCTGAGTCATAGCTAAATACCAATACTGCGCAACTTATTATTAAAATACCTCTCCCTACACACATAGCTGTAGTAACAATCATCAAATAAAACATTTTAACCACTTAAGGACCGGAAGGATTTACCCCCTTCATGACCAGGCCATTTTTTGCGATACGGCACTGCGCCGCTTTAACTGACAACTGCGCGGTCGCGCGACACCGTACCCAAACAAAATTGACATACTTTTTTTCCCACAAATAGAGCTTTATTTTGGTGGTATTTGATCACCTCTGCAGTTTATATATTTTGCGTTATAAAAAAAAGAAAAAAAAAGCGACAATTTTGAAAAAAAAACCAATATTTTCACTTTCTGCTATAATACATATCCAAAAATGTTTTTAAAAAAATTTAATTTATCAGTTTAGGCCGGTATGTATGCTTTCACATATTTTTGGTAAAAAAAACCCCACAATAAGCGTATATTGATTGGTTTGCGCAAAAGTTATCACGTCTACAAAATAGTGGATAGATTTAGGACATTTTTATTATTTTTTTACTAGTAATGTCGGCGATCAGAGATTTTTAGCGCGACTGCAACATTACGGCTGACAGTTCGGACACCTAATTGACATTTTTGACACTTTTTTGGGAACCAAAAAAACATTTTTACATTATTACAGTAATCAGTGCTAAAAATATGAACTGTTATTGTAGTAATGACACTGGCAGGGAAGGGGTTAACACATGGGGAGATCAAGGGGTTAAATGTCTTCCCTATGTGTGTGTTCTAACTGTATGGAGGACTGTGGGACTGGGAAAACACACAGATCCATCTTCCTGCATAGCAGAAAGGCAGGATCTGTGTGACCTCCCCTGTTAGAATGGGGATCTGCCTGTTTACACAGGCAGATCCCCGTTCTGTCACTGTGGGGAATGATCCGGCTGACATGGAGTCTGTGGGACCTGCTGATTGGCTCCCCTGCTGGCCAATGGGAGCACGCTGCCCACGAAAGTGAGATCCCGAGCCAACGTACAAAGACGGCAATTTGTGGGATGCCACCTTGCTGCAGTATAATGACGGCAGCTGGTCAGCAAGGGGTTAAAAAAAATCAAAATTACAATATATAAAATGTAACCAGTGGATACGATTAAGATACAGAAACAATGGGCTCTACTCACAAAAGGAACTTGCATGTAAAATGTAGGTGTCTGGACACGTTTTGCCTAAATATCGCATGGTGTAACTGTCAATTCACCATACCGTTCAGTGGTATTTACCGCAAAGAGCTGAAAACGCTTGGTAAATATCACATGAACAGACATTAAACCTCAATTCACAGAAGGAAATAAATAATTAAGTGCATGCGGTTATTAAACAGCGTTCCACCCAAAAGTGGAACTTCCACTTTAAGGGAAGGTGACCCCCCGACATGCCATGCCCGACATTGCCACAATTGGCAAGTCATTTTTTTTTTGGGGGGGGAGGGGGGACCAGGGACCCTGTATTCACCTTCCCCCTCCCTCTCAGTGATTTTCTGGGACACGTCACAGGTCCCAGAAGATACGCTGGCCATTCACAAGGCGCATCGCGACTCGCGCATGCGCAGTGCGCGCACGGCTTTGAAGCCAAAGCCTGGTGCCCACACTTATGATGCCGGCGGCGCCGAGGGGAGGGGGCGAAGAGTGAGCCCTCAGGCGACCACATCACTGGAGCGAGGGAGAGGCGAGTGTCCGATTGTTAAAAGTCAGCAGCTACACTTTTTGTAGCTGGTGACTTTTACCTGGGTGGAACTCCACTTTAAGTGGTGGTCCAGGCATGTGGTATGCGTGGAATGTGTACTCGTTGTTAAGAAGCGGGTGGTCGCCACGTCCTTAAAAACTGAGGAGTCATCAGCTGGGGTTCCCCGCTGACAGCAAAATGTTAAAAAAAAAAATAATTCCAGCAATTAAAAGATCTGGGGGAAAAAAAGCATGGGGACCCATCAGGTTTTGTATGGAATTTGATAAGCACTCCCACGCTAAGATTTAAAAAAAAAAATGCCCCCCCCCCCAAATCCATAGAAGACCCTTATCTGAGCATGCATCCTGGCAGGTCAGGAAAGGGAGGGGATGAGCAAGCGAGCCCCCCCCCCCCCTTCTAAACCATACCAGACCACATGACTCTTTTCCATGTTAACGGGAGCAAGAGCCTCTTCCACACAACCCTGGCAGTGGTTGTATGGATCTATGGGTGGGGGGCTTATCAGAATCTGGAAGCCTCCTTTAGCATGACTAGCACATTATGACTTAAAGTGATTGTAAACCCTCTTTTTAAAAAAAATAAAAATAACAAACATGCCTATACTTACCTGCTCTGTGCAATTGTTTTGCACAGAGAAGCCCCGATCCTCTACTTTTGGGGTGCCCCGTGGGTGCTCCAGGCCCCTCCTCTTCATCAGATGCCTCCACGGAAACCCACTTTCCCTGGCAGCACCCATGTTGGCTCGCTGTCAAGTCCCGCTGTTACATCCATTGACACAGACAGCGGGACATGGCCCCGACTCTGCCCTCCGCTCCCGTGTCACTGGATTTGATTGACAGCAGCATGAGCCAATAGCTCCTGCTGTTATCAGTCTGTCCAATGAGGAGAGAGACAGCGGCTGGAGCCGCTGTACTCATGCACATCATTGGATCGGATCAGCTCAGGTAAGGAAAAGTGGGGGGTCTGGGGGGAGTTGAAGCACAGAAGGTTTTTCACCTTAATGCATAGAATGCATTACAACCACTTTAAACTTCCTGGGGTCCAATTTTTATTTTTGCTGCGGCTTACTACCGCTTTAAGTGTTGTGGTTGTATTCCCCGTATACATAAGCTTCTCTTATTGACCACTGGAGTCACCCAACTTTTCCCTTAATGACCTACTAGACAGCTCACAGAAAGCTCAGGAAAGACACAATACACCCAGAAAATTCAATTTTTAATCAACACCAAAATTAACAAAAGAATTTGAGATTTTGGCGGGGGTGGGGCAAAAAAAAACATTAAACCGCTAAAAGTGGTCTCTCCGATTGGAAATAGCCTATGATGTGTGGGATGAATATATCTGTCCTCCAGCAACATTTACTTACTCACCCATAAAAATATATTCAAGCCGATGTTTTCATGCAGACAAAATGCTTATTGATACAACTCCTTTAAAAATGACATTATATGGCTATGGTTAAGAGATTAAAGATGGCCAAGGTAAGACCTGAAATCAGTAAAGAAATTAAACAGATTTTGAAATTTATAGACTTTTTCGCACCCTAAAAATCTCTCATTTACACTTCAAAACCATATAGCGTATTTTTTTTCCCCGCAAAAAAAAAGGCGATTGCAGAATGGATATACTGCCATCTGGTGGAAAACCGCAAAACTACGAGATGGTGGCAAGTCGGCGTCGAGCAACCAGTTCTGTTCATGAATTAATTAGTTGTACATATACACAAAAGGTTGTGTCTTCTTTGGTTCTGGAGGCCTCAACACTCCGGAGATTTAGTATTTACAACATAGGGTCATCGTTCCATATGTAGATGGAGTCAGATGTGTGTATGTGGGTTAATACTTGGATACGCAGGGTTTCAACGCAAAGGGAGCAGTTGTTGTCGCAGATAAAACAAGTATAAAATGTTCCCAACATGCCTTGTCTTCTGACACTAAAGGGTATCTAAGCCTAAGAACAAAAAATTAATATATTGCACATTTTCAGTCTTTAGATATGGCAGCTGCATTTGATTTCTTTTTGACATCTCGTGATTTAGCCACTAGGGTGACAACGCTCACACATACTGTATAGAGGAGCAGCGTTGTCACAACGCTCACACATACTGTATAGAGGAGCAGCGTTGTCACCCTAGAAAGTGCATTAGGACTACTACAACCCTATCTTCTCATCCCCATAACATTGAGGGGAGGTGTTCTGTAGTTGTCAAGGATAACTGGGAGCAATGTAACTGATAAGATTCCAGCGCAGGAATTTATCAGCTCACAAGCTTTCTGGCAGGATCAACAGATTTTTTAAAAATGTAATTAACAAATATAATAAAACAAGTTCAAATGGTATATCTAGCAGACCAGAAGGGACCATATACGTTTATTGTTAGGGCTTACATACCCTTTTAAACAGAAGCACCTTGTGGGGGGGGCAGGCAGGGCACCTTTCGCGCAGAGCATGGTCATCAGTACCTGGGATAAGGCGGAGACTGCAGTCATGTGAAAAATCTAACATTAACCACTTAACGACCTGTACTGCGGCAGGTCGGTACGTTCCCGCGAATCACCGTGATTGTACATCGGTCGCGGGGATGGGGTTTGCAGCCGTGTGTGCGCCCACGGCATGTCCACGGAGCCCATTCGCGTGGTTGGTGGCCACGATGTCCACCGGCCACCCGCGATTGCTCCACAGAGAGCCAGAACGGGGATCTGTCAATGTAAACAAATCTCTGTTCTGTCATGGGAGTAGAGAGAGATTGTCTGTTCCTAGTGATTGGGAACAGCATTCTCGCTCTACTCCCAAACAGTCCACTCCCCCCACAGTTAGAAACACCTCCCTAGGGAACACTTAACCCCTTGATTGCCCCTCAGTGTTAACCCCTTCCCTGTCAGTGGCATTTATACAGTAATCAGTAGCTATTTTTAGCTCTGTCTAAATGTCATTGGTCCAAAAAAAGTGTCAAAAGTGTCCAATCTGTCCGTCGCAATGTCGCAATCCCGCTAAAAATTGCTGATCACCGATGGCATAAATCTATTCCCTATTTTGTAGATGCTATAACTTTTGCGCAAACCAATCAATATACGCTTATTGCATTTTTTTTTTACCAAAAATATATAGAAGAATATATATCACCCTAAACTGAGGAAGTAATTTGTTTTTTTTTTTTTCATTTGTTTTTTTTGATATTATAGCAAAAAGTAAAAAATATAGTTTTTTTTCTTTTTCAAAATTGTTGCTCTTTTTTTGTTTATAGAGCAAAAAATAAAAACCGCAGAGGTGATCAAATACCACCAAAAGAAAGCTCTATTTGTGGGAAAAAAGATGTCAATTTTGTTTGGGTACAACGTAGCACGACCACACAATTGTCAGTTAAAGCGATGTAGTGCCGTATTGCAAAAAATGTTCTGGTCAGGAAGGGGGTAATTATTACAGTCCTTAAGTGGTTAAGGCAGTTCCCCGACATAGCGATAAGCTATCACTGTGTGCAGTAATTAAAGTGGTTGTAAACCTCAGACATGAAATCTGAACAAAGCACATATATCTGTGGTGTTTACTTATCTCTCTCTAAAGCTCTAAGGGTGGTTTCTCTCTAAGTGTGGAGTCACTTCTCAGAAGTTTTTCTGACAAATGAGATAAAATTGTGATGGGGGGACGGGGGGCTCAGCACACAGCTTGTCTGTTCAGAACACAGCTCTATATCCTTTCCTCCAATCAGCTCTCACACAGTGTAACTGCAACTCTCCACCCCCTCCTCTCTGCTCCTCGCAGATGCAGAAGGATTTTAACACTTAACCCTTCCTGCACCCAAGCCCTAAAACCTCAACCCCTTAAATTAACCCATAAGAGTTGGTCTTTCATGTCACTTGAAATTTAACGTAACCATAAGTTGAAATCTTGACACTAAATGTGAACCTAACATTTAATTTATAACATTCCATAACCTAAACCTTAAAAAACGTCCTTCATTCCTTAACAATTAATCTTAAAGCAGAGCTTTTGCAAAAAAACCCAACATTAGTACACCCCCACACACTCACACACACAACACTAAACAGTTATTACATTTGTGAAATTCCTTACCATTGAAGAAAAAAGTCTAATTGAATTTTCAGGAAGTCAGCTCTGTACTTCAAAAAATGCTGCATGTATTCTGCTAAGGAGGAGCTGTTAGAACAGTGATTGCATCGTATCCTCTTCTCTCTATCTACACTGTAATCAAACTACACTTCCAATGAATCTTTGTAAATGGCAATGAATGTGGGAGGGACACTAGGCCTGTACATGTTAAATGTGTACAAGCCCACTTCAACATAAATCACACCCCTCATTCTGGAGCAAGCCATACTGCTCAGTAACACACAGCAGGATAGGTAGGTTACAGCATTATAAATGCAAAGCATGTTTGTGCTCCCCACCTCCAGCCACAACAGGAGATAAACATATTGCCCTTACTTGCTTTATGTGATTTTTACTGAACTGTAGATACATGCCCATAATTATATATTGTGCACACTGTACTCTGCTCTAATTCAGTATTAGAAATATTCCTCCGCCTGCTGCAGCTTTGAGAATTTTCTAACAGCAGTCAGTGCTGGTATGGTGTATGAGAACATCCCCAGCCGCACCACAGAAAGAGCCCGGCCATGATGCTTTACATCAGCATTTGACACAAAACTCATCTGTGCCCATAAGTGCGGTCTCCTCTGCACCCATAAGTGCGCTCTCATCTGTGCCCATAAGTGCAGCCTCATCTGTGGCCATAAGTGCGTCTTCATCTGTACCCATAAGTATGGCCTCATCTGTGCCCATAAGTGAGGTCTCATCTGGGGAGGTGCGCATGCGCGGGACCGAGCGGACGGACATGCCGCTTTAGAGCTCCGCTCAGCCCGGAGGCTCCGAGGGCTCCTAACGCCGAACCAGGCACCGAACGACGGCGATAACAGCACCCCGCTGTTCCCTAAAGCCTCAAGAGCACCACGATCAGGCTGCAATGGTCGCCACTGGGTCTAAACCTAAGATCCGCACCAAGACTATACGCGAGGCCCTGGCTCGGGCCTCCTGCAAGATGGCGCCGCCTACTACACCCAAGGCCTCCACGCAGCGCTCTCCCAGGCTCTCCCGTCTCCGCCATCCGGACGAAGGTGAGTCAGACACAGACTCCCTGGCAACTCCTCTTGCAGACTCGCAAGCGGGCATACTTCAGCAATTTGAAAAAATGCTCCACCGTGCTCTACAGCACACATCAGACCAGATCACAGAGCAGCTAACCAGAGAGATCAGGGAGCTGGGTCAGCCATCATCCGCCGCGGTAGAACGTCCTCCGGGCTCGGTCCCGGAGCGCATATCAGAACCACGCCTAGAATCCAAATCTGGGTCACCGCTGGTAACGTCGGACTAGCACCACGAGAACTCCGAAATCCCTTGTCGCCCCACGACAATAGCGGCAGCAAG
>BLSH010234384.1:129428-159404 GCA_018402905.1 Glandirana rugosa | reverse complement strand
ATACTTGCGGAAACCCAATGCAATGCTTTTTCAGTGAATTTATCTATATTGCCGGAAACCAGTAATACATTACAGCCGCGAGTGATTTTAAATGACCATTTTTCCTTTCAAATGTCATTTTGCAGTGGCACTGTTCTAAACATCACACATTTTTTGCAACTTTTACAGGCATACTAAGGGGACCCCCCAGGCACGATATTTAAAGGAATAATTCATTTTTATTTTTTCACTTTAAGCATTGTTAAAATCACTGCTCCTGAAAAAACAATTGATTTTAAAACTTTTTTTTGCATTGATACATGTCCCCTAGGGCAGGGCCTGGGTCCCCATACACTTTTTATGGCAATAACTTGCATATAAGCCTTTAAAATGAGCACTATTAATTTTTCATGTTCGAGTTCCATTGATTTTAAAGGCGTTCATACAAATTTTTTGCCTGTTCACATGTTCTGGTGCTAACCGAACCAGGGGATGTTCGGCCCATCCCTATTCTGCACCTCCTGTGGTCTCAGCATTTACCAGACTCCGATAGCTGACTTCAACCCTCCTCTGGTCCTCCTCCATACCCTGCACTTTCCACTTCCCAGCTCCACCCCCAGCTTCTTCCTGGCAGCAGTACAAGATAACGGAGGTGCAATGTGATGTAAGGGATGGTGGGGGTCTCTTGATCGCGTCAACCTCCGCAATGTCTCCAGGATACGCCCTTTTTTAACCATTGACACCACTAAGCTTCTAATTCACTCCCTAGTTATCTCTCGCCTTGATTACTACAGCTCCCTCCTCATTGGATTACCTTTACATAGAATATTCCACCTTCCCCCTTCAGTCCATCATGAATGCTGCTTCCAGACTAGTCCACCTTACCAACCATTCATTGTCTAGTACCCCTCTCTGCCAATCCCTCCTCTGGCTTCTGCTCACCCAACAAATGAAATTCAATGTACTAACAACAGCTTAGAAAGCCATCCACAACTCCGCTCCCAGCTACATCACTAACTTAGGTTTAAAATATCAACTACACCTCTCTCTTTGGTCCTCCCAAGACCTCCTGCTCTCTCTGTTTCATTTTTTTACTATTGTTGAGGTGCCTGTAGGTAGCTCAAAGAAAATGAATGGGTACACATTGGCTGTATGGTCTCAGCTTGAGGGGTATGTAGGAACAGCTGCATGGACTTGGACATATAGGCTCTGGGCTGGAGGTTGTACATTCACTCCGCGTACCTGTCCACCAGTGCAGGTGAGTCCATACAGTCAATGCATGCCCATTTACTTTCTATAGGCTGCCTGCACGCAGCTCAGTAGTAATAAAAAAAAAGTAAGCAAATGGCTGTCACTGCACAAGGCTGAGCACCTGTTTGAATGAACCCTTACACAGCAACTCCCACTTTCATTTTGACAGTTTGGAATTGCCAAAAAGGAGAAGCTACAGCAGGGCAGAAGAATAGGGCGTACTGCATACGCCCTGTATACGTTCATGAAGTTCCTTAGAGGCGTATGTACCAGGGCTCAAAATTTCAAGTCTTGAGCTACTAGCCAGACCTTAAGAATCACTGGCCACCAGTTGCCCCACCCAACCCCTACCCGGTCCCTCCCCTAATTCCACCCCTAAACATTTCCTTGTTAATTATCTCATTAAATTACACTTTTCATTTTTTTATGCAGAATTAGGTTACAAAAATAAATATTAACAACTTTAACAATATTAATATAAAGAATATTTCATTGATCTGACTGTGTTAAATAAAATATGATTGACCTCTATAGGCACTGTCACAACAGTAAATATGTTAATGCTATATTAAATAGACATGTGCAGTTCATTTCGTTCTGAATTTAAAATGTTTCTTTATTCAGAAATTAGGATGTATCCAAATTTCCGAATTACAATAGTAACGAATTTAAGTGAAACCCAAATAGCGAAACAAAATTCAGATGAAATTAAAATTTGAATAGTTTTCGAATCATATTTGAATAGTTTTTGAATTTAAATTGTTTTCAGATTCAAATAATTTACAAATCGAATTGGAATAATTTTCAAATTCAAATTGTTTTCGAATTCAAACCGTTTTCAAATCAAATTTGAATTTTTGAAGAGAATAAAACAGAATAGAAAATAAAACAGTAGAATATAATAGAGTAAACCAGAACAGAATTCAAAATAAAAGAATGCTAAAAAAAAAATAGAATAGAAAATAAAGGGATAGAAGAGAAAAAAAGAATGGAATGGAAAAGAATATAGTAAAACAGAACAAAATAGAAAAGAAAATAAAAGAACAAAATAAAATAAAATAGAAAATGAAGGAATAGAATTCAATAAAACATAGAATGAAATAGAAAGAATATAACCATCTTCTGTAAGTCAAATTTCAAATATATTCAAATAGAAAAGAATAGAATAGGAAAAAAGAATAGAATAGAAAAAATAGAATAAATTAAAATAGGAAAACTATAACCTTCTTCCAAAATTTTAATTTCAAATAGAATAAATTCAAATTCAAATAGAATAGAAAAGAATATAATAGAAAAAATAATAGAATAAAAATAATAGAATAGACAATAGAAAATAATAGAATAGAAAGTATATAACAGTATACCTGTTTTCCAAAATTCGATTTTTAAATAGAATAAATTTAAATTATAATAGAATAGAAAAGAATATAATAGAAAAGAATGGAACAGAATATAAAAGAATAGAATAGAATGAAATAGAAAGAATATAACCATCTACCAAAATATATATTTTGAATAGAATAAATTTGATTAAAATAAAATTTGATTAGATTTTGAATGGAATTCGAATTCAAATCAATTTGAATATTACAAATTTGGAAAATTCAAATAGTTTAGAATTTGAATAAATGAAACGAATTCCGAAAATGAATTTAGCTAAACAAATTTATGTAAATACTAAATCAAAAGAAATGTTTTCGTTCTGCACATGTCTAATATTAAATATTGCATTGAAAGAAATGAAAACCAATGAATGATTTAATGAGATGAAAAGAACACATGCACCTCTAAGTGCACCATTACATTTTACCGAATGGCTACAAAGAGTAAAAATACTCACAAAGTAAGTAAGGCATTGCATTGTAAGTCACTTTATCCAATAGTCTCGCTGTCATTACGGCCTGAAGAAGGAGCGCATGCTCAGACAACGTGTCGCCATGTGCCCACACGCGGTTTTCGGGAAGTGACGTCATCCGTGTTCACCCTGCAGTCCCCTGACACCAGGAATCGCTAGAATCCACTGGCATTGCCCAATCCAGGAACCAGGCGCAGGGGCGTTGCTAGGTGGGAAAAAGACCAGGGGCCTCCAGCTGCGGCAAAAAGGGGGTAGTTTAAACTAAACAGTGGGCGTGACTTAAAGGGGCGTGGCTAAAGTCTGAGATGAACAAGGGATGAACAAGGGATGGAGAAAGTAAGAAAGAAAGAGCGATGGGGGGACAACAGGCCCAGATCCTCCACCACAAATAACAATATGTGTATTCAAGATAGTTTAACAATCAGCAGATAAAGATACTCCAAACACCTGGTGTTAGCATTGTTGTTATGGTTGTTATGGTGTCAGGATGATTGAAGTGCATTATTTCTATTATTACATTATAATATAAAATGAAATCATTCAACTCACCATAATTCAGAATCAGTGAGAGCCCTGAGCATGTCATTTGCTACGTCACCTGCCAGCAGGTGTCCCCAGTGCAGTCCCTCCTTACATCAGGTGTCCCCAGTGCAGTCCCTCCTTACATCAGGTGTCCCCAGTGCAGTCCCTCCTTACATCAGGTGTCCCCAGCAGAGTGCCTCCTTATATCAGGGTATCCCAAGCGGTCAGAGTGCCTCCTTACATCAGGATTTCCCCAGCAGTCAGAGTGCCTCCTTACATCGGGATGTCCCTGGCAGTCAGAGTGCCTCCTTATATCGAGATGTCCCCAGCAGTCAGAGTGCCTCCTTATATCGAGATGTCCCCAGCAGTCAGAGTGCCTCCTTACATCGGGATGTCCCCAGCGGTCAGAGTGCCTCCTTACATCGGAATGTCCCCAGCGGTCAGAGTGCCTCCTTACATCGGGATGTCCCCAGCAGTCAGAGTGCCTCCTTACATCGGGATGTCCCCGGCAGTCAGAGTGCCTCCTTATATCGAGATGTCCCCAGCAGTCAGAGTGCATCCTTATATCGAGATGTCCCCAGCAGTCAGAGTGCCTCCTTACATCGGGATGTCCCCAGCGGTCAGAGTGCCTCCTTACATCGGGATGTCCCCAGCGGTCAGAGTGCCTCCTTACATCGGGATGTCCCCAGCAGTCAGAGTGCCTCCTTACATCGGGATGTCCCCAGCGGTCAGAGTGCCTCCTTACATCGGGATGTCCCCAGTAGTCAGAGTGCCTCCTTACATCGGGATGTCCCCAGCAGTCAGAGTGCCTCCTTACATCGGGATGTCCCCAGCAGTCAGAGTGCCTCCTTACAGTGGAATCTCCGTCGCCATTACAAAAGACCCGCTCTCGGGAAGCATTGTCACTTGCTGAGGGGAAGAAACAAGAGGCGGAGCCGGCTGCCAATTGAAATGTAGCTATTGGCTGCTGGCTTCACCTCTTGTTTCTTCCCCTCAGCAAGTGACGATGCCACCTTAAAATGGTGGCGGAGACATCACCAGTGCCGGCCCCGGACCTCTAGAGGCGGGTGGCTCTGGTGATTCTTCGGGAACACTCAGCAGCCTCCAGGCTAATAATAGCCTTCTACAAGCCCTAGACCTGGGTCTTTTCGGAGGCACCCCCGGGGCTGTTGCCCGGTCAGCCCCCTCTCCCGATGCCTCTGCCTAGGCTGACTCCACAGCTCGCCATCCACTGCCTCAGAGACAGCAAGACTATTGGATGAAGTGTGCAGTGACTTACACTGCAATGCCTTACTTACTCCTCTGTCTGTGAGTATTTTGTATGGACTCTCATTAAGTCAAGCCAGCTGTATAATCCCATGCTCATTAGAAATAACCCACAAAGTGAACACATCCTGCGCCAACCTAATACCCCAGTGTTACATTTACTGATTTAGGATGCAGAGAGACTTACAGTGGAGCACAGCACTGGACAGGGGAGCTAGGTGGTCTGAGCAACCATCAGCAGCTTGTTAATTGGAAAAGTAAACTTTGCCATCTCCTGCCTAACTCCCTACCTCGCCCGGCCACCACCTTATCTAGTTCTCTGCCAACTCCTGCTGTATGCCAGGCCCTGCTAAGAGAATGGCAGGGGGCAGAGGCTGGGAGGAAAATTGGCTCCTGTTCAACCATGCCTGCCTGCGGCACCCCCCGTTCTTCAATGTGGCCCCACACTCGCCCTCAGCTAATTTCCACTCACCTAATGCAAGCAGGCGAGTGGAAATTATGAGGGCCGGTGCCCAGTGTCCAAGACTGGTTACAAAAATCTCTAATAAAATGCAAATTTTTATACTTCAAGACATAAAACAAAAAGATTTAATTGCCTTCACCAAAACTCTATGTATTTTACCTTTAAGAATACCAACAGTAATTTTGGTTGAGTTGGCCTTTATATACAATGCTAACATCAGCAGTGTTCTATGAACACCGAGGTTCATCATGGATTTTAGTTTCTGTGACCCCACGGACATCATTTCAGGATCAGATGAAAACTTTTGTAGGCAGCTAGTGTCAGCCCTATACATCTTTTCTCAGACGCCTCTGCAGCAGCATATGGCCAGACATATGGTCACCGCGTACTAATCATGAATCATAGGTTATTAAATGGACTTTTTTACAGGCCAATGATTATTGAAAAAAGGCATGCTAAATGCAGAACGGCAAAAATATTCCCTCTCCTGCTCTGTTAGGTCATTGTAAAATCTTGTATTAAAGTCGTTTATCTATACACGAGACTGCGTTCAGATTAATTTAAATAATCGGCTCCTGTAAAAATCTGCCGACAGACTCAAGGACTGTTGAAAAAGAAAGAATATAAAATCCGTCATTTCATATATATGTTCATAAAATTAATCTCACACACCTTTTCATAGAATATAAGTAGATTAATCTCTCTTTATATTAGCTTTCTGTAAACCCCTGAACAACAGGACAAGGACTGGCAGAGGCAGCACTGTCTATTTGTAAGAGGGCTTGTGATTGGCTGAGTGTTGGCATCAAGGAGTGCAAATCCCTGCGCCGCTTGTAGCCCTCTACCTCCGCCATCTTGTGCCCAACTCCTTGCCAGAAGCCTTTCCTGATATTCCCAGCCCTTAGCCTTCATATTCCAAATAAATGTCCGCACAAAAGAAGTATAATTACTGCACTTTACTGATGTCACTTCAGAAGATGGCCATTGCAGTTACAGCACATTGGCATATCACCCGTGGTTACATGACAGTACTTTGTCAATTACATATAGAGGATGATCTGTAGCAGTCGCATGTGAAAGCAGCACACAACACTTCACCCTTCAGCCACCTTCCCTTTTATGGCCTCTCTCCTTCCCAGGGTCATTAATAGTCACTCAGAGGGCTCTTTAGGTAATCTGTGTCCAGCTCATGATTCCCTGTTTGTTTTTCCACACTGGGAGAGGTTAGTTTGGCTTTAAGGCAGTGGTTTCTGCTGAACCCTGAGAGGAAGGAAGCCAGGGCGGGGGAGACATGTGGGGGTGCCCAGGCAGCAGGGGGAATGTGCACCACGCAGGTTGATTAGTGTGTGCCCAGGCACACCTGGCAGACCCTGTGTGCACGCCAAACAGCATGCCGACCAGATCACTAAAGATGCACCTCTAGCTTCAGAACACTTCTCCCAGGTCCTCTGGGGGATAGACTCACTTCAAAGAACACTTGGCCTGGCCTGAAAGGTATTTTGCTGTAGCCTCCACCACCATAAGAGACATGAAGACTACATTTGGCTCTTCTGGGTGCAGAACTATCTTACCCTGTCCTCCAGCCCTGTCTGGGACCACAGTGGCTACATCTGCATAATGTGAAGTATCTGCCTCCTATACACTGACTGCCCTAAATCTCCAACGGCCCCCACAGTAATGTCCTTCTCTGCCCCCTTTGGCCCCATAGCACTGTCCTTCTCTGCCCACTTCGGCCCCCACAGTATTGTCCTTCTCTGCTCCCTTTGGCCCCCACAGCACTGTCCTTATCTGTCCCTTTTGGCCCCCACAGCACTGTCCTTCTTTGCCCCCTTTGGCCCCACAGCACTGTCCTTCTCTGCCCGCTTCAGCCCCCACAGCACTGTCCTCCTCTGCCCCCTTCTCACATGAGTGTCTTCCTCTCCTCTGTGGCCATGGCGCCACCGAGACCAAGTGTCTTCTATTTTAAAATGGTGCCGAGTGGCACCAGTACATCACTGCACTTGCGCCCACCTGGCCGGAAAACGGGCAAGCCCGTCAGGCTTCGGAATGGCGCATATGCAGTTGCACGTCAGCCACAGCCATCTTTTTTACGGGAGCCGCTGCCCATACCGGGCATTTACGGGCATTTACGGGCAGCCCAAAAATGGGCTGAAATTTACAGGCTGTGAGAGTTTTTCAGCTGTAAAAACCTCCTAAATCTGATAAAAGCTTAAGATGCAGAAAAATGCTAAAAACGCGGCTCTTCTGCGTTTATCAGTGTTTTTGAGCCATAAGCTTTTGTGGGAGTATAGTTTTGCTGAAAAACGCAACAGCTAAAAAAACAAAAAATGCTACTGCAAAAATGCTGCTAAACTCATTCTACGGCTAAACAATCAACCGTGCAGCGCTTCAAACTAAACACACTAAAGTGCATATATAGTGGAAAAAATACAGTATCTAGCAAAAGTGAGTACACCCCTCACAATTTTGTAATATTTTATTATATGTTTGTGACAACACTGAAGAAATGACACTTTGCTACAATGTAAAGTAGTGAATGTGCAGCTTGTATAACAGTGTAAATTTGCTGTCCCCTCAAAATAACTCAACACACCGCCATTAATGTCTAAACCACTGGCAACAAAAGTGAGTACACCCCTAAGTGAAAATGTCCAAATTGGGCCCAATTAGCCATGTGCCCTCCCTGGTGTCATGTGACTCGTTAATGTTAGAAGGTTTCGGATGTGAATGGGGAACAGGTGTGTAAATTTGGTGTTATCACTCTCAATCTCCCATACTGGTCACTGGAAGTTCAACATGGCACCTCATGGCAAAGAACTCTGAGGATCTGAAAAAAAAGAATGTTTGGTCTACATAAAGATGGCCTAGGCTATAAGAAGATTGCCAAGACCCTGAAACTGAGTTGCAGCATGGTGGCCAAGGCCATACAGCGATTTAACAGGACAGGTTCCACTCAGAACAGGCGTCACCATGGTTCAAATAAAGAAGTTTAGTGCACATGCTCAGCATCATATCTAGAGGTTGTCTTTGAAAAATAGACGTGTAAGTGCTGCCAGCATTGCTGCAGAAGTTGAAGGGGTGGGGAGTCAGCCTGTCAGTGCTCAGACCATACACTGCATCAAATTGGTCTGCATGGCCATTGTCCCAGAAGGAAGCCTCTTCTAAAGCTGATGCACAAGAAAGCCTGCAGTTTGCTGAAGACAAGCAGACTAAGGACATGGATTACTGGAACCATGTCCTGTGGTCTGATGAGACCAAGATAAACTTATTTGGTTCAGATGGTGTCAAGCGTGTGTAGGGGCAACTAGGTGAGGAGTACAAAGACAAGTGTGTCTTGCCTACAATCAAGCATGGTGGTGGGAGTGTCATGGTCTGGGGTTGCATGAGTTTTGCCAGCATTGGGGAGATACAGTTCAATGAGGGAACCATGAATGCCAAAATGTACTGTGACATACTGAAGCAGAGCATGATCCCCTCCCTTCAGAGACTGGGCTACAGGGCAGTATTCCAACATAATAACAACCCCAAACACCTCCAAGACAACCACTGCCTTGCTAAAGAAACTGAGGGTAAAGGTGATGAACTGGCCAAGCATGTCTCCAGACCTAAAGCCTATTGAGCATCTGTGGGGCATCCTCAAATGGAAGGTGGTGGAGCGCAATGACTCTAACATCTACCAGCTCCATGATGTCATCATGGAGGCATGAAAGAGGACTCCAATGGCAACCTGTGAAGCTCTGGTGAGCTCCATGCTCAAGAGGGTTAAGGCAGTGCTGGAAAATAATGGTAGCCACACAAAATTTTGACACTTTTGGCCTAATTTGGACATTTTCACTTAGGGGTGTATTCACTTCGGTTGCCAGCAGTTTAGACATTAATGGCTGTGTGTTGAGTTATTTTGAGGAGACAGCCAATTTACATTGCAGGAATATTCTCACCTGGATCAGTGTGACCACTACAGCTAAGTAGCTTTAAAAACAGCTTTCTAGCCTCACCATGGGCTATGGCAAGACAACTCCAGAACTCCTCTGTATTAATACGTGGCCACTGGATTTTGAATGAATAAAAGGGCATCAGATGACATCTTGCAGCGCTTTATGGAGGAGTGCTGCCCGGGTCATTTCATCTTTATGGTCATATGAGGAGTGATTGGAGTTGGAGGAATTTGATTTGAGTGGTGTGGAAATTATGGTGGATCCAACATATACCCCTGGCTGGGGAATAGCCAAACGCTCAGCTTCCAGCTGGGTCTGGTAAGCCTCCTTAATTTCAGTGGTGGACGCACTTATGTTTTAAACGCACTGGGTGTCCTGTTGGATAATTTGGTATATTGTCATTCCTACATTTGATATGTATCCAGGACTGTGACTACGCTAATACATGTGGACTTATTGTTTACTACTTGCATTTTTTGTTTATTTTAATTATCCTAATTTTTAGCGCAGCCCTGAATATATTATATACAGTATACAGTGTAGATAGAGTATATAGAGTCAGTGCAGGCAGTGTAAGAATATATATATATATACAATATGGTAGATATATATGTAATGTAACAGTATGCGAGGCGAAGTGGTAGACGGATGCTACCTGTCGCCTTGCATGCGTTCATATGGACTGTATTAAACGGAGTCTGGTCCGGATTTTACCAGTCACCATGGTAGGGCTGGTTCCAGTTCGGAGTTTGTGGTCCACTGGAGTCCACCAGCAGGTGGCATAAATAATCAGGAAGAGATCTGTGTCTGTTTGGACTTTAACCACTTGCCGTCGCCCACCGTCAAATGACGGAACAGCTATTGTTCTGGGCGGACGTCATATGACGTCACCCCTTTAAGCCGGGATTGCGTGTGATCGGGCGCGCGCATCCCAGCTCTGTCGGTGGCAGCGTGTCCCCAGGACACACCGCGTCACCGACGGGGGTGAACAGTCATTGGTTATGGCTGTTTACCATGTGATCGGCCGTGGCGAAGTCACGGCTGATCACAAATGGCATGTCCCCCATTTGCACGGCGCATGCGCGTGATCGGGAGCGCGCTGCGCGTGCGCGACGGTGGCGGCGTGTTCACAGGGAACACTGCCCGTCACCGACACTGGTATCAGCCGCCGGTAGGCGGCTGTTACCTTGTGATCGGCTGTGATCTACTTCACAGCCGATCACATCCAATGTAAACAGAGCGGTAACTGACTGTTACCAGCTCTTCTCTCCTCACACAGTTTCTAGTGTGAGGAGAGAAGAGCTGGTATCAGTGAGTTACTGATCTGTAAAGTAAAAACACACCTGTCACCCCCCCCCTGCCCTCCCCCCCAATACACCAGTCACCATACAGTCACCCCATATGCCCCCATACAGTGTACCTGTCATCAAAAAATGCACCTGTCATCATAAAGTGTACCTGTCATCAGACTGCCATCATAAAGTACACCTGTCACCCGTCACCCGTCAGTGACTGTGGCATGTCACCCGTCACCCATTAGTGACCGTGGCATGTCACCCGCCACCCATCAGTGACCGTGGCCTGTCACCCATCAGTGACCACCGCCAGTCACCCATCACTGACCACCACCAGTCACCCGTCACCCATCAGTGACCATCGCCAGTCACCCATCACCCATCAGTGACCACCGCCAGTCACTTGTCACCCGTCAAGCATCTGTGACCACTGCCAGTCACCCGTCATCCGTCAGTGACCATCGCCAGTCATCCATCAGTGACCACCGCCAGTCACCGGTCACCTGTCATGCATCTGTGACCACTGCCAGTCACCCGTCACGCATTAGTGATCACCACCAGACACCGGTCACCCATCAGTGACCACCTCCAGACACCCGTCACCCATCAGTGACCACCGCTAGACACGCGGCACCAATCAGTGACCACCGCCAGTCACCCATCAGTGACCACCACCAGTCATCCGTCACCCATCAGTGACCACCACCAGACAGCCGGCACCCATCAGTGACCACCGCCAGTCACCCATTACCTAAAAGTGACCACCGCCAGTCATCCGTCACCCATCAGTGACCTCCACCAGTCACCTGTCACCCATCAGTGACCACCACCAGACACCCATCACCAATCAGTGACCCCCACCAGACACCCGGCACCCATCAGTGTGCACCGCCAGTCACCCATCACCTAAAAGTGACCACCGCCAGTCATCCGTCACCCATCAGTGACCTCCACCAGTCACCTGTCCCCCATCAATGACCACCACCAGACACCCATCACCCATCAGTGACCACCACCAGTCACCCGTCACCCATCAGTGACCACCACCAGACACCCGTCACCCATCAGTGACCACCACCAGACACCCGTCACCCATCAATGACCACCGCCAGTCACCCATCAGTGACCACCGCCAGTCACCCATCAGTGACCATCGCCAATTACCTGTCAGTGACCGTCACACCCATGAGTAAACATCACCTGTAAAAGTCTCACACATGTGGTATCTCCATACTCGTGGGGGAGTAGTAGAATGTATTTTGGGGTGTCATTTTTGCTATGAACATGCTATGTGTTGGAAATATCATATAAATGGACAACTTTGTGTAAAAAAATGCGTTTTCATTTTTCCCCCACATTTTCCAAAAACTGCTGGAAAAAAATGACATGTTCAAAAGACTCACTATGCCTCATAGATTATATGTTGAGGTGTTTGCTTTCCAAAATGGGGTCATTTTTTGGACAATTCCATTCTCCTGGTGCTCCAGGGCCTTCAAAAATGTGATAGGTCGTCATGACATTAGATGTGTAATTTATGTCCCTAGAATACCTGACGGCTCCCCCTGCATGTTGAGCCTCTGTATGTGGCCAGGCTGTGAAAAAGTCTCAGACATGTGGTATCGCCATACTCAGGGGGAGTAGCAGAATGTGTTTTGGAGTGTAATTTGTGGTATGCATATGCTGGGTGTGAGAAATAACCTGTTACAATGACCATTTTGTAAAAAAAAAAAAGAAAATAAAATCTTCATTTTGCAAAGAATTGTGGGAAAAAATTACAACTTCAAAAAATTCACTGTGCCTCTTACTAAATGCTCTACTACTAATGTGTACTTTCCAAAAAGGGGTCATTTCGGGGGTATTTGTACTTTCCTGGCTTGTTAGGGTCTCAAGAAATGAGATAGGCCGTCAGTATATCAGGTGTGAGCAATTTTCAATTATTGGCACCATAGCTTGTAGACTCTATAACTTACACAAGGACCAAATAATATACACTGATTTGGGTTATTTTTACCAAAGATAGGTAGCAGTATACATTTTTGCTAAAATTTACAAAGAAAAATTACTAATTTGCAAAATTTTATGACAGAAACAAAGAAAATGTTTAGTTTAGCGCCAGACAGCAAGGATTTATTTTCTGTTTTGTTTGATTCTTAAAATGCAAATATTTTGCCAATAAACCTGGCAAGCCACCAGATTTTAACCACTTGCCGACCGCCCGCCGCAGCGTGACGGCGACAAGGTGGTTCGTTATCGCGAACCGCCGTCACAGGACGGCGGCCGCGATAACTAGCATTGTGAGCGCGCGCCGCAGGAGGCGCGCTCGCGCGCTCACTGTGTTCGGGGGGAGCGGGTAGGGCAGACTCGATCGCCGCCGGCTACCCGCAATGGCTCCCCCGCACTGAAAGAACGGAGGTCCGTGTATATAAACACGGACCTCCGTTCTGTTGAAGGGGGAAGGGCGATGATCACAGCCTTCCTGTATATGGAAGCTGTGATCATCCCCTTTCCCTCGCCAGGGCAGTCCCCCCACAGTTAGAACACGCCCAGGGAACACAGTTAAGCCTTAGATCGCCCCCTGCAGGTTAACCCCTTCACTGCCATTGGCATTTACACAGTAATCAGTGCATTTTTATAGCACTGATCGCTGTATAAATGCCAGTGGTCCCAAAAAAGTGTAAAAATGGTCCGGCATGTCCGCCCCAATATCGCAGTACCGCCACCATTACTTGTAAAAATTGAAAGAAAAAAAACCCCCCAGAAATGAATTCTCATCATCCGTAAACGCGGCCACTTTTGCGCAAACCAATCAATAAACGCTGATTGCGATTTTTTTTTTACCAAAAATATGAGGAAGAATATAAATGGAACAAAACCGATAGAAAAAAAAGTTTTTTTATATTTTTTTTTGGATTTGAATTTTAGCAAAAAGTAAGAAATTTGGTTTTTTTTGCAAAATTGTCGCTCTTCTTTTGTTTATAGCGGCGATCAGAAATGACGCAGAGCGAATCAAATACCAACAAAAGAAAGCTCTATTTGTGGGGAAAAAAAGGACGTAAATTTCGTTTGGGTACAACGTTGCACGACCGCGCACTTGTCAGTTAAATCGGCGCAGCGCCGAATCGCAAAAAGTGCTCTGGTCCTAAAGTGTGAAATCCTTCCGGGGCTGAAGTGGTTAAAAAGTTGCCTGCACGCTGACTATTTTCCTCAGGAAAGTTGATCCCATGAGCTAATCTCTCACAATATATATATATATATATATATATATATATATACACTACATTCAGTGTAGATTATATATACAGCTCATTCAGTGTAGACTATACTTTTTTTTTTTTGGGCTGTCATTTTTTTCCTTTTTTTTTTTTTTTTTTTTCTTTTTGCATTTTACTGTAAATATGAGATCGGAGGTCTTTTTGACCCCAGATCTCATATTTAAGAGGTCCTGGCATGCTTTTTTCTATTACAAGGAATATTTACATTTCTTGTAATAGGACTAAAAGTGATCAAATTTTTAAAAAAAAAGAACAGTGTAAAAATAAAAAGTGAAAAGCAAAATAAATAATAAAAAAAAAAATTTAAAGTGATCCGTCCCGCCGAGCTCGCATGCAGAAGCGAACGTATACGTAAGTCCCGCCCACATATGAAAACGGTGTTCAAACCACACATGTGAGGTATCGCCGCGATTGGTAGAGCGAGAGCAATAATTCCAGCACTAGACCTCCTCTGTAACTCAAAACTGCTAACCTATAGAATTTTTTAAATGTCGCCAATGGAGATTTTTAAGTTGCAAAGTTTGTCGCCATTCCACGAGCAGACGCAATTTTGAAGCATGACATGTTGGGTAAAAATTGGCCTAACTTTACTGTTTTCTTATTTTTTAACTAAAAAAACTGAAACATAAAGTTTTGCAATGACCGCCATTTTATTCTCTAGGGTGTTAGAAAAAAAAATATATAATGTTTGGGGGTTCTAAGTAATTTTATAGCAAAAAAAAAACAGTTTTTAACTCATAACCACCGAACCCAAAAAACAGGCTTGTTTTGGAAGTGGATATACATGTTTCATTCAATGTAGACTATATACAGTGCATGCTCAGATAAGGGTCTGGCATAGATTTTGAGGGGAACTCCACACCAATTTTTTTTAAAAAGTTGGCATAGGGTTCCCCCCAAAATACATACCAGGCCCTTCAGGCAGGGCAGAAGGAGGGCGAGCAAGCGCCCCCCCCCCAAACCGTATCAGGCCACAAGCCCTCAACATGAGGAAGGTGCTTTGGGGTCTCCCCCAAAGCACCTTGCCCCCATGTTGTTGGGGAGAAAGGCCTCATCCCCACAACCCTTGCCGGTGGTTGTGGGGGTCTGTGGGGGGCTTATCGGAATCTGAAAGCCCCCTTTAATAAGGACGGCCACAGATCCGGCCTCCCCATGTGAATGAGTATGGGGTACGTTGTACCCCTACTAATTCACAAAAAAGTGTCAAAAAGAGAAAAAAAAACAAAAGACAATTAGGGACAAGCCCTTTATTAAAAAGAAAAAAGTGTCCCCCATTATAATCCATCATCAATCATGGCGCCGAGGACCTGAAGAAAAAATAAAACGAAAACCACTGCTCCCTAATGGGAGGGCTCCCACAGACTGCTGTCTTTTTCCATTTGACAGCTCATATAGAGGCTAGGGCAGAGCCACATGCTAATGTAAGTGTGTGACCCTGCCCCCTTCGTGCGTCATGTGACACATGACGTCAGAAGGGGCGGGGTCACCCGCTTACGTCAGCAGATGGCCCCGCCCTAGCCTTTATAAGGGCTCTTTCACACACGCACGGAGCCCATTTTGATAGGCTCCGCTGCTCAGCGGGGATCCATCCGTTGATCCCCGCTTAGCCGGTGGATGACAGGACAGTCTCTGCACTCCGTGCAGAGAATGACCTGTCAAAGCTTCATTCTCCTCTATGGAGGATCGGATGGGCACGGACTGTCTGATCGGGCGTCAGCGGACATGTCACCACTGACATGCGCCGCTCCATAGAAGTACTGAAAACTGACAGGCGGACCCAAACGATCCGTGTGTGTGAAAGAGCCTTAAGAGCTGTCAAATGGCAAAAGATAGCAGTCGGCGCGAGCCTATTAGGGAGAAGCGAGTTTCGTATTAAAGGGGGCTTCCAGATTCCGATAAGCCTCCCACCCGCGTGCTCCGATAAAAAAAAATTGGCATGGGGTTCCACTTAAAATCCATACCAGACCTGATGGGCCTGGTACGGACTTTGGGGGGACCCCCACATAATTTTTTTTATTTTGGCATGGCGTTCCCCTTAAAATCCATACCAGGCCCTTCGGGGGGGCCCACGCAATTTGTTTCAGTGATTTTTTAATCTATAGTGTCGGGAACTGGCAATATATTACAGCCGCGAGCGACTTTAAATGACAATTTTTCCTTTACAAATGTCATTTTGCTCTGGAACTGTTCTAAACATCACACAGATGTGCCACTTTACAGGCACACTTAGGGGACCCCCAGGCACGATATTTAAAGGAACATTTCATTTTTATTGTTTACTTTAAGCATTATTAAAATCCCTGCTCCTGAAAAAACAATTGATTTAAAAACTTTTTTTTTGCATTGATACGTGTCTCCTAGTGCAGGACCCAGGTCCCCATACACTTTTTATGGCAATAACTTGCATATAAGCCTTTAAAATGAGCACTTTTAATTTTTTATGTTTGTGTCCCATTGATGTTGATAGGGTTTGCGTGTTCACACAAATTTTTCGCCTGTTCGTAAGTTCTGGTGCGAACCAAACCAGGGGGTGTTCAGCCCATCCCTTCTCTCTAGTCATTGATGGTTGCCCAGGACTCTATGGGGTTTACCCCAAAATACGTATGTTGCACTCAGCTCTTCTGTGATAGTTTAGACAGGAGGTTTTCCTCTTTTGTTTATGTAATACATTTTATGTTTTTCATGTGCCAGCCCTAGCCCCTGTGTGGGCAGTCTAGGAGCTTTTGACATTATTGTATGTCTTATTGTTATAATTGCAATACAAATTATTGAACCAGAAAAATGATCAATCTATTCAAATTCTGTGTGAAGAATAGCTTGGTTGTTAAGGAGCGGGCCAGGAACTCAGCCACAGTGTCCTTAACAACTGATGACTCATCAGCTGTCAGCTGGCTTCCCCACTGACAGCTGAAATATTAACAAAAGAATGGCGGCAATTAAAAATTCAGACCCTTTGGGTCTGGTATGGATTCCAGAGGGAACCCCACACCAAAATCCATACCAGACCCTTATCCAAGCATGCAGCCCAGCAGGCCAAGAAAGGGGGGGGTAGGGGGGTGCTCTTGTACCATACCAAGCCACATGCCCTCAACATAAGGTGATGCTTTGGGAAGCAGGTAGCACAAGTTTTTGACAAGTCCTTTATAAAAAAAATCCAAAAAATGTCCCCTAATGTAGACCCATCATCAATTTTTTTTTTATTTGGTAATAAAGGACTTGGGTTGTGTCTTTACTCACTTTTTACACTTTTTTGGTGAATGGGCAGGGGTACTATGTACCCCATAGTCATTCAAGGGGGGCAGGGATTTGGGGAACCCTTGTTAAAAGGGGCTTCCAGATTCCAATAAGTAGAGTTGAGCGAACCCGAACTGTAAAGTTCGGGTCCGTACCGAACTTTTGGGTGTCCGTGTCCCAAACCCTAACCCGAACGTTCGGGTTCTGGGTTCTGCTATTTTATCACGCATGTTGAATAGCTGCAGGGCAGCCAAT
Source organism: Glandirana rugosa (assembly GCA_018402905.1). NCBI lineage: Eukaryota > Metazoa > Chordata > Amphibia > Anura > Ranidae > Glandirana > Glandirana rugosa. The sequence goes on along the minus strand of BLSH010234384.1, from coordinate 142,077 downwards.
CAACAAGCGTTTCACTGGTTTTCCCCAGAAGCCATCACAGCCATGCCTACTAATGGCATGGCTGTGATTTGTCACATGTTCTCAGGTTAGTGTAGGGAGAGGATGCTACCAGTGCTGTGAGGGACAGATTGTGAGGGACAGATTGCAGATCTAATAACTAGGTAGAGATTACTACTACTGCTGTGAGGGACAGATTGCAGTGATAATAACTAGGTAGAGAATACTACTACTGCTTTGAGGGACAGATTGTAGATCTATAACATCTCATCCTGCATTACAGAACGATCTGATTACAGAACGATCTCTCATCCTGCATTACAGAACAATCTGATTACAGAACGATCTGATACTGGACTAGGTAGAGATTACTACTGCTTTGAGGGACAGATTGCAGATCGAATAACATCTCCCATTTTTCTTCCTTTTGCAGCCCTCTAGCATTTTCCAGGACTTTTTTACAGTCATTTTTGTGCCGAAAAGTTCGGGACCCCATTGACTTCAATGGGGTTCGGGGTCCGGGGTAAAGTTCAGATAACGTTAGGTACTGAACCCGAACGTTTCCGCGAAGTTCGGACGAACCCGCTGAACCCGAACATCCAGGTGTTCGCTCAACTCTACCGATAAGCCCTCTGCCCGCAGACCCCCACAACCATCAGATTGTGGGGAAGAGGCCCTTGGCCCCATCAACATGACAAGGTGCATCACCCCCCATGTTGAGGGCATGTGGCCTGGTATGGTTCAGGAGGGGGGGCTCACTCCTCCCCTTCCCTTTTCTGGCCTGCTGGGCTGCATGCTTGGATAAGGGTCTGGTATGGATTTTGGGGGGGAATCCCACGCCGTTGTTTTTTTAAATTTTGGCATATGGTTCCCCTTAAAATCTGCAGACCTCCATAGACACACAGTTCGGGAGCGAGGCTTGATACGGGTGTAAACAAAGCCAAGATCGCCAGTGGGTGACTCCAGAAGAGGAGGTGCGGCCCGCTCGGTGCAAAACCATTGCACAGAGCAGGTGACTATAACATGTTTATTATTTTAATTTTAAAAAATTGACCTTTAGTAATACATTAAGCATAGTTCCAATTTAAAAGCCAGTAGGTGGCGGGGGTTATAAATGTTTTCAAAGAGCATTTATCTCCTATGTGTTAAAGTAGAAAATAAAGTACATAAGTAGAAATGCCTTCTTTCTGAAAGACATAGATTAAAAAGTATGTATGAGTGATTTTTCATTAGAATAATCCACTTACTGGAAGGGAGAGTAGCTCGCTTTATGACTGATCTACAGTATGTTGCATTAGAGACATGACAGAAACAAAGATTTGTTTTATATTCAGCAAAAAGCCAACATTCAGCCAACTTATTTACATAAAACAGCAAGTTTGTATTAAATGAAAAGTCTAAACTTTCCTGGCATTATCCATCTTTACCTGCTATAATGTTTTCTGATGACTAAAATATCTAAAGCATGGTTCCCAGTGATCCTACGTTTCAAGAAATAGTGCTCCTGAGTCATCAAGCTTTAACAGTGCTTCAGGAATGCTAAACTGGCCATCCGTGCTCATCCATCCCCATCCGTGCTCAGTCGTCCCCATCTGTGCTCATCTATCCCCATCCACGGCTCATTTGTGCCTCATTCATGCTCATTCCATACCACATCAGTTCTCATCTGTGACACATCCATTCCACTACAGTGCCCATCCGTGCTACTACAGTGTCCATCGGTGCCACTACAGTGCCCATCCATGCCACTACAGTGCCCATCGGTGCCACTACAGTGCCCATCCATGCCACTACAGTGCCCATCCGTGCCACTACACTATCCATCCATGCCACTACAGTGCCCATCTGTGACATTACACTGCTCATCCGTGCCTCTACACTGCCTATCCGTGCCACTACAGTGCCTATCCATGCCACCACAGTGCCTCACAATAGTGTAAAAGATAGTCAAATTAGATTTGAAATGTATGCCCCTAGAACACCTGACGGTGCTCCCTACATGTTGGGCCTCTGTATGTGGCCAGGCTGTGTAAAAGTGTCACACATGTGGTATCGCCATACTCAGGAGGAGTAGCAGAATATATTTTGGGGTGTCATTTTTGCTAGGTACATGCTGTGTGTTAGAAATATTGTACAAATGGACAACTTTGTTTAAAAAAAATGTGTTTATATTTTCTTTCCACATTTTCCAAAAACTTGTGGAAAAAATTACATGTTCAAAAGACTCATTATGCCTCCTAGGGGTGTTTGCTTTCCAAAATGGGGTCATTTTTTGGGCGTTTCCATTGTCCTGGCGCTCCAGGACCTTCAAAAGTGCAAGATGTATTCAAGACATTATATGTGTAACTCATGCTCCTAGAATGCTTGATGGTGCTCCCTGCATGTTGGGCCTCTGTATGTGGCGAGGCTGTGTAAAAGTCTCACACATGTGGTATGGCCATACTCAGGAGGGGTAGTAGAATGTGTTTCGGGGTGTAATTTGTGGTATGCGTATACTGAGTGTGAGAAATAACCTGTTAACATATGACAATTTTGTGAAAAAAAATAACAAAAAACCTTTATTTTGCAAAGAATTGTGGGAAAAAATGACAACGTCAAAAAATTCGTTTTTTTTTAGTAACATGCCTCTTACTAAATACCTGGGAATGTCTACTTCCCAAAAAGGGGTCATTTGGGGGGTATTTTTACTTTCCTGGCTTGTTAGGGTCTCAAGAAATGAGATAGGCCATCAGTACATCAGGTGTGATCAATATTCAGTGATTGGCATCCCTGTCTTAGTGCTCTCCTGCGGTGGTGACGGCCTTTGTGTGTGGGGAGGGGGAAGAAGCGAGCAGTGGATGAAAGGGGCTATGTTCATGTGAGCATCAGGCAATCGGGATCACCCTGGATGAAGCAGGCAAAGCTGCGAAACATTGGTGCTATCCCTATGCCTTACCCGCTATAACTTATGTATTGTGTACTCTGTATCGTTCTTTGAAGTAGTTGTTATACTCAATTTTAAGATGTAATTCATAAAAACTGTGAAATTTTATCAAATCAGAGTTTGCTCACTACTGAGACATGTCCAGCAAAATCCCTTTATATCTATCTTTAGGTTCACTGTGGACCCCAACACGGTGCCTAGATACTTTCATGTTCTAGAAGAAAAATTACTAATTTGCAAAATTTTATAACAGAAAAGAAGAAAAATTCATTTTTTTACAAATTTTCGGTCTTTTTTTAATTATATCGCAAAAAATAAAAAGCCCAGCGGTGATTAAATACCACCAAAAGAAAGCTCTATTTGTGTGAAAAAAAGGACACAAATTTCATATGGGTACAGTGTTGCATGACTGAGTAATTGTCATTCAAAATGTGAGAGCACTGAAAGCTGAAAATTGGTCTGGTTGTTAAGGGGGTTTAAGTGCCCAGTGGTCAAGTGGTTAACATACTTTGTTGCAGATTCCTACCTCTTGCTAGGGTCCTTTCACACCAGCGGGGATCCATCCATTGATCCCCGCTGAGGTGGCGGATGACAGGACCTGTCACAGCTCCATTCTCCTCTATGGGGGATCGGATGAAAACGGACAGTCTGTCCGTGTTCATCTGATCCACCAGACGGATGGAAAATAGGGTTTCCATCCATCTGGGTTTCGCGGATCGGAGCGAAACGGGTGTCAGCGGACATGTCACCACTGACATCCGTCACTCCATTGAGGACAATGGAGCGTCCGTTCAGGTCCGCCTGAAAAACTAACAGGCGGACCTGAACGGCCCGTGTGTGTGTGAAAGGACCCTAATTCTGAAGAAATCCCTGTTTGTTTGTTTGTGTCCATGTTGGAAAGTGTGTCTAATAGGAGTGGTTTCATGATTATCAATCAGCTGCTGCACCTGCATGGCTCTAATGAGAAGCCGCAGGGTCTGCATCTCTTTAGATGTGATTTCTTATTTGGAGTATCTCACCAAAAATGACATTTTTGTTGCAGGGGATGCCTGAAATCTGACTTGCATCTTAGTGTAAACATCTGGGAAAATCAGTGAGCAAATCACACAAGCAGGAAAGGATGTTTCTGGGGGCGTTCTGTACACATGCTATGCACAGAACACCTCCAGTAGCCATATTGCACTTTACAGAAAATGACAGAGCTGCAGATTGAAAAGGACTTTTTCTAACTTTTTCATTTTTACTAACATACAATTACAATATGACTCGTGTCACAATTGTATACACTATATTATTTTTTCTTTATTTGCTATTTTCACGAAAGTATATATATATATATATATATATATATATATATTCAGAGCAAATTCCCCATCCACCCATGCATTTCTAGCCATGCCTTTATTTTGTTGAGAAATCACTTTGAACCAACCCCCCCCCCCCCCCAGCATTTCTAGCCATGTCCATCTTGAGTAAGGGCAAATGAGTCCCCGGACTGAGTTCACTGTCCCCGGACAAAATCTGTCCCCGGTTTTGTCCTTGCATTCAGGGATGGATTAGCGTAGGCACGGCATCCCATGCTGGCTGAGAATCAGACCGCTGGCTCAGGTGCAGATGGACGATCTCACTGCAACTCCTGCTGCTGTTCAGTGGAGGAGAGGCAGAGCCAAAAAATGACAGTGTGGAGAGCTGAGACCAGGAGGTGAGCAGCGCTCTGTGTATTATTTAGTTCTAAGCCCAGTGATCTGTGTATTATGAAGTTCTGAGCCCAGCGCTCTGTGTATTATGTAGTCCTGTGCCCAGCGATCTGTGTATTATGCAGTCCTGTGCCCTGCGATCTGTGTATTATGCAGTCCTGTGCCCAGCGTTCTGTGTATTATGCAGTCCTGTGCCCAGAGCTCTATGCATTATGTTGTATTGTGCCCAGCGCTCTGTGTATTATGTAGTCCTGTGGCCAGTGCTCTGTGTATTATGCAGTCCTGTGCCCAGCGCACTGCGTTTTTTGCAGTCCTGTGCCCAGCGCTCTGTGTATTATGCAGTCCTGTGCCCGGAGCTCTGTGTATTATGAAGTCCTGTGCCCAGCACTCTGTGTTATGCAGCCCTGTGCCCAGTGCTCTGTGTATTATGCAGTCCTGTGCCCAGAGCTCTGTGTATATTATGTAGTCCTGTGCCCAGCATTCTGTGTTCTGCAGTCTTGTGCCCAGTACTCTGTGTATTATGCAGTCCTGTGCCCAGCGCTCTGTGTATTATGTAGTCCTGTGCCCAGCGCTCTATGTATTATGCAGTCCTGTGCCCAGTGCTCTGTGTATTATGCAGTCCTGTGCCCAGCGCTCTGTGTATTATGCATTCCTGTGCCCAGCGCTCTGTGTATTATGCAGTCCTGTGCCCAGTGCTCTATGTATTATGCAGTCCTGTGCCCAGTGCTCTATGTATTATGCAGTCCTGTGCCCAGCACTCTGTGTATTATGCAGTCCTGTGCAATTTGCCAATAAAAAAAATATGTCCCCGGGTTTAATTTTAAAAATCTGGTCTCCTTAATGTGGCATTTACTTACTGGACTCCATCTGCCCTTAGCTCAGGTATGCAGGCAGGAGGGTGTGCTTAGCTGAGGAAGTCCCTCCTCCCCTCCTCCAGATGAAAGAACAAGAAATGCCCATTAATGCCCACACCTGGGATGTATGGTTTGATTTAGGCCTAGGTCAGAGACCAGGAAGCAACTGAAGAAATGTAAAAAAAAAAAAAAGGTTAAAACAAGTAAACGAATTCTAGCTACATAAGGATTACAAATAGTTAATGTTGATTGTGAGAGTGACATTCTGGTTCAAGAGCCTCTAAGAGAATCTTAGAACTAGACCTTTTATGGGGTCTTGACTTTTGCCTAAATCAAGATTATTTCCTGTCCTTTTCTGGCCATACGCCCCAACGTTTTAATTCAACTGTCACATGCCAAAGCCTCTTCTTCCCACTAAGCTTCTGGTATTTCACAGCTGAATGAAAAGGTGCCAGGACCCCAGAAGAAGAGGCTCAGAGCTGCTCTGTGCAAAGTCATTACACAGAGCAGGTACATATGACACGTTTCTTATTTTTATTTTCAAAAGAAAAAATGTTCACAATCACTTTAAGACTAGTTAGGTTTAATTGAATTCTTCTTTACTGTTGCTTGAAAGAGTTCAGTTCCACTTTCGTGGAGAGTGCTTGTTAACATGATGACAATGCAGTGTCCTTGTTCCTATACTCTTCACTTATTTTCTTAAATACTTACTGAAAAAAGCATATGAATTGTAAAAAAGCATCTAAAACTCAGCTTACAAAACAATTAAGGGCACAGTGGGTAATGTTCCTTCTAACAGTATTGGCTCACCTTTTTTAGAGTTTGTTCAGTGAACAAAATACAGGTTAGGTGAAAAAAAATATTCCAAGTGATAAACAGTAAGCAGTATCTGCAAAAGCTTCAATCAAAGAAAAGACATTAATTCATCTAAAACGATAACAATATAAAAAAAAAACAACAAGATCGCCTTCTGACTGCAGCGGTAACTAATTAAAGGAATCCATGGCAGACATACACAGCCGTGTCATCCACAACTGAGACGTGTCTTTTTTTTGTCTGCACAAAGTTGGGTATCAAGGACCTTACGCATCTGCAGAAAATTACAAAATAAATAGCGAAAACTAAAAAAATAATAACATCTAGCAAAAACTAAAGTGGTCAGCCACTGATCAGTGAATACAACTGTTCACCATAGATATCTTTATTTTTTTGGAAAATTTGAAATGGGTTCTCTAAACCTTACCACAAGGGTTTGAGTATGTCATTCATTTACTAATTTGTTTAATGCCAAACTCTGAGCAATTAAAAAACACCAATGACTGCAAATATGTATTTTATATATTACATGATGTGCTAAATTAATATTTAAATCTAGCTAATTTGAATACAGTAAAACCTTGGATTGCGAGTAACTTGGTCTGCGAGTGTTTCACAAGACGAGCAAAATTATTTTATAAACTTTAACTTGATAAACGAGCGATGTCTTGCAATACGAGTAGCATCACGTCACAACTGAGTATAAGGCTTGGTTCACACTGCCGCGACTTGGGATCGGACTTGTGAGACTCCAAGTCACATGACATGGGAAATCCCATTTTAATCATTGAGAGCTGTCTCAATTAGCACTACTGAAGTCGCTCCGACTTTAAAAAAAATTATTCCTGTACTACTTCAAGCAGACTTCTATCCAACTTGTGCCCACAGACTTTAACATCCCTGGCGGTATGGTTATGTCAGATTTTTGCGTCTCTAAGCGGTACATTTCTTCGCATAGAAATTTGGCGTTTTTTATTGTAGGTCTGTAATTTTTAGGAATAACTCATTTAAAGCGGTTGTCTACCCCCTAAAGTCATCTTTACCTACAGGTAAACCTGTAATAAGGCTTACCTGTAGGTAAAATGAATATCTCCTAAACCTGTACGATTTAGGAGATATTCCACTTGCAATGCAGCCGCTGACGTCACGGCGCATGCACAGTGATGGCCCGGCGAAGGCCCGGGCGCCAGACCCTGCCGGAAAGACGGGCTCCAGCGCGTATGCGCGGGAGTGATGTCTCACGGCTCCGGCCACTGACAGCGCCGGAGCCGCGAACCCGAAAGCCACACAGCGAAGATGTCCACTCCCTCTGCAGGGACCGGGCAGGCCTGCAGGAGCTTCGTTCAAAGGTGAGTATTTCATAATGAGCAAGTATGCGGTGCATACTAGCTCATTATGCCTTTGCCTTACAGTTTTTTTTTGTTTTTTTTTTTGTTTGGGTAGACAACCGCTTTAAGACAAGAGTCTAGTAGACAACCCAGGTATGATAAAGTTTGAAATAATGAAATAATAAATTATAATATAATAAATAACTATAAATAATTATCAATAATAATAATATGTAAAAATAGAAAAGAAAGATATTTGGGAATTTCTAGGTGCTGGTTAGACCCCTTCCCTGAAGAACTACACAATAGTAAGTTAAAACAAACACTTTATTTGGTTACAAAGGTTTGTATATGGTGCGGGCTCAACTGCTAAATCAGTGGCCCACACATATATACAGACAAAAAAATATCATTAAAACAGTGATACTGTATACAGTCCATAGTGCAGATGTAAGTGAAATACCGAAACCTCCTGGCTTAATAGCAAAAGGCAGATGGAATAAGACGCCAGGGCGGTATGCAAATCCCAAAAATAGCACAGTGATCCAAGATGTGCCGACGCGCTTCGCCCGACTAATTGGGCTTCTTCAGGGACTTGGATCGCAATACAGTCACTGTGAACCAGGGTACTGAGATGTCACAAAAGTACACCAATGGCAAGACAGATGGTATCATAGAGGGGGTCATGGGAGATAAGTTTGAATAGATCAGTCACAGATGTTGACACTTACACTCATTGAAAATATGCCACAGATACTCAGGTATCATCCAGCTGAGTCAATGGGCATGTATATAAAGCTGAGGGTTGCAGTTCTGACTTAAATGGGCAGGATACATAGCATCTCTAGCACATCAAATGAGGGATCTCCCCTGTGGGAAAGTACAGAGTAAAAGAGCTCCGTCTAGCAGTCTACCTCCCAACACCCGCCTCAGCGTCTGCAGACCAATAAATGTTGGTGGAACTAATCATCTGAGTTTGCATTATTTCTTATGGGGAAATGTGCTTTGATATACGTGTGCTTTGGATTACAAGCACGTTTCCGGAACAAATTATGGTTTACTGTACATGTACGCGTTTCGTTGGCGCACCCCCTTCCTCAGAGCTACGCGTATCCTGCCTTGTGCCTTGATTTTATGTCTTGTCCTCATACGGCTCTGTGACGCTGATTTTGTGAGTATCCATTTTTTAACCGTTTTATTCTCATTAACTTATCTATGGTAATGCACTAGGTGTGCATGCCTTCCTTTGTCTTGTTTTTTAGTCACTTTCGGATTTCCCCGTCCGAGAAGGGCTGCATCCATCTGGTTATCCATTGGTATCCCAGTTGCCCACCATCATGAAGGTCTTTTAGCGCTGGAAATTACTATTTTTTCTTGTATGATAAACACTATGATATACAAATATAAAAACAAAAACCTAAAACATAAAAACAAAGAAATTCATCAATAATTGGACAGAAAGCAATTCAAATCAATGCCTGAGTTAATACCAGCAGGACTGGTGTCTAGCTTGTATATCCACTCTGTTTCATTTCTAGAGACCCGTTGGGTCATGTTTCCACCTCGCCAATGTGGTTCTATTCTGTCAATTCCAAAAAAGGTTGCCTGTTTGAAGTCACTATCATGGTGTATTCTAAAGAATATCTAAAGAGTGTGCTTTGGAAAGCCTTTTTTAATATTGTTCAAGTGTTCAGCAATCCGCGTGCACAGATTTCTTGTGGTCCGTCCCACATATTGTAATCCACAAGGACAAATGATAAGGTACGTAACATGTGTGGATTCACAACAAATTCATTTCTTGTAAATCCATTTTATGCCATTTCCGCTTCTTGCAACGCAGGTGGATCGCAATCGGCATCCCCTGCACACACTGCTATTGCTTGTAAGTAGAGTTGATTGAACCCCTGGATGTTCGGGTTTGGTGGGTTCGGCCGAACTTCGGGAAAAAGTCCAGGTTCGGTACCGAACTTGACCCGAACTTTACCCCGAACCCCATTGAATTCAATGGGGACCCGAACATTTTGTCACAAAAATCACTCTAAAAGAGTCCTGGAAAGTGCTAGAGGGCTGCAGAATTATTTTAGAATAATAATCTGTCCCTTACAGCAACAGCAGGAACCTGACCCTATAGGAGTAGGCGATGATTTTAGAACAATAATGTGTTCCTCTAAGCAATAGACTCCACCTAGTCCAGTCAGATCGTTCTGTAATGTAGGATGCGATCTGCAATCTGTCCCTAAAAGCAGTAGTAGTAGTAATCTCTACCTATCTATCTATCTGCAATCTGTCCCTCACAGCACCGGCAGCATCCTCTCCATACACTACCCAGAGAGCATGTGACATGCAGCACTAAGTGACTCTAGCTTATAAAGAGGCTGGGTCACATGATGCACTGGCCAATCACAGCCATGCCATTAGTAGGCATGGCTGTGATGGCTTCTAAGGGCAAACCAGTGAAACGCTTGTTGATTGGCTGCCCTGCAGCTATTCAACATGCGTGATAAAATACCCGAACCCAGAACTCGAACCCAAACTTTTTTTCAAATGTCCGGGTTCGGGTCCGGGTCACGGACACCCCAAAGTTCGGTTGGCTACTTGTAAGCCTTTGTTAATGCCTTTTAAAAAATAAAAGAACATACTTCACTGTACTGGCCCCCCTCCTTCTTCTCTCCATTTAACCTTCTACATTTGCGAGGCTGGCTGTCTGGTTGCCGTTATTTCTGCCCCTGTTGGAGGAGGATATGGGTACATAGAGACAATTAACAGCATCAAGCACTTCTGATTTCTGTAATGGGAATCATTTATATCTGGTGAGTAGGGTGTGCCACTGGGTGCCTGGTGAAGGAATTTGTCCTGTTGGAATCGGTTACATGAAAGTGATACAGCATTTTTCTTAAGGATTAACTATTGGACCTATTGAACTCATACTATTCTCATTTTCTGTTTCAATACTTAAGTGACAATGGCCGGATGTTAATGCACGTTGGACTTATATTTGCATGTTTTGCACCATTGTATCACTATTGTGGAATACTATTTAGATTGATATAATCACACATTTATTCTTACACTTTTTGCACTTTATGTATTTATGCCATTTAGCACTGTATTAATTTTATTAATTTTAATAATTTTATAATAATCATGTGGTAGCGCGGTTTAATTTTGTTTCATAAATTTACAGTACGTTTGTGATACGGGCAGCTCCACATTCAGTTAGCTCCCGTTGTGCTGGTTCTATCATTTTTAATTCTCATTTACAGTACATGTGTCCTGATTTCAGCCTTTTGTAATGCCTTGTATAGCAATACTCAGACTGGAAGAGTGGGGACAGCAATAGGAGCCTATCAGATGAGCAACATGTACATGTACTGAGAAGGAACATGCTAACAGAAAGATAGAGCAGAAAGACAACCTCATGAGTCTGTTGTTGCTCCTTCACTGCCCTATCAAGAGGACAGGGAGGTGACCTAAGTAACTAACTATTTGAGCACAGCAGAGAAAAGTCAGGTCAATTGACTTACTGTACTGTGCTGCATGGCAGTGCTATGTAAATCTCAAGACTAAATGGACAGAAATACAAATCCATTGGCAAGTAAATCAGCTTCCTTATATGTATTTAAACTGTGTATTTACCTGTTTGCCTTGGAAGATGTAGAGATAGATAGATAAATAGATAGCTAGAAAGCGGATAAGCTCCAATTTATTGGGCAGTGTTTGGCACCCGGGACGTCATATCCGGTTGCCTCCACGCCCGCCAATGTCGGAGCAACCCCTGTCTCCACCGACTCTTCGGCCAGCGACGTGCAGACGCGTAACGTCATCCCGCCCTATTGCGTCGGGGCTACACCGCACGACCGCACATCGGGGAGGTGCTCTGCGTTTGGCTGGGTGAGCTGTATCGCTCCCCCATTGGTTGGATGGTCAGCACTGCCCCCCGCCTGAGGCTTGGCTCCCTCGACGGCTGCAGCATTATTTAAACCCCCTGATACTCTTCTCCTGTCCTCACAGGAGCATGGTCCCGTGAGACACACATCACCACTCTGATAAAAGGTGCAATTGTTATTATGAGACACATGTGGGACTTATGTCCCTTCCCTGCACCTCCTATGGTTTAACCCCCAGTGTACCTTGTTATATTGGGTGTGACCAGCTTACTTGTTTATCCTTATTTTGCTTAATTTCTATTGTTTGGTTGCAGCTTATGCAGTCACCTTGCGTCTCTTGTGGTACCGCAGTCTTGCCTTAGGGGTGCGTGTTGGCACCTTTGGTGCGTGGCGTGGACAGCTGTTCACTCACTGAGACCCCCTCTCCGTTCCATTGTGTGCTTGATGCCATGAGCCTGCTGTACGGCAGATGATCAAGTCCAAACCAGACTCTGAGCATAACATACTTTTATATGATATATGCGCTAATAATGTTATAGAAATGTGTAACGTGATACTCAAAGCTACTTTGTTTGTATCCTAGACATCAATATCTTTTGACCCGCACTGTGTAAATCCCCTACAGGAGGACAACACACGGCTAAGTGCGAAACATGTTGGGATAGTCATGAAGCCCTGGTTGTGGAACTGTTAGGGCTTACTTGACGTACTTTGGGTCTCTAATAGTGTTGAGCGAACCCGGACTGTAACGTTCGGGTCCGTACCGAACTTTTGGGTGTCCGTGGCACGGACCCGGACCCGGACATTTCAAAAATCGTTCGGGTTCGGTCCGGGGTTCTGCTATTTTACTCCACGTGTTGAGAAGCTGCAGGGCAGCCAATCAACAAGCGTTTCACTGGTTTGCCCTTAGAAGCCATCACAGCCATGCCTACTAATGGCATGGCTGTGATTGGCCGGTGCATCATGTGACCCAGCCTCTTTATAAGCTGGAGTCACAGTGCTGCAGTCACATGCTCCTTGGGTTAGTATAGGGAAAGGTAGCTGACGGCGTGAGGGACAGATTTTAGCCATTTTAAGACCTGATCCTGCATCCTGAGATAGATTACTTTACTACTGCTGTCTGTGCTGTTGCTCTGAGGACAGATAG
>BLSH010234384.1:117560-127690 GCA_018402905.1 Glandirana rugosa | reverse complement strand
ACGTGAGACCACTCGACCTGGAGGGTGTCAGTCGACAAGGAATTATCCATCTTTTTAGTCGTGCATCACGACCTTTTAATTTGGGGGACTTGAAAATTCCACGTCTTATCTATTAATGTCATGTATCATATTTTTTATATCTAAAATAACCAATAAAATTTGTATTTTCTTTGGGCTCCTTTATGTCCGGAGCCATATCTCCTTCATATAATGTTATTTTTGTAAAAGGTACATCGACATACCGTATTACTTTTGTAATCTCTGATCTCAACTCGCTTGTGGACCTACAAGCCCAAGACGACCAGGCAGGCTTGAAGCCCTCTTTCAGGCCCAGGCGTCCGTGCGATCGTTCGGGTTCCGTCCGGACCCGGACCCGGACTTTCTCCCGAAGTTCGGACGGACCAGCAGAACCCGAACATCCAGGTGTTCGCTCAACTCTAGTCTCTAATGTTTTCATTATGCCATACAGCTACATGGAAAATGTTTTTATTGTAATATACTTCCTCTATACCGAGGCCTGTATTTCCTCGGGTTTCTTTTATGTTTAAAATAACCAATAAAATCTATATTTTTTATACTATGTACTGTAATTATCTATTCTGCACCTTAAAAGTTCAGGGGGTTTAATTTTCCAGCACTACGTGCTGATTTTTCTACCTATTAAGGAACAGCTGACTGTGGGAGGTCCAGCTCACCAGAGTGCACACCCCCTCCCGTATTGACTCCGCTGGACAGGAAACAGATATGGGCAGACCTATGGCCGGTGTAGCTGGGGATTCTAGTACTGAACAGTACTTACAGGCCCTAGTTTCCCGACCGGGCCTTCAGCCACGACAGTCATTTCTTACCTTCCCTCTTCTGTGTTTGCGGGTGAGTCGCTAGGCTGCAACTCCTCTCCGCCTTGACGGGGTGGTTCCAGGCCCGTTCCGGCCTTCCGGGATCTCTCAGACTGTAGCGTGCATAGTCCTGACCACAGGTCCACATTAAAGTAGTGTGGATCCTGCTGAACATCCATCCGCTACATCAATGGCTCGTAGTAATGGACCACCGTACCCATGCTTCCACTATTGCTGCTGGCATTTGACATCTTGGGCATAGCAGGCACAGTCTTTCCATCCCATCCACCACCCCGAGGGTGAATCCCCTGTGGTGCTCAAGCCAGACATCCACGAGTGTCTGTTCCGGCAAACAGGTGAGAGCTGGTAGCAAATGACCACCCTCTGACATTTTCTGCAGGTTCGCAGAATTTGCTGGGCGCAGGGAAAATGTAGTCTCCTCCAGGGCGTGGCCCAGCCTCCTCACTTCCAGATGGGCTGGCACCACTGAATCTGATTCTTTCCTGGTCACGCTGCTGTAACCCCTGATGTGCAGGATAGTAACTTGCAGACATGCTGGCTTTAGCAAAACGTGCCTGGGCATGTTGGTTCCCTCTGTGGTTGCCGGTAGCAACAGTGATTTAGTGATGGCCCTTATCTTCCTGTAACGGACCATCCTGGCACAGTCCCTCCCATGGGCTCCTGCAAGCTTACCCCGATCACTCTAAGCAACAGGATACAGTCCCAGGCACACTTCACCATTCACAGCAGTTTTTTTCTAGCACAAGTTCAAGATACCCAGCATTTTTAGAGCACTGGCCATGTTTAGAATCCAGTGAGGATTGTCCCGCCTCAGCAGGGCTCGGGACATATTTGTAATCCATGGGTGCGATCACCTGCCATGTTTGCCACAGGTGACAGCTCGTGTTACAAGTCATTGAATTGCAGGATATTACATGCAAGTGTCCATCCCAGTGCTGGTTGGAGCAACTGGGCCAATAACTGTAGAGGTTGGCAACGGCTCCTGCCAGTTGCTATGGACAATGGCACACTTGTAACAGCACAGTTCAGCTGGCAAACACATAAATGCTTTCCCCGGGTATAATCCACATTTAAAGGCACATCAACAAAGTTCCTCGACTCGGTCTACTTTGGTTGCAAGGGGCAAAGTCAGGCAGCATTACGTGAGGGACAGGTGAATTCTGGATACGAGCCCCAAAATGTAGCCAATGGCCCTCTTAAGGGTGGCCGGTTAGTGTGGTTCACCTGCTCACAATTGCCCTCAATCACACTCCTACTGGCATCCGGAGTCAGAAAACAGTCTTGCTCTTTGTTTTTGTTGTTTTTATTTGGGCATTGAACTTGGATAGGGATTGGGGTAGTTATGGGATGCCCAAGAATCAACAGTTCTGTACACAGCACCACTATATACACTTTCCAATATATACACTTCTCCAAACTCTCTCCAGCACACTTCTTGCTTTGCTGACAACTCCTAGTTCTTCTCTCCTGCACACTTCTTGCTTTGCACTGGTGAGACCTGGAAGGAAATCTACCAGGCCTCCAAACAGACTTGCACGGCCTAGCTAGCACATGTGAGACCTAATGTAGATTTATCAGGCCACCGGACCACCTTTTGTGAGTATGGGGTCAGGGCCGGCCCTACCATGGGTCCCAGTGGGTCCATTGGACCCAGGCAGCACTTTTAGAGGGGCAGCAAACTGAACCACTGCCACCTCTCCTTCTCTTCTATTTACCCAACAAATTGATGACCAAGATTTTTTTCCAGCAGTTTTGTGTGTCATGATGACAACTGCCCCCCGGACCACTCCGCTTGCCCCTTTACTACCCTAGCCCACCCTATACTATCCTAGCCTGTCTATATAATACCCTAGCGTGTCCATATACTACCCTAGCCTATCCATATACTAGCCTAGCCTGCCCCAATACTGCCTTAGCCTGCCCATATACTACCCTAGCCTGTCCATATACTACCCTAGCCTGTCCAAATACTACGCTAGCCTGTCTATATACTACCCTAGCCTGTCCCTATACTGCCCTAGCTAGCTCGCCCCATGGAATTAAACATAATGGTATGTCATATAATTTTGCATATAGACAAGGTGCTGTTGCATGTAAATCTGACTTCCTGATAAATTTAATTTTAGTTTTAATTATCATGATATTAAATATTGGATGTGGGGGCCTTTTGGTGGGCGTGATTATTTTTTTGGGGGTTGGGGGGGCAGCATTGCATTCTTGGACCCAGGCAGCACAATGCCCTGGGCCAGCCCTGTATGGGGTTGAGGTTCTCCTTGTGTAGCGAAGTCAGTTAGTTGGTGCACAGCTTGTATAACAGTGTAAATTTGCTGTCCCCTCAAAATAACTCAACACACAGCCATTAAAGACTAAACTGCTGGCAACAAAAGCGAGTACACCCCTAAGTGAAAATGTCCAAATTGAGCCCAATTAGCCATTTTCCCTCCCCAGTGTCATGTGACACATTAGTCGGGTGTGAATGGGGAGCAGGTGTGTTAAATTTGGTGTTATCACTCTCCCACTCTCATACTGGTCACTGGAAGTTCAACATGACTCCTCATGCCAAAGAACTCTCTGAGGATCTGGAAAAAAGAATTGTTGCTCTACATAAAGATGGCCTAGGCTATAAGAATATTGCCAAGACCCTTAAACTGAGCTGCAGCATGATGGCCAAGACCATACAGCTGTTTAACAGGACAGGTTCCACTCAGAACAGGCCTTGCCATGGTTGACCAAAGAGGTTGAGTGCACGTGCTCAGCGTCATATCCAGAGGTTGTCTTTGGGAAATATATGTATGAGTGCTGCCAGCATTGCTGCAGAGGTTGAAGGGGTGGGATGCCAGCCTGTCATTGCTCAGACCATACGCCCCACACTGCATCAAATTGGTCTGCATGGCTGTCGTCCCAGAAGGAAGCCTCTTCTAAAGATGATGCACAAGAAAGCCTGCAAACAGTTTGCTGAAGACAAGCAGACTAAGGTCATGGATTACTGAACCATGTCCTGTGGTCTGATGAGACCAAGATAAACGTATTTGGTTTGGGATACCCCCAACCAAGGTGCATGGGCAAGAACCAAGTGAACAAACACTTTAAAATCAACGTGTAGAGACTAAAAACTTTTCTTAAAAGACAAGGTTAAAAACATAACAATAATTAAAAGATAAAAAACGCAGCAAAAAAAAAAAAATGTTTTAAACGGCTATGTGAAAGGGAAAATTTCTGGATCTTTACTTTAGATACCCTTTCTCCTGGGGGCCTGAACGAAGATCTAGAGATCAATACTCTTCTGTGAAATTATAATTATTGTGGCTTCCTTTTTTTTTTTTTGCTGCGTTTTTTATCTTTTAATTATTGTTATGTTTTTAACCTTGCCTTTTAAGAAAAGTTTTTAGTCTCTACATGTTGATTTTAAAGTGTTTGTTCACTTGGTTCTTGCCCATGCACGTTGGTTGGGGGTATATTTAAGTCGCCCACATCCAAGATGGCCCCACTTGAGCCTGAGGAAGGATCACGGATGATCCGAACGTGCGGCCCTCCCGCACGGCTTCCCGGATGTGACGTCCCACGATAGCGCGCTACCCTGCTGAAGGTTTAGTTCGTGGCTGCACTGGAGACCACCAGCGTAGCCACCCTTGGCCTCAGAAAGAGCGGACTACACTCCGGTGACCTGTGGATGATTCCTGTGCCTTGATGCCTGTATTTCATCTACCTCTGTGAGTGCATATATCACCATGTGTGTGTGTGCCTAATAAACTTACTGATTACACTTAGGCCCCTTTCACACATACGGACCGTTTGTCCGTTTTTCATCCATCCGTTGACGGATGAAAAACGGACATTAATGCAACTCTATGGAAAAACTGATGACAACTGATGATCAGCTATTTTCATCAGTTTTCATCCGCTTCCGTCAGCATCCGTTTTTTTGAACGGATGAAAGTCCTATTTTTCATCCGTCAAAAAAACGGATCGGACGAAAAACGGATGTAAACTGACGAACGGTCAGTTTTTCATCCGTTTTTGCATTGGTAGTGAATGTAAAAAAAAACTGATGAAAAACTGATGACCACTGATGAAAAACGGATGAAAAAACTGATGAAAAACTGATGACAACTGATGAAAAACGGATGAAAAAACGGATAAAAAACTGATGAACTGATGAACTGATAAACTGATGAACTGATGAACGGTCCGTGTGTGTGAAAGGACCCTTAGAGGCGCTGCTGTTTTTTCCTTCTCATTACTACAGAGTGCCTTCCTGCTCAGTTCAGCTGGCTGCCTACCTCTCATTCTACCTTCAACATTGGACTGAATGGAAATTTATGGGACTTCTATTATTCTTCTTGTATTAATATTTTTATTATGGATTTAATATTAGTGTTTCCTACACTACTTTTCCCCTAGACATATACATTTATTTCAGTCTCGGGTATGGCCAATCTAGCATGTGAGCACAGTGTCTACTTTTAATTGTTTTAAAAAAAAAAGAAGAAAGAATTTATACGATTGTTCGATCGGATAAATGAATGAATGGAGGGGCGAAAGAGTTACATTTGTCTCTATCTTTCCTTTAAACATTTGCAATTTCTTTTTTTTTTCAGAGTCAACAGAATCTTGACATAGTATAACTTTCCCTGGCTCCAATTCTGAAATAATAAACCCATAAAGGAGATAATTGCTACACTTTGGTTTTCTGAATTCCGCTCATCCCGTGAGATTTTCCACCGTTAACATTTCCATTTTCTCAGATTTCACGATTCACAGCAAACACCAACCAGTGCGCATATTAAAATGATAGAAATTAAGTTGCACCAGTTTACATTTGCATTTTATAATTGGTTCACAAACTGCGCGTAAGTTTTATCTTGCCCTTGTTTTATTACATTTAAAAAATCAGGTTAAAAATATATTTTATTTTTTTCTTCTGTCTAAATATGAAATATGTTTTATTGAAACAGAACCAATCATTTTTTTTCTTAATAATAAATTTAATTCCAGAAAATTGCCAGTGGCAAAACAGGAAAAGAGCCGACTGTAAAAAAATAAATATATATATAAATAAAAAAAAAGGTTAGTTTTAATTTATGCTCTTGGCATTTCTTTCCATTGAAATTGCAGAACACTGTTCAGCATTAGTTGCTACAAAAGGAAAGAACTGTGTAAAGATTTTATATACAAAGCAAATACAGCAAAACAAGTTACATCATTTTTTTCATAATGAAAAATGTATATATTTTTATTAAGTATTAAATGTAAGCTTGTTGCTGGATGACTGTGGTGTAAAAATTAACTAACAGGAAAATGAGATGTGTATTGTATTGATAGGTTGACTTGAATGTTTTACCCAGTGACTCTCCCACAGCTTTCAATAAATATCTACAGTTCTAAAAAAATGGATAGAAACCATGTACGGCTTATGGCATGAGCGATATATAGACAGTATATATACAGTGCTCAGCATAAATGAGTACACCCCTTTTGAAAAGTTGATTTTAATAAATATCTCAATGAACACAAAAATAATTTCCAAAATTTTGACAAAACTGAGTTTTATAGAACTTTTATTTAGCTCATTACATGAAAGTAAGGTTAATAATGTAACGCAGATTTCAATATCTTCAGTTTTACTCAAATTAGTGCCATAATGCAGTGTTCCCCAACCCAGTCCTCAAGGCCCACCAACAGGTCAGGTTTTCAGGATTTCCCTCAGATGAATCAGCTGTGGTAATTACTAAGGCAGTGAAACTGATCAAATCAACTGTGCAAAATAATGGAAATCCTGAAAACCTGACCTGTCGGTGGGCCTTGAGGACAGGGTTGGGGAGCACTGCCATAATGAATACACCCCACAACAAAAACTACTCCATTTAGTATTTTGTATGACCTCCATGTTTTGTAAGGACAGCACCAAGTCTTCTAAGCATGGAATGAACAACTTGGCGACATATTGCGACATCTATCTTTTTCCATTCTTCAAGAAAGACTTCTTTTAAAGCCTGGATGCTGGAAGGAGAGTGATGCTAAACTTGTCTCTACAAATTCTTCAGAAATGCAACAGTGGCCTTACATGTGTGTTGTGGATCATTTAATGTTGGAAAAGTGCACAACGACCACGGGAAAGGAGTGATGGTAGCATCTTTGCTTTCAATATAGAGCAGTATATCTGTGAATGATACCATCAATGAAATGCAGCTCCCTGACACCAGCAGCACTCATGCAGACCCACAAAAGGGCACTGCAATCACCATGTTTCACTGTAGGCACCATGCATTTTTCTTTGTAGTCCTCACCTTTGCGACGCCATACAGTTTTAAAGCCATCAGTTCCAAAAACATTTATCTTGGTCTCATTACTCCAGAGGACAGAGCACCAGTAGTCTTCTTCTTTTTCAGCATGGGCCCTGGCAAATTCTAGGTGGGCTTTTCAAATATGGGCTTTAAGAGAGGCTTCCTTTGTGGACAACACCCAAGCATGCCATTCCTCTGCAGTGTATGCCGTATTATGTAATGGGAAACAATCACCCCAGTTGGGCTTTCTACTTCTTTAGCTAACTGCAGTGAACTTGCATGGCAATTTGCTTCAACCCTCCTCATCAGAAGATGCTTCTGTCGAGGTGTTAACTTCCGTGGATGGCCTGGACGTCTCTGTGGGGTGGTTGTGATTCCATCCTGGTTTCATTTTTGTATCACTTTTGCTACAGTATTTTGACTGATAAGTAAAGCTTTGCTGACCTTCTTGTAGCTGTCACCTTTCTTGTGTACAGAAATTATTTTCTTTCTCAGGCCTTGTGACATTTCTCTTCCATGTGGTGCCATTGCTGACAGCATGAAATGGAAAGGGATTTCCTTTGTTACTGCTGCAGAGTGGCAGCGTAGCACAAATCGGCGTAGCAAAAAAAGTGTCCGATCTGTCTGACGCAATATCACAGCCCCGATAAAAATTGTAGATCGCGCCATTACCAGTAAAAATAAAAAATAATAAAACCACCATAAATAAATTATTTTTTGTAGTTTGTAAACGCGATAACTTTTGTGCAAACCAATCAATAAACGCATATTGTGATTTTATTCACCAAAAATATGTAGAATACATTTTTGGCCTAAACTGATGAATACATTTGTTTTTTTATATATATTTTTTTTTTGATATGTATTATAGCAAAAAGTTAAAAATATTGGTTATTTTTCAAAATTGTCGCTCTTTTTTTGTTAATAACGCAAAAAATAAAAACTGCAGAGGTGATTAAATACCACCAAAAGAAAGCTATATTTGTGGGGAAAAAAGGACATCAATTCTGTATGGGTACAGCATCGCATGACCGCGCAATTGTCAGTTAAAGCGATGCAGTGCCGAATCGCAGAAACTGCTTTGGTCAGGAAGGGGGTAAATTCTTCCGGGACTGGAGCGGTTAATGAATAATCAGACTCACCTGTAGTTGAATTCTTGTTAATTAGGATTTTGTTATCTAAAATTTAGCTTTGCTCCTAAGACTTGCATCATGGTCTTGAATGAATTTGTTAGGAAAATGACACTTTTCTACAACGTAAAGTAGTGAGTGTACAGCTTGTATAACAATGTAAATTGGCTGCCTCCTCAAAATAACTCAACACACAGCCATTAATATCTAAACTGCTGGCAACCGAAGTGAATACACCCCTAAGTGAAAATGTCCAAATTGGGCCCAAAGTATCAATATTTTGTGTGGCCACCATTATTTTCCAACACTGCCTTAACCCTCTTGGGTATGGAGTTCACCAGAGCTTCACAGGTTGCCAATGGAGTCCTCTTCCACTCCTCCATGATGACATCACAGAGTTGGTGGATGTTAGAGACCTTGCGTTCCTCCACCTTACATTAAAAGATGCTCCACAGATGCTCAATAGGGTTTAGGTCTGGAGACATGCTTGGCCGGTCCATCACCTTTACCCTCAGCTTCTTTAGCAAGGCAGTGGTTTTCTTGGAGGTGTGTTTGGGGTCATTATCATGTTGGAATACTTCCCTGTGGCCCAGTCTCTGAAGGTAGAGGACCCTGCTCTGCTTCAGTATGTCACAGTGCATGTTGGCATTCATGGTTCCCTCAATGAACTGTAGCTCCCCAGTGCCGGCAGCACTCATGCAGCCCCAGACCATGACCCTCCCACCACCATTCTTGACTGTAGGCAAGACACACTTGTCTTTCTGCTCATAAACCAAATACGTTTATCTTGGTCTCATCAGACCACAGGACATGGTTCAGTAATCCATGTCCTTAGTCTGCTTGTCTTCAGCAAACTGTTTGCAAGCTTTCTTGTGCATCATCTTTAGAAGAGGCTTCCTTCTGGGATGACAGCCATGCAGACCAATTTGATGCAGTGTGGGGCGTATGGTCTGAGCAATGACAGGCTGACATCCCACCCCTTCAACCTCTGCAGCAATGCTGGCAGCACTCATACATATATTTCCCAAAGACAACCTCTGGATATGATGCTGAGCACGTGCACTCAACCTCTTTGGTCAACCATGGCAAGGCCTGTTCTGAGTGGAACCTGTCCTGTTAAACAGCTGTATGGTCTTGGCCATCATGCTGCAGCTCAGTTTAAGGGTCTTGGCAATATTCTTATAGCTTGGGCCATCTTTATGTAGAGCAACAATTCTTTTTTCCAGATCCTCAGAGAGTTCTTTGGCATGAGGTGCCATGTTGAACTTCCAGTGACCAGTATGAGAGTGGGAGAGTGATAACACCAAATTTAACACACCTGCTCCCCATTCACACCTGACTAATGTGTCGCATGACACTGGGGAGGGAAAATGGCTAATTGGGCTCAATTTGGACATTTTCACTTAGGGGTGTACTCGCTTTTGTTGCCAACAGTTTAGTCTTTAATGGCTGTGTGTTGAGTTATTTTGAGGGGACAGCAAATTTACACTGTTATACAAGCTGTGCACTCACTACTTTACATTGTAGCAAAGTGTCATTTCTGCAGTGTTGTCACATGAAAAGACATAATAAAATATTTACAAAAATGTGAGGGGTGTACTCACTTTTGTCAGATACTGTATAGTGAGCTCCGACTGCAGGTTCCAGGTGAGTGTAAATTGTCCCATGGGAGAGGAGAAAAACCTGGACTGGAATCGGAGATCTCTAAATGTGTACGAGAGGAGCCTGGGAGATGTGTAAAACCCTGAATAGGACTTTTCCAATCTCCCTCTTAGGCGCTCTGCTACGGGGGGGGGGGGGGGGGGGGGGGGGGGGGGGGGGGGGGGGGGGGGGGGGGGGGGGGGGGGGGGGGGGGGGGG
>BLSH010234384.1:101221-117550 GCA_018402905.1 Glandirana rugosa | reverse complement strand
CAACAACCAAAACCCCGTTACAACAGCGTCCATGTGTTACCCCTTCTTGTGGGCCCCGGGTTGGAACACCTGTGGCCCTACAAGAATTAACTGGGGTCAGGAAGAGCATCTACATTTACCATATTAACACCTGGCCTGTGTTTTACTGTGAAGGAATAATCTTGTAGAGCCCAAAACCACCATTTCACCTGTCTATTCACTTCCTTCTTTGGGCCATTCATTTAAGGGGAGCATGATCAGTTATAAGGAGCAACTGACACCCTAGCAAATAGTATCTTAGAGCATCCAAGGCCTACTTTATGGCTAAACATTCCTTTTCAAGTACTGCATATTACTTTTCATGCTCAGGTACACTACAGGGTGTTCTTCCCCATTGTGTACCTGCGACAACATTGCCCCAAAACCAACAACATCAGATGCATCCATCTGAACCATAAAATCCTTGGAAAAATCGGGGGGGGGGGGGGGCAGTACTGGCTGTGCACACAGGGGCCTCTTCAGGGCTTGGAAAGATTCCTCTGCTTATCATTACCAATTTTTTCCCTTTTGTAAGGGCCATCAGTGGCGCTGCTAGAGTTGCAAAGTCTGGAATAAACCTTCTATAGTAACCCATGATACCAAGGAAGGAAGGCTCCTCTATTCTTGGGTGACATCTATTTTGTTCAACTGAGGTTTTACTTGCTTGTCCAATAGTGTAGCCCAAATACTGGGATCCCTCTAAACCAGTGGTTCTCAACTCCTGCTCTCAGGACCTACTAACAGGCCAGATTTTTAGTATTACCTTGGGGAGATGCAGACTAGGATACTGCAATCACTGAGCAGTAAATTATATCACCTGTGATGTATTTTAGTTATCTTGCAAATCTGGCCTGTTAGTGGGTCCCAAGGACAGGGGTTGAGAACCACTGCTCTAAACAAATGGCACATTTTTTGGGAATGAGGTAAAACCTTCCTTGAACAGGGAACCCAAGACAGCCTGGACACGGGTAAGTGAGACTCCCAGTTAGTGCTATGTATCACTATGTCGTCCAGATAGGCTGCTGCATACTGTCAATGAGGTCTTAGTGTCCTGTCCATGGCCATCCGAAATGTCGCAGGGGCATTTTGGAACCCAAAAGGCATTTTTTTAATATTGAAATATGAACTCTCAGGGATCATGAATGTGGTCTTTTCTTTGGTGCTTTCAGTCAGGGGGATTTGCCGGTATCCATTTGTCAAGTCCAAGGTGGTCAGATAACGGGCCATCCCAAGTCTGTCTATGAGCTCATCTACCCTGGGCATAGGATAGGTGTTAAATTTTGTCACTGAATTAAGCTTTATGAAGTATTTAGAAATCCCCCAGGTACCATCTAGTTTTGTGTGTCTACCATAGAGCAACTTCAATGGAGAGTATCACATGACGACTGGGAAACCTCTCTGATGGCAAACATCAAGTATGGAAGCAAAAAGTCCCATCCTTGTCAACAACCTTTTTTCAAAATACTCTTTAACATTTTATTAGAGCATTCCAACAAGTCATCAGTTTGAGGGTGGTACACGGAGGTTCGCAAAAGTGTCACCTTAAACAATTTGCACAACTCTTTAGTTACTCGTTACATGAAGAGGGTGCCCTGGTCTGTAAGGACCTCCTTAGGGACCCCAAAGTGACTGAACGCCATGAACAGTTCCTTGGTAATGTTCTTAGTGTGTTTTGTAAAAGAACTGCTTCAGGGTAATGGGTAGACGGTAGCGTCCTCATTACAGCAGTTGTCTACCCATGACTGTGCAGTGCAAAAGGCACCTGAATTTGACCATGTAATCCAGTATACTCAATAAGTTAACAGACCTGGTAGGACACACAGCCTCTCTTCCTCAACAAAGTCTGTTTGAAGAAAAGAAAGCCTAATATATATATATATATATATATATATATATATATATATATATACTGAATATTATATATTAAGACAAACAAAAAATATATATATTATATATATTAAAATGCCAAAGGATGATAGATTCCCTTAATGTGTATGGCAAAAGTAACTACACATTTCATAAATCCTAATAATGTTCTTGATCTTCTATTTTTTTTATCCCCATGCAGGTTATTGGAAGTCACTATTCCTTCTGGTGCACCAGTGTCACAGTTCACATTTAATGAAAATCACACAAAGACTTTGACAAAGCTCTGGAGTATGCTCTTCGAATTGTACCACGTTTCCTTTATTTGCAAATTGCCACTCGTAATGAAGAGATTTGACAATAATGTAGAGCGGGAGACTATTAAACGCCTGCCCGAGGGCCCACAACCCATTGCTGAGCAATGATTCGCTAGCCCAAAGGAAACAAGGGCAGTAAATCATGTCCGAAAATCACATTGCTTCTATTACTCCAGAGTCCTCTTGGCATCGGACAATCTATTTGATTTTATATACTGCGTATCATGATTCTAAGACCTTGTTCGGGACTTTAACAATCATTTTATTCAAACGTGCGAAAAATTTGTTGCTTTATTATAGTAAAATTATTATATTTTATATAGCTCAGTTCACAAAGTATTAACACAAGGATGCAGATTGTTATTTTAGCTATATTCGGATCTCATGGCATTCAGCTAAAAATAACTGTCACTTTTTTAAAAATAAGGATCTTTGTCCTTGTGTTTTAGCTTTATAAATAATGTCTTTAAAAAAAATTGTATATGCTTCTTGAAAATCTCCAATTATATAGAGGCTAATGCAATTAATGGGTCTTCTGCCCCCTGTCTCCATATTCTAAGTACAGAATATATTACAGAATGTACAGGTTGACGTGTAAACAAATATTTGGCCCCACGTTTCCATATCCCAAGTACAGGAAACACCTCAGAAATGTGCAGGTTGATGCAACATA
Source organism: Glandirana rugosa (assembly GCA_018402905.1). Taxonomy (NCBI): domain Eukaryota; kingdom Metazoa; phylum Chordata; class Amphibia; order Anura; family Ranidae; genus Glandirana; species Glandirana rugosa. The sequence continues at coordinate 114,676 of BLSH010234384.1, read as the reverse complement.
CTCTCTTGTCTCTTGTGTCCTGTCTCCATATCTCAAACACACAAACTACAGTAACATACATAAGTAAAGTAAGGCCTTAATACCATTAAACCAAAATCTTATGAGACTATAAACTTTTTACACATGTGTGTATCAAACTTGAATATAAATTAAGACCAGAAAATACAGCGCTTGCTGTATAAATTAAATTAATTATAAATTAATTATAAATTATAAACAATTGTGTAACAAATATTTAGAAATAAATAAAGTCAATACAACATATTTTATAGTGACAAAAAAGTGCTTGATGCTTCAAAGTACTTGTTTTATCTTCCAAACGTGCCAGATAGTGCCAGGTGCTCCAAACAAGAAAAAATGTGTGGGGTGGGTACCCCTAAAGTAGCCCTACTCACCACAGGACCATGACCAACCAGCTTTTCAGTCTGGAGGTCAGGTCAGGCTTGTTAGTCAAATTCCTTCCCGGGTGACTACCCCAAATTACGAACGCTCAAACGGGGACCACAATTCCTGGGATCACTCCAAGATTAAGCATAGAGAAGAGAGGGGGACCACATAGTGAAGTACTGTATGTACTATTTTATTTGCGCAAGTCAATCAGATTACTTACAAGATCGTAGAGCAATAAAAGCCTGTGTTACATAACGCGAACACCATTTATATTGATGACGCCCGGTGACAGGCGAAACACGCTGACTTTCTGCTACACCAGGGATAAGCAATTAGCAGACCTCCAGCTGTTGCAAAACTACAAGTCCCATCATGCCTCTGCCTCTGGGTGCCATGCTTGTGGCTGTCAGAGTCTTGCTATGCCTCATGGGACTTGTAGTTCTGCAACATCTGGAGGTCCACTAATTGCATATCCCTGTGCTACACCAATAAAACCAGATGTGATGACCACTCCTTCTCCTGCACTATCCATGCGTGCCTTTAACATGTAAAATTCTCACGTCCAATATGTCATCAATTCCCCAAAAGGCAAATATGGTGCAATACCGTTTATTAAATATATTTCCTTAACCACTTCACCCCCAGAAGGATTTCCCACTGTAGGACCTGAGCACTTTTTGCGATTCGGCACTGCGTTGCTTTAACTGACAATTGCGCAGTCATGCGACGTTATAACCAAACTAAATTTGCGTCCTTTTTTTCCCACAAATAGAGCTTTCTTTTGGTGGTATTTGGTCACCTCTGCATCATTTCTGATCACCGCTATAAACAAAAAAAGAGCGACCATTTTGCAAAAATAAAACAATATTTCTTACTTTTTGCTAAAATACAAATCCAAAAAAAATATATATACATATAAAAAATGTATTCATCAGTTTTGGCCGATTTATATTCTTCCTCAAATTTTTGGTAAAAAAAAAATCACAATCAGCGTTTCTTGATTGGTTTGCGCAAAAGTTGCTGCGTTTACAAAACATGAGAATTAATTTCTGGCGTTTTTAATTTTTTTTTTTTTTACTAGTAATGGCGGCGACCTGTGATTTTTATCGGGACTTTGATATTGGGGCGGACATGTCGGACATTTTTGACACTTTTTTGGGACCAATGACATTTATACAATCAGAAATTTAAATATCCACTGATTACTGTATAGATGTCATGAAGGGGTTAACCTGCAGGGGGTGATCTAGGGGTTAACTGTGTTCCCAGTGACAGGGATCAGTAGCTCTCTCACATGCCCACTGACAGAGCGGGGAACCACCGTGTTTACATCGCCAGTTCCCCGTTCTTTCCCTCTGGCAGGTCATCGCGGCTCGCCAGCGAACATCGGGTCCGCCCGAGCCGCGGGCACCCTCCTGCACTCTAGCTGCACACGTGCAAGTCGCTGTGTATATACGGCAATTCGCAGAATAGAACCCCTCTGCAGCAGTAAATATACAGTAGTCGGTTGGGAACCGGTTAAAACATCTCCAATAAATTGCACTTCCATTAAAAAGACGCCAATTTGATCAGCTCATATACATCCACAATCTCATACGCTCAAAAATGTGTAGACAGTTGCTCCGCTGTTCCTTCCTTAAACCCAGTGTACGTTCCACCTCACGTGGATGTGATATCATCTCCTGTTCAAAACAACAAGCATCAAATGACCTCTATGCATTTCACCGTAATAGCATCATCAGGAACTTCTCTTCCAGCTCTCGAATGCGCATGCTCTGAAACACAACGTGAGCACGCCGGGGATGTCATTGCAGCCAGCGATGTGACTCAGTCTGTTTTCCACCCATAGGTTCTGGCTCTCTTCTATTCCACCACCATACAAAAAGAAAAGAAGCAAAACATGGGGTTTTGAGTGAGGCATGCCATTGTGAATAATACTGCAAAACCTGTGTATATGGGATTAAATTCTAAATTTTTATTGCCATAATCACATGGGACCAATCATGATCTCCAAGGAACATATCAAATGTCATCATTGAATATAATTATGATCAGATCAAAAAATTCATATGTAAACCATAAATAGAGAAACATGATACAAAAATATTCATTCACATGATGAATACATACTGAATATATAGAAAATCAACATGAGAGCATGATTGGCAAGAAGAATGAAAAATTATAATTGGTGGTACATCATATACACAGGTAAATAAATTCTTGATAAAAATCTTGATAAAAATCCAACTTGTCTTGGCACCCTAATTAGAACCTCTACGCGTTTTGTGGCATTACAGCCACTCATCAGGAGCATAGCATGATGATACTAAAAAATAATAATAAGTAAAGGATCATTAATTAAGTATATAATGCCCTTTCAGAGAGGATAAAAATCTCAGAAACTAACATCTCCATTACTAACACAACTTCCAGGCTATGCCCAGCCAAAAATAGGCTTTTGCCCGACCTCCTGGGTTGCGATGCATCACAGCTCCTCCCCGCTCCAGTATGGCGGGGTGGGTGGGGGTCGACCTCTGGTGCATCAGCGTCATACGACGGTCCTTTTCATCTCACACCACAGATGGGATGGGCGGGGTCTCATTGCGGATGTTCACGCCGCGGGTGGCCCACACCACCCCTCAATATTTGTGGCGTTGCTGCATGACGTTGGCGGTTATCTGCCCCGAGTCAGGGATATGCGAGCTTTTGGGTCGGCCGGTACATGTTCTCACTATGTGGAAGGGATTCCATCACAGTGCATGTTCACACCACCACACACTTTCAGGTAATATCTCACTGTTTATTTTGTTTGTTTGCACATCATCATCGTATTTCACATGGATCCATTCCACATACATCCATTTAGGGTAGTCTCTCACACTTGTTTCCTATGGGAACACATAGATCCACCATTCAGTCACACATTTTCACATTTATTCATTTATTCACCCCTTTTTAGAGATGAGTATGGTTCATTTACACACATACATCACATATAGAGCTGTGTCGTGGTGGTCTGGCCCGCTCCGTGGCTGCTTTTCTCGGATCTCTGGGGGAGATCTTCCCGCCTTAACCCCGGGTCGGCCATCCATCCGTGGCCTCTTCTTACTCCCTATTTTTGGCTGGGCATAGCCTGGAAGTTGTTGTGCTAGTAATGGAGATGTTAGTTTCTGAGATTCTTATCCTCTCTGAAAGGGCATCATATACTTAATGATCCTTTACTTATTATTATTTTTTAGTATCATCATGCTATACGCCTGATGAGTGGCTGTTACGCCCCGAAACGCGTAGAGTTTCTAATTAGGGTGCCAAGACAAGTTGGATTTTTATCAAGAATTTATTTACCTGTGTATATGATGTACCACCAATTATAATTTTTTATTCTTCTTGCCAATCATGCTCTCATGTTGATTTTCTATATATTCAGTATGTATTTATCATGTGATGAATATTTTTGTATCATGTTTCTCTATTTATGGTTTACATATGAATTTTTTGATCTGATCATAATTATATTCAATGATGACATTTGATATGTTCCTTGGAGATCATGATTGGCCCCATGTGATTATGGCAATAAAAATTTAGAATTTAATCCCATATACACAGGTTTTGCAGTATTATTCACAATGACATGCCTCACTCAAAGCCCCATGTTTTGCTTCTTTCCTTTTTGTATTTATATTTAGGGGTGGAGGCCCGCCATTGTGGGTTGTCAGGTCACACACCTTCTGTTAAATTATTGCACCACCATACCGCCGGCGGGGTGACAGCGATACCAGTGATGGATACAGCTCCAGCGAGAGCCCTTGACTGTTTACATGCATCGCATTATTGAGCTACCTGATGTGCCTGGTTTTAACCTTCTTCATGTGAGTGATACTTATTGTGTCTGCTATTAAATTTACTTACAGTCTACACACAGAGGCGCCTGTCCTTTTCCCTTTATTTCCATATGCAAACCTGACAGTTCCTATTTCAGATTCAGAATACTTCATCAATCCCAAAGGAAAATTATAGATGACACAGTAACAATAACAAACAGAAACAAGATGCAATAACAATAAAATTACCAATAACACCAATTAATTCCAAATACAACTAAAATAATACTATACTCTAATAAACCTTACCATCCTATTAAAATCTACATAGAATAAATAACAGATTGAAAAATAACAGAAACCCAACTACCAAAATGCAAATATTGCACCAGTTTCTCTACCATTACCCAAAAAATTATAGTTAACCTAATACCGATATATTATAAAAACTACATTAAAAACCAGATCATAACCCAGAATACTGTAAATCTTCGCATCCAGCACATTATGTAATTTATAGGCCACAAGTAAAAATGATTTCCTGTGGAGCATCGTGGTTGTAACAAACTATCACTGAAGGTACTCCTCAGACTGACCAGTGTATTGTGGAGTGGGTGCAAGGAATTGTCCAAGACTGAACGTACCTTGGACAACATTCTCCTGTCTAAGGCTAAACTTGAGTTTAGGAGCTTTTGGAGTTTTTTTGCCAGAGCTCCTAAACTCAACTCCATAAAAGCCTTTGCGTTAATGTACACATAAGCTTTTAGCAGAGTTTAGGAGCTGCTGTGGTTAGAGGAGCTTCAACCTCCCTCAAACACCCTCTCTTGAATGCGGAAACATTGTGTTCAGGATAGGAACGTTTTGTCCGCTGGCCACAAACTGCGGTCAAAGTAGGCTATGTGTACATGAAGCCTAACACTGTTGTTAAAGACTCCAACTCCAATCCAACAACATCACTGGCCTTGCAAATCAGTTTGTTGAGTCTGTTGGTGCCAACCAATTTCCCGAAATATGATGTATGTTAGAAGTTCACGTAGTGATCGTCCGTTGCTACATTTACAAAATAATGAAAATGACAATTAAGAAGCACCCTGCGAGAAGGACAGGAAAGTATATATGTGTATCACTAATTTAACTTTTTGAAGGTTATTGGAGAGCAATTTTAAAGGGTAGATCAAGGAGCAGATGTCTGTTTTAAATTCCGATGCCATCTTAGGGGTTAATAAAAGGCATCACTTATCTAATGTCAACAAACACGGTGCATCTGCATTTCTTTAGCACAAAAGTCTTTTGATCTCCCCGCACATATAAAATCTCACTTCAAATCAACAACATTTGCCCATTTTTTGTCACCCCGCAGCGCATAAATTGTCACAGCGGAATACTGATGCCGGATCTTGTCTTTCACAAATACCTGTAGAGAATATCTAACCCGCTAAGAGATGCTGAAAAAAAAGCAGAGTTATTTCTAGTCAAGTAATTTGCGAGAGAACTTTCAAAGCGCCACTGAAGCATGTACCGAAGCAACTTATTTTTAGAAGTTTCCAGAAAGCAGCGGTAAAACTGCGATCTTAAAAGTTCTAACAGACTCAGCACCACTTCACTGGAGGCTATCGAGCATTAGACATGCTCACTCCTGGTGAATTTACATCACTGTAGAGAACAGGTTATTGGGCGAGTACATTATAGTCAGAGATCCCAGAGAGAATTAACTGTCATTTAAGGAGGAAGTGTAAAGGAAGTAAACAAGTATAAAGCGGAACTAAACCCATCAAACCCATCAATTTAACAGTTTCAAAAAACAGTTACATTCCCAGCGTGTCACATTTGCGCGTACTTTCAACCAAACTGTCATACCCACCAAATGGCTGGAGTCATAACTGATCACACGTGCAGCACCATGGCAGTTGCAGATCAAACAGAGGCCAAGATGGCAGCCTCTTTGTCTGAAAGGAGGGTTTAAAGCAAGGCTTTAGAGTGAACCTGTGAGGATATAAATATGAAAGCTGCCATTACTGACTTCCCTCTGTAGGTGCAGGCTCCAAGACTGTCTTGTCTTGACTGCTTTTTTTTCAATAAAATTAATTGGCAGAAGTGCCTGAGTATATGCCACTGGGTTAACCCTTTATTCCCCAAGGGGAGAAGGACCTCTTAGGGAGAACTCTGTCCTCTCCCAAACATGTGTTGTGCAATATTCACCAAGGTCCATTAAGGTGAATCCCACTTCGAGATTGGAGTGAGTTGGCCATACTCAGTTAGATCTCTATCTGTTCCAAAGATATTGAGATCCGTGTCCTTAAATCCCGTTTTTTTCCCCTCCCCCTTTTTCTCCAAAACTGTCATTTTGACCTTGGCTTTGCTGAATAGAATACACATGCAGCTACTAAGTCTGGAAAAGTCTGGACTCTGGCATGAGTGTCAGGTACTCAACTGATGAAATCACAATTAGGATGATGGCCTTAGAGAAGAGGCTGTCCCTTTAAAAACAAAGCATCAATGACAGATCCTATAGTTCTATTTCTATTAGGAGCAGTAGCGGCCAGTCCATTAGGGGTGCCGACCCCTGCAGGGCGCCGGACTCATATGAGGTTTTTTTTTTTGCAAGCCACATGATTAGAGCCAGAGACTCTAATTGGCTTGAAAAAGGTTGGGTTTGGGGCACAGAGCACTGCGCCCCAAGCCCACCCACTTGTGACGATAGCAAATTAATATTATTCTCCTGGCTTCTCCTGCCAGCCAATAAGGACAGGAGGTAGATCGGGTTGGCTGGGAGGAGAAGCCAAGGAAGACGTGGAGAGGCTGAGTGCTGAGGACCGTCACCATAGAGGGATCGAGTGCTGAGGACAGTCACCGTGGAGGGGCCGAGTGCCAGGGACCATCATCATGGAGGGGCCGAGTGCCAAGGACCGTCACTGTGGAGGGGCAGAGTTCCCGGGGACCTTCACCATGGAGGGGCCGAGTGCGGGGGACTGTCACCGGCGGTCATTGATTTGCATGTCCTCAATACATTATGATCTGCTCCTAGAACATCTCTGACTCTACCATCGTCTCCAGGAAAGGCTGAGTGCGGGCAGACCTGAGGGGTCCCGAAAAAAAGTTTAGCACCAGCCGCCACTGATTAGGAGGGAGGGAATGTGGGAGGATGGAAAGGAAGTAGAAGTATGGAGTGGAAAAAGAGAGGAAGATCATGAGAAAATGTAGGAGGAAGAAAGGAAGTGAAAGTGGAACTAAACCCCCAAAAAGTTTAGCACCATCTGCCACTGATTAGGAGGGAGCGAATGTGGGAGGATGTAAAGGAAGTAGAAATTTGGAGTGGAAGAAGAGAGGAAGATTGGGAGGAAATGTAGGCAGAAGAAGGGAGGTAAAAGGTTTTGGTTTGACAAATTGGTTGTAAGCACAAGCAAATGTGACAGCATATCCAGCATGCAAAGAATGTTACTGTTTTGTGAAACTATTAAATCGATGGGTTTAGTTCTGTTTGAAAGGAAAGATGGAAGGAAGAGAAGAAGGAGGAAGAAATTACGAGGAAGGGAGGACTTAAGTCATAGAAGATGAATAAGGAAGGAAGGAAGGAATGAATAAAGGACTTAAATCAAACTTCGCTCTCTCAATCAAGATGAACTATTTTTAATCCTTATACTGCTAGCATTAGTAAATAGAAAGGGGAGTATATCATATTTACTTGTTTTAAACTTTTTTTTTAATTTCTTCAGTTGCGTCCTGGTTTTCAGGCCTAGGCAATTGATGTCATACATCCCAGGAGTATTCAGTAGGGGAGGAGGGTCTTTCTGAGCTAAGCACACCCTCCTGCCTGTATGCCTGAGCTATGGGTGGATGGATTCCAGGAAGTATATGCTACATGAATCATCTGCCCTTACTCAAGATGGCCACAGCTAGAAATGCTAGGGGTTTGTTTTTCAAAGTGATTCCTCAATAAAATAAAGCATGGAGACATGGATGGATGGGTGAGTTTGCTTTGAATGTTAAAAATGAATGAAAGTGCATTTTTGGCTTGTGGTGATCAGATGCAGTGTAGTTCCACTTTAAAGTGCATGAAAAGCCTAACACTAACTATCATTAAAAACGTTCCCCCTCACTTCTTATCTATCCTGAAATCCCTGTGTATAAAAGAGTGTATTCTTACCTTTGTTTTTAAATCCTGCCTGGTAACAGGATACTGCAGCTCCAGTTCCCCTATGTAATGCAGTGTTTGACAACCGTTCTGAATTATAGGCTCAGGGATGTCACCCATAGGTGTAATGGAGTTGGACAAGACAGGAGCAGATTATTTCAGGAAGAAATAGTTTGTGTTAGGCTTTTCTTTAACTTTTAAGCAATTGTAAAAGCTTGGTTTTGTTTTTTAAATAACAAATGGGTTATACTTTCCTGCTCTATGCAATGGCATTGCACAGAGCAACTGCCAAACTTCCTCTTATGGGGTCCCCCCACTGGTGCTCTAGGCTCCTCCTCCTCTGAGTGTGTCACCACAGTAAGCCAACTGCTTCTATATGTGTATGCCTATGTGTCTATGGATGCACACAGCCCAGCTTGGCCCCGCCTCACACTCCCACCTACTTTATTAACAGCAGCAGCCAATAGCTGCTGCTGCCTTTGTGCCCTGTGAGGAAAGAGAGAAGGACCAGCATGGCTGCAGATGGCCACAGTGCTGGATCGAGATAGGACAAATATTGAGACATTTTCTACCTTAATGTAGGGAATGCATTTACCACTTCATCCTGGAAGGATTTCCCAGGTTAGGACCAGAGCACTTTTTGTGATTCGGCACTGCGTCGATTTAACTGACAATTGCGCGACCGTGCGATGTTGTACCCAAACAAAATTTGCGTCCTTTTTTTCCCACAAATAGAGCTTTCTTTTGGTGGTATTTGATCGCCTCTGGGTCATTTCTGGTAAAAAAAAAAATCGAAATCAGCGTTTATTGATTTGCGCAAAAGTTGCCACGTTTATAAACATATTTTTTTTTACTAGTAATGGCGATGATCTGCAATATTTATCGGGACTTTGATATCGGGGCGGACATGTCGGACATTTTTCACACTTTTTTGGGACCAATGACATTTATACAGCAATCAGAAATGTAAATATCCACTGATTACTGTATAATTGTCATTGGCAGTGAAGGGGTTAAGGGGTTAACCTGCAGGGGGAGATCTAAGGGTTAACTGTGTTCCCTAGGCATTTTCTAACTGTGAGGGGGCTGGGCTACCATGGGCATATGAGATCTAACTGATCCCAGTGACAGGGATTAGTAGATCTCTTACATGCCCACTGACAGAGCGGGGAACCTCCGTGTTTACAGCGGTTCCCCGTTCTTTCTCTCTGGCAGGTCATTGCGGGCACTCCTGCAGAGTGCGGCGGGTACAAGAGCGCGCCGCCACCAGCGCGCTCCAGCTCGCTAGCTGCGCACATGTGATTCGCCGCTTATATAGGACAATTCGCGGGACAGCGCCACACTGTAGCAGTAAATATGCGGCACACATTCGGGAAGTGGTTACGGTAAAAAAATATCTTGCCTTTAGAACCAATATGAGGGACAAGAGGAAAGACAGAAAGAGTGAGAATAGGAAGGAAGTAAGAGGAGAAAGAGGGATTGGGGAAAGGAGGAAGGAAGGAGGAAGGGAGAATAGGAATAATGAAGGAGGAAAGAAGGACTTACAAGGGAGAAGAGAATAAGGAAGGAAGTAATAGCTGACTTAAGATGGAGAAAAGGAAAGAATGAAGAACTTAAGAAAGGAAGGAATAAAAAAGGAAGAAGGGAGAAATGATGGAAGGAAGGAAACTAGGGTGGAAGAAAACAAGGGAGTAGAAGGGAGAAGTGGACGGAAGATAGGAAAAATGGAAGTGGGTAAAGGAAAGATGAAAAGGATGAATCTCAATAAAATTCCCCAGTAAAATCCTCACCATATTCTCCTAGAAATCATCTGGCAGGCTATGTTGGAAGGGAGGGAGGAAGGAAGGAAAGACTTCAGAGGGAGAAGAGGAATAATGAGGGAAGAAAGAAGAACTTACAAGAGAGAAGAGAAATAAGGAAGGAAGTAATACAAGACTTAAGATGGAAAAAAGGAAAGAATGAAGGATATAGGGGAGACAAAGGAAGGAAAGAAAAAATAAAGAAAGGAAGGAATGAAAAAGGAAAAAAGGAGGAAAAATAGATGGAAGGAAGTTAGGATGGAAGAAGACAAGGGAGTAGAAAGGAGATATCGACAGAAGATAGGAAAAGGTAGGTAGGTAAAGGTAGAAGGGAAAGGAAGACTCCCAATAAAACTCCCCAGTAAAATCCTCACCACGTTCTCCTAGAAATCATCTGGCAGGCTATGTTGGAAGGAAGAGAGGAAGTAAAGATTTCAGAGGGAGAAGAAGAATAATGAAGGAAGGAAGAAGGACTTACAAGAGAGAAGAGAAATACGGAAGGAAGTAATACAAGACTTAAGATGGAGAAAAGGAAAGAATGAAGGATATAGGGGAGACAAAGGAAGGAAAGAAAAAATAAAGAAAGGAAGGAATGAAAAAGGAAAAAGGGAGGAAAAATAGATGGAAGGAAGTTAGGATGGAAGAAGACAAGGGAGTAGAAAGGAGACATGGACGGAAGATAGGAAAAGGTAGGTAAGTAAAGGAAGAATGGAAAGGAAGACTCCCAATAAAACTCCCCAGTAAAATCCTTACCATGTTCTCCTAGGAATCATCTGGCAGGCTATGTTGGAAGGAAGAGAGGAAGTAAAGACTCCAGAGGGAGAAGAAGAATAATGAAGGAAGGAAGAAGGACTTACAAGAGTGAAGAGAAATAAGGAAGGAAGTAATACAAGACTTAAGATGAAGAAAAGGAAGGAATTGAGGATGTAGGAGGGAGAAAATGAAGGAAAGAATAAATTAAGAAAGAAAGGAAGGAATGAAAAGGGAAGAGGGGAGGAAGAAATGAAGTTAAGATGGAAGAAAACAAGGGAGTAAAAAAAGAGAAGCAAATGGAAGATAGGAAAAACAGACGGTAAAGGAAGGATGGAAAGGATGAATCTCAATAAAACTCCCTAGTAAAATTCTCACCATATTCTCCTAGAAATCATGTGGCAGGCTATGAAGGAAGGAAGAAAGGAAGGAAGGAAAGACTTCAGAAGGAGAAGAGGAATAATGAGGGAAGAAAGGACTTACAAGTGAGAAGAGAAATAAGGAAGGAAGTAATAAAGACTTAAGATGGAGAAAAGGAAAGAATGAAGGATGTAGGAGGGACAAAAGGAAGGAAAGAAGAAATTAAGGAAAGAATGAATGAAAAAGGAAGAGGGGAGGAAAAAAGGAAGGAAGAAAAAGAGGATAGAAGAAAACAAGAGAGTATAAGAGAGAGGTGGACGGAAGATAGGAAAAACAGAGGTGGGTAAAGGAAGGATGGAAAGGATGAATCTCAATAAAACTCCCCAGTAAAATCCTCACCACATTCTCCTAGAAATCATCTGGCAGGCTATGTTGGAAGGAAGACTTCAGAAGGGGAAGAGGAATAATGAGAGAAGAAAAAAGGACTTACAAGTGAGAAGAGATATAAGGAAGGAAGTAATAAAATACTTAAGATGGAGAAAAGGATAGAATGAAGGAAGTAAGAGGGAGAAAAGGAAGGAATGAAGAAATTAAGAAAGGCAGGAAGGAGTGTAAAGGGAAGAGGGGAGGAAAGATGGAAGGAAGAAAGATAGGATGGAAGAAAACAAGTGAGTACAAGGGAGAAGTGAACGGAAGATAGGAAAAATGGAGGTGGCTTAAGGAAGGATGAAAAGGATGAATCTCAATAAAACTCCTCAGTAAAATCCTCACCTCACTCTCCTAGAGATCATCTGGCAGGCTATGTTGGAAGGGAGGGAGGAAGGAAGGAAAGACTTCAGAGGGAGAAGAGGAATAATGAGGGAAGAAAGAAGAACTTACAAGAGAGAAGAGAAATAAGGAAGGAAGTAATACAAGACTTAAGATGGAAAAAAAGGAAAGAATGAAGGATATAGGGTAGACAAAGGAAGAAAAGAAAAAATAAAGAAAGGAAGGAATGAAAAAGGAAAAAGGGAGGAAAATTAGATGGAAGGAAGTTAGGATGGAAGAAGACAAGGGAGTAGAAAGGAGATATCGACGGAAGATAGGAAAAGGTAGGTAGGTAAAGGTAGAAGGGAAAGGAAGACTCCCAATAAAACTCCCCAGTAAAATCCTCACCACGTTCTCCTAGAAATCATCTGGCAGGCTATGTTGGAAGGAAGAGAGGAAGTAAAGACTTCAGAGGGAGAAGAAGAATAATGAAGGAAGGAAGAAGGACTTACAAGAGAGAAGAGAAATACGGAAGGAAGTAATACAAGACTTAAGATGGAGAAAAGGAAAGAATGAAGGATATAGGGGAGACAAAGGAAGGAAAGAAAAAATAAAGAAAGGAAGGAATAAAAAAGGAAAAAGGGAGGAAAAATAGATGGAAGGAAGTTGGGATGGAAGAAGACAAGGGAGTAGAAAGGAGACATGGACGGAAGATAGGAAAAAGGATGAATCTCAATAAAACTCCTCAGTAAAATCTTCACCTCACTCTCCTAGAGATCATCTGTCAGGCTATGCTGGAAGGAAGGAAGGAAAGACTGAAGGAGATGGATAAAGAAAGGAAAAGAGTGACTTATGAGAAAGAAGAGAAATAAGGAAGAAAGTAATTATGGACTTAGTGGGGAGAAGAGGAAATAAGGAAGGGTGTAGGAGGGAGAATGAGAAGGAAGATAGGATGGAAGTAAACAAGGGAGCAGAAGGGAGAAGTGGAAGATAGATAAGGAAAAGGGAAGACAGTACTACGGCCTCATACACACGGACGTTTTTTGACGCCGGCGTTTTCTGGCGTTTTTTGCAGCTCTCCATGTTAGTCAATGGCCCCATAAAAACGTCGGCGTTTCTGAGCTGTAGATGGCGTCGGCGTTAGTGAGCAGAAAGTAGAACCCATGGCCATCGCGTTCTGAGGCTGTAACATTTTGACGTTTTTTGACGCCGACGCCACAATATGCCAAGAAACGCCACCATATGCCACCATATGCCACCTATTATTATACCGGCGTTTTCCGGCGTTTTTTGACGCCGACGTTTTTAGGTTGAAAAATAGCAGAGGGATGATTTATTTTAAAAAAACGCCTATTGACGCCGACGCTCACTAACGCTCAAAAACGCCAATGCATAACGCCGAAAGACGCCGACTTTTTTTCCTTGACGTCGGGCCCGACGTTTTGTTTAT
>BLSH010234384.1:52554-90900 GCA_018402905.1 Glandirana rugosa | reverse complement strand
ATCTCGACGGGAAGTACCTTAATCTCCTTTGGGGTTGGTTCACGTTAATTGGGAGCGTGTCAGAAGATTGTAACGGGGGGGGGTTCCCCGTCGGAGGCCTACGGGTCGGCCCGGAAGTCTAGGCCTACCCTTGAGGTTTTTCTGGCCTGTTCAAGCAACCGTACCTACACAGGAAGTCCAAGGGTCCTTGAAAGGAGACCAGGTATGGGAAAGGTGAACTGGTCCATGACCTTGTTCGGGGGAGAAGAAGACGTCAGCTCCTACCGGAGCTGAAGTATGAGGAGGGGAGCCGGTCTTTTTGGAGTTCCCATCCGGATCTGAAGGCCCGGCTGGGCATCCGGAGGCTGCCCCTTGGGGGGGGGCAATGTTAGAAGACTGTGCGAGGGTTAATTGCACTTGGTTGGGGTTTCCTCTAATTCCATGAAGGGCAGCTCTATTTAAACTTCCTGCTTCCTGTAAGCAGATGCTGTCTGATCTACAGCGTGTACCCGTCCTTCCTGAGCAACTTGTGCCTGTTATCTGTTCCTGTCTCCTGTTCCTGTGACCCGGCTTGCCCGACCTTGTCTGAACTCCGCCTGTACCGACCCTTGGCCTGCCTACGACCATCCGATTGCCTGATCCTTCTGCACCTCTGCTGTCAGCCTGTTAACGAACTCTGCCTGTACTCGACCACTCTTTTGCCTGTTCTTCTGTACCGCACCGCCAGCCAGTTGCCGACCCAGCCCGCATGACCACGCTTCTGCTGCACGAGCGCTCCAACGGACCTATAACCATCACCAGTGATCCAGTCCGACCCTTGTGCTCTCCTGTACTCCCGAGCCCCCTGTCTGCTCTACCAGGGGTTCCCGAGTCAGGTGAGTAAGGGAGGTTGCCTACTGCATAAGTCAGACTCGCCTACCAGGTACGTGACACTCCTCTTTAACCCTCAGGTCTCATTCCCACCAGGCACAGTGAGGGACCTCTGGAAAATTGCTTATTTTCCCCACCCCACCCCACGCTATAAAAGTGCTGCCTTCTGCAGAGACGCGGGGGGCCATTAATTCCTAACGGAGCGCCGACGCATCAGGCAAACCGCATGCGTGTGTTCGCAGCCGCCGAAATGCAGGGTAGCACAGTACCATGGGGTTTGGTGCGGCGTGATTTTAAAAATTGTGCCTGCGATATGTTTTGCACATTTTACGCACTGCGTTTGAATGCGCACGCTTGGTGTAAGGGAGCACTCATCTTATTGTTCCTTCATTCCCTTTTATTGTTTTCCTGAATTTGGGAGCTGGGGGGGGGGGGGTGGACGTACTTTGGCATCCTCCGTCCTCGCCATCATTGCCAGCGGAGCTTTTCTCAAGAGGGCAGCGGAATAAAAGAACGGTAGCAGCAATGTAAGTGCAGCATGCGAGTAAATTTGAATGCATTTTTAGTATAGCCACAGCAACAGTAGCCAGGAAGAGAGCAAAGCTTGAATATTTCCATAGGGGAGCAAGAAAATATGTAACACTCCACAAATTTGCGTGTCATCCTTGCGCATAGGCCATGCTGCTAATCTTCTCTGCATCATTCCAATTTTAGTACATGTCCTCCCGAACCGAGGACAATGCAATGGAGACCCTGATTGGTATATAAACTCTCCATATAATTAAAGTTTCACATTAGGGAGAGCAAAATATTTTCAAAAATTTCCAATTTTATGAAAAATCATATTCCAGAGGGGCGTGGCCTGGCGCGGCATGTGAGCAGACGTCTTTTCTAGCAGCTCCGTATCTCCTTCACATCATCCTGCACAATCCTGCTTAACCATACCCCGAATCCTGCTGAATTGGGCACAAAAACTTTGGCACAGTGCACCTCATCCCTACAAGGGTAATAGTGGATGGGACAGAGGAGGAAGAAGCAACCTCCGGCCAAGATGAATGTCACTACGCGCTCCGGCCTAGTAGGCCAAGATGGCCGCCGCTCTGCAGCGCCTCTCTCCTCCCTGGCATCCACGCCGGACCTCTTCGGTGAAGAACCGGGGCCTTCATCACCCCCCTCGCCGGGGACCTCGGATCCACCGGGACTACAGTCACAGACCTCGCATAACAATGACGGACTGGAGGACGAACCGGACCGGGAGCCTACCTTGCTGGATGTCCTCAAAACCATTAAGGTAAACCACACAGACCTATTGGGGAAGGTGGATGAACTAAAACTAGACATCACTTTAATGCGGCAGGACATGCATAAGATCCGGGACCGGGTCTCGGAGACGGAGCAACGCATCAGCGACCTAGAGGACCCAATTAAGCCTGTTCTCCCTGTGGTCAAAACCTGTGGCGCCCAACTTAAATCCCTGGAAAACAAGGTGGATGATTTGGAGAATTGTCTATGAAGGAATAACCTTTGTTTGGTGGGTCTGCCTAAACGGGTGGAGGGCTCCGACCCGGTATCCTTTCTGGAGAGTTGGTTCTTGGAGGAATTCGGTAAGGATATTTTATCCCCATGCTTTGTTTTGGAGAGAGCCCACAGAGTTCCTGGCCGGCCTCTCCCAGTAGGCAGCCCACCCAGCACCATGGTGATTCGTTTACTTAATTACCGGGACAGGGACTCTTTCCTAAGAGCGGCCCGCCTGAAGGGTAACCTTAAAATCAACAACGCATCTGTCTCCCTGTTCTCTGACTACTCTTCAACAGTGCGGATGCATGTCAAGACCATGCTAAGGGAGAAGGTGATCCAATACTCCATGCTGTTTCCATCCACTTTGCGGGTTGTCCACAAAGGCCAAGTTCAGTTTTTCCAAACCCCGGGGGCAGCCATCTCCTGGTTTGAATCACTTCAGGGGCCTGCCGGACCGTCGGGAAAACTTGTAGACAACTGATTTATGCATCTGAACAATTCCTTGTTCTTATTTTCTTTTACTCTTAGCCTACATCTCATTGATGTCCTCTGCCAACTGGGTGTCCCTCTATAATGGGGAGGGTTTACGAAGTAACCCCTTTTTCTAGTAGGAGATCCCACTATGGGATTCTGGACTGCACTAACTATTTTTGGTTGGGAATTTTTTTTTTTTTGTTTGTTTGTTATAACTTTACAGGACTTGGCCGCACAGGCCGGACTTCCATCCAGGTTAATGGTTCTGGGCGTAAAGCCCGCTCCTTGTTTTTTGGAGCAGGGCAGGGGGGTTTGGTCGGCGGGTGTATTTGCCGTCCGAACCTGGGGATGTTTTGTTCTCTTATTTACTGTTATTTGGTATGAATGGTGTGTGTGAGTGTGTGTGTGTGTTTGTCAGACTTCTCTGTACCGCCTCCTCCTTCCCCACAGGTTGTGGCTGTGTAGGGTGGGGGGATCTGCTGGATGCCTTCCCAATAAGGTGAATCACTTTACCAACTTCAATTCTTTAATATTCCCATGGCGTTGATTAAGTGTGTCTCATGGAACATCAGGGGGTTGAGTTCTAAATTTAAGCGTGCTTCCCTCTTCAGTTACCTTAAATTGCACAAGCCCCATATCTTGTGCTTAGAAAGAAACTCACTTAACGGGGTCTAAAATACTGGCCCTCAAAAAACAGTGGGTCATGGGGGGTTATCACTCCAGTTATTCCAGCTATGACCAGGGTGTATCGGTTTTGATACGTAAAGGTATCCCCTTTACATGTGAGCAGGTGGTTACGGATCCCAATGGGCGGTATGTGCTTTTACATTGCTCTATCCACAACATGCCATTGCTGCTGGTGGTGGTGTATGCCCCCCCCCTCCTGTCACAGCTGCAATCTTTACAGACTTGAGTGTCCAGTTGGCATTGCTTCCGGTGGTGGCTATTCTCATCGTGGGGGACTTCAGTTCGATACTAGACCTTGTTGCGACCCCTAATATGTGAATCCAAGATTTTTGCCCAGTGGTGCGCAACGTACAGTTATGTGGATCTGTGGCGCCAGCATCATCCTGGGGATAGGGTGTATTCATGCCAGTCTCAATCGTACTGTGCTCTTTCCAGGCTGAATTATACTTTGGGTACTCGGGAAATGATCCCCCTTGTGAAATCAGTTGTTTACCTGGCCCAGACGCTATCTGATCACTCGGCCATTGTGGTGGAGCTGTATCTGGGGCATAGACCTTTGTTCCGGGTGTGGAGGCTCAGCCCTCTTTGGCTGTCCATTCCGGGAATGAAAGAGTCTGTGTCTCAGGACATGTCAAACTACTGGATAGATAATGCCCAGTCCTCCCCTATGGGTCCCACATGGGACGTATTTAAAGCGACAGTGAGAGGTTCTTTTATTTCTAATATAACCAGGCATAGGAAGCTCAGTCAGGCTAGGCTCCAAGCATTAGAGACCTCCTTGAAGGCAGCCAGGGCACGGTATGCCGACAACCTGACCGCTGAGGCTCATGGTTCATTGGTGGGGGCACACAGGTAGTTAGACTTGCATGTAGCTGACGGTACTAGGAAACAACTACTTTACCAATCTGCCAGGTTCCAGGAATATAGTGGGAAGAATGGGAAACTGTTGGCCTACCTCTCCCGAACTGATCAGGTCGACCGTTCTATATCACAAATAGAAATGTCAAACGGTACGATTACCTCTGATCCTACTGCCATCAATCAAACATTTAGGTCCTTCTATGAACAACTATATACGGAGCCGAACCCCCCAGATGAAAGGGAGTTGATTGGATTCCTGAACTCCATTCAATTTCCTACCCTACAAGACGCTCACAGGGATATCCTAGATAAACCTTTCACGGTAGAGGAGGTCACGGAGGCTATTCTCTCCTTGCCTACTAATAAGACCCCGGGGTTGGACGGGCTCCCTGCGGAATGGTACAAGACTTATGCTGAAGTCTTGGCCTAGAAATTGCACTCGCTGTTCCAGGTGGCATTTCAGGAGGGGGCACCCCCGGCCTCAATGGGGGAAGCCTTGATTGTGGTGCTGCCCAAGCCCCAAAAAGATAAGCTGTTATGCGGGTCTTACCGCCCCATCTCTTTGCTTAATAGTGATGTGAAAGTTCTGGCTAAACTACTCGCAGGTATATTACAGCAAGTTATTCTCCATCTTATTCCCCCGGACCAGACTGGGTTCATGCCTGGAAAGAGCACATACGAATAATATAAGAAGGCTTTATATAAATATCCACAGGGTGGCCACTGACCGGCGTAGTGGGCTGGTGTTATCCTTGTATGTGCTGAAGGCCTTTGACACCATGAGCTGGTCCTTTCTTTGGGAGACCATGTACCGCATGGAATTTAGCCTTCAGTACATCCAATGGGTCCGCCTACTATACACTAATCCCAAAGCCAGGGTATGCACAAATAAAGACGTCTCAGGCGTATTTACGCTACAAAGAGGTATGAGGCAAGGGTGCCCGCTTTCCCCGTTCTTGTTTGCCTGGGCAATGGAGCCTCTTGCTCTTGCCGTGCGGCAGAGGGAACGGGTGGGGGGCATCGGATATGGGGAGTTGTCTGAAAAAATCTTGCTTTACGCAGATGATGCTCTTTTATATCTGGATGGTGAGGGGGATTCATTTGAGGCCTTGATGGAGGTGGTGGAGGAGTTTGGACGAGCATCAGATCTGCGAGTGGGCTGGGAGAAATCAGTAGCGTTCCCATTGGGTCCCGTAGGGGACTTCACTTATTTGACCAAGTCTAAACTGTCACTACATTCCAGGTTTAAATATTTAGGTATAATGATACATGCTGATCTATCGAAATTTGAAACTCTTAACCGCTCCCCTATAGTATCCACGATGGAAACGAGGTCCCACACCTGGTCCTCTCTGCCCCTTAATTTGATAGGGCAAGTAAACATTTTCGAAATGATATACCTTCCAAAATACTTGTACGTATTTCATGCATCCCCAGTTTTCTTGCCTAAGCGATTCTTTAAAGACCTCGATAAGAGTCTGAGCTCTTTCCTATGGCAAGGTGCTCATCCACGCATATCTAAAAAGTCCCTTCAGGCGCCTGTGGCGGACGGTGGTTTGGCTTGCCCAAACCTCTGGTACTATTTTTTAGCAGCGCAACTTACATGTGTATATGACTGGTATAGGAAACCCTCGCAGAACTCCTCCACCTCTCTGGTATCAGCGATTATTGGCCCTGGGACCTCTGTGGTGGAAAATCTGCATAGATCTAAGCCTGGACTGAGTTCTCGGTTTGTCACCTGTGGATATTAGCGGGCTAGCCTGGCATGAGGGCAATAAGATTCTGGGACTAGATGGGGGAGTATGTCCCAATGACCCTATGTGGCACAACCCTAATATTCCGGAGCTTCTGGGGCACCCGGATTCGAGGTGGTGGATCCGCTTGGGCATCACGCATATGATTCATGTTTTTCAGGAAGGCACGTTTGTCACTTTTGATGAACTCAAGGTCAGATGTGGGGTGCCCAACAAGTTCTTCTTTAAATATCTACTCCTGCAACATGCCATACATGCGCAGTTTGGTGGCTTGCACCAGAGGCTCACGGAAATGCAACTCGAGATGGTGTTCTCTTCCCCTGATATTACCAAACTGGTCACAACCATTTACTCCTGTCTCCAGGCAGTAGGGACCAGCCCATACCAAACTGCATATAGTAGGTGGAGGGCGATGCTCCCGGAGCTGTCGGAGGATGCATGGGAAGAAGCCTCAGAGGCTTGCTTTCTTGATCTCATTGGTTTGAATGATAGACTTATTCAATTCAAGTTTATTCACCAATTACACTATACCCCCGCCTAGCTGGCTCGCATGGGCTTCGATTCGTCTGGCAAGTGCCCCAGATGTGGTGGAACACAGGCTGACTATCTTCATATGTTTTGGACTTGTACTATGCTTGCAACATTCTGGAATGATATATTTTCTTTCTTTGAAGACAATCTAGGAATATCTATTCCAAAAACTCCAGACGTTGGCCTCCTTGGAATTATGAATGAGATTGTACATCGGACTCATACCCGGACTTTAATGAGACTACTATTATTTTTCGCTAGGAAACTGATTTTACTGCGGTGGAAAGATACCAATGCACCCAGCATACAGATGTTTTATCGTATGGTTAATAAGTGTTTACCTGTATTTAAGCTAATATATAACGGTAGAGCGTGCCCTAAAATTTTTTTAAGATATGGCAACCATGGTTAGATAACGCGGATTCCTTCTGGAAAGATGTCCCATTATCCCAGTAGATACTGAAAGAGTGGGTTTTCTGATACCTGTGTCCTTGTGATTGTAGGCCTTGGGTTTCAGAGAGGTCTGCCTTTGTAATTGGACGGAGAAGGGGGGTTGGGGGGGCGGTGCTCATGTCATAGCATGTCTGACCTTGTTGTATGTGTGAGTGTGTGAATGGGTTTGAATGGATAGGTGCAGTTGCTCGGCTGGTGGTGTCTGTGGCTCCGTGGAAGAAAAGGGCCCGGACGGATCCTTGGGCTGCACCCCCCACTAGCTTTCCTGGCGCTCCTCCCCTGTGACTGTAGAGGAAGCAGGTGCTATATGATAGGTATTACCTATGTTCAGATTTACACTTGGGCAAATATGAGGGGGTTAATCTATCCTCGGTGTACCTATACTGCATCTACAATTGTATGTTTTATGTTTTACTGTTTTGTGGTTGGAAAACTCCATAAACAAATTCTTTCAAAAGATATCATATTCCAAAATAATTCTATGAGTTATCCTCCTCCTGGCAAGCAATGTCTGTGGGCTAAATATCACATTTTATACAAATAAATTTCAGCATTTTCAAGGAAAACTCTGTATGCAAATCAATGGAGCGGCCAAGAGGCATTGTGGGACCGCTGACCCCGCCCCCATGGCAGTAGGAAGTCTATAGAGAGAGAAGCTTGAGCTACTTTGGGCATTTGGTCGATGCGTTGTTTGCATATAATAAATTCTGTTTATTGGAGGCTTTTTAAGGAATTAAATGTTCATTTTATTTCATTCATTTTTTAATATTATTTTTAACTTATTTAATTTATGTTTTATGTAAGTCATTATTGCAATCTCCCTATCATGAGAGTATTAATATTTGTATTCATATTTTCAAAACCGTCCTCTGCTGTTTATTTTTCTTTTGCAATTATAAAAGATACATTAAAAAAAAAAAAATGGTTTCTTCATCAATTTATTCCAATATGTATTCTGCTACATATTTTTGGTAAACAAAAATCCATATTCGCATATATTGATTGGTTTGCGCAAAAATGACTGCGTCTACAAACTATGGGATATTTTTTATAGCATTTTTGTGTTTATTTTTACTAGTAATGGCGGCGATTTTTAGCAGGACTGTGACATTGCGGCGGAAAAATTGGACACTAACTGACACTTGTTGAGAACCAGTGACACTAATACAGCGATCAGTGCTTTAAAAAATGCACTGTCACTGTATAAATGACACTGGCAGGGAAGGGGTTAACATCAGGGGCAATCAAAGTGTTAATTGTGCTCCTAGGGAGTGCTTACTGACTGTGTGGGGGATGGACTGACTGGAGGAAGAGAGAGATCTGTGTTCCTGATTGGTAGGAGCACAAGATCTCTCTCTTCCTCTCTGACAGAATGATGGTCTGCCTTATTTACACTGGCAGACCACCATTCTGCCTCTCCAGTTGATTGGCTCTTGCTGTGTCCAATCACAGTGGGAGCAGGTCTTCACGGAATTGTCATTCAAAGTGTGACAGTGCTGAAAACGAAGAATTGGCCTGGGCAGGGAGGGGTGGAAGGTGCCTGGTAGGCAGGAGGTTAATAGAACACTCATGTGCATGTATCAGCAGGCACAATACCGAGATAGCGGTGTTTGCTGTACTTCCTGAACGTGATGACGTCATTATTATTATATTATTACTATTATACAGTTTTTATATAGCGCCGACAGCGCTTTACAATGTTAGGGCAGACAATACAATACAATACAATTCAATACAGGAGGAATCAGAGGGCCCTGCTCGGTAGAGCTTACAATCTAGGAGGGAGGGTTACATGATACGAAAGGGCAATAACTGTGGGGGATGGGCTGATTGAGAAAAAAAAAAGTGCAGTTGTTAGGTGGCGGCAGGATAGGCTTCCCTGAAGAGAAAAGTCTTCAGGGATCGCCTAAAGGTGGATAGATTTGGGGATAGTCTGACAGATTGGGGTAGGGAGTTCTAGAGGATGGGAGCGGCTCGGGGGAAGTCTTGGAGGCGAGTATGAGAGGAGGTGATGAGGGAGCTGGAGAGCAGGAGGTCTTGAGAGGAGCGAAGAGGATGGTTAGGTTGGGGGGAAACCTACATTTTAGATTTTTCATTGGGTCTTGCCAAAGGCAAAACCCTTTAGAAAGGGGACATAAGAGATGGATTCATTTAAGCCAGGATGAGTTGCTGCCTGTAGTCTAAAGATCCATCTTTGCTCACGTTGGAGCAAAGTTTTATTCCAGTCACCTCCACGATCCGGGGGTTGTACCCGATCGAGGACGGCACACTGTACCTCGGGAACATGATATGAATGCTGCACCACTACATGTCGTCCAATAGGGAGATAGAGATTCCCAATCTCCATACTGTATACATGTTTGGCTATTCTCCGCCAAACTTCTTGCTTTGTTTTGCCTATATAATAAGCTCCACATTCGCAAGTCTTTATATACACTACTCCACACGTTTGAAAATTTGCAAACTGCTCGCTTGAAGGGTGTCCCCATTGGGGAGCCTCAGTATTTTTACCTTTTTTGATCAAATAGGAGCAATGATCACATAGGTAAGTACCCAGAGCAGGACAATGTGACTTCTTAGATGCATTTGACAATTCATTATGCACTAACCTATCTTTTATGGATGTTGCCCTTTTGTATGTAATAGCTGGAGTAGATGTCAAAAATCTTTGTATTTGAGGGTCATCGGTTAAGATGAACCAATGTTTACTAATTATATCTCTGATCAGAGAATGTTGCTTGGAATATCTCATAATGATTCTGGTAGTATCTGACTCTGATGTTGAGCGGGGTTTTTTCTGAAAGAGAAGCTGTTGTCTAGTCTGTTTGGAGGCTTGGTTGTAAGCTCTCTTCAGGCAAGAGCAACTATAGCCTCTTTTTAATAACCTACTTTGAAGAAGGGCCGCCTCTTTTTTAAAAAACAAATCATCGGAGCAATTTTGTCGTAGGTGGAGGTATTGCCCGTATGGTATGGATTTTTTGAGGCTGGTGGGATGGAAACTGTCTGCCTGCAAAATTGTGTTGCTGGCGGTACTTTTTTTGTAAAGTTTGACAATGAAATGCCATGCAAAAGTGTCTGTTGCGGTAACATACTGTAACTGCCCTTTACAACAATGGCAAATGTAAAAGGGCCTTTACATCATTATTTTAACCACTTCAGCCCCGGAAGGATTTGCCCCCTTCCTGACCAGAGCCCTTTTTGCGATTCGGCACTGCGTCGCTTTAACTGACAATTGCGCGGTCGTGCGACGTTGTATCCAAACGAAATTTGCGTCCTTTTTTTCCCACAAATAGAGCTTACTTTTGGTGGTATTTGATCACCGCTGCGTCATTTCTGATCGCCGCTATAAACAAAAGAAGAGCGACAATTTTGCAAAAAAAACCCAAATTTCTTACTTTTTGCTAAAATACAAATCCAAAAAAAATATAAAAAAACATTTTTTTCATTGGTTTTGGCCAATTTATATTCTTCCTCATATTTTTGATAAAAAAAATCGCAATCGGCGTTTATTGATTGGTTTGCGCAAAAGTGGTTGCGTTTACGGATGATGAGAATTCATTTCTGGGGTTTTTATTTTTTTTTTATTTTTTACTAGTAATGGCGGCGATCTGCGATTTTTAGCGGTACTGCGATATTTCAGCGGACATGTCGGAACATTTTGACACTTTTTTGGGACCACTGGCATTTATACAGCGATCAGTGCTATAAAAATGCACTGATTACTGTGTAAATGCCATTGGCAGTGAAGGGGTTAACCTGCAGGGGGCGCTCTAAGGGTTAACTATGTTCCCTGGGCGTGTTCTAACTGTTCGGGGACTGCCCTAGCTGGGGAAGGGAAGTGATCACAGCTTCCGTGTAGAGGAAGGCTGTGATCACAGCCCTTCCCCCTCTCACAGAACGGAGGTCCATGTTTACTTACACGGACCTCCGTTCTTTCACTCCGGGGGGGCATCGCGGATGGCCGGCGGAGATCGACTCCGCCGCACCGGCTCCCTGGCCCTCCCCTGACACAGTGAGCGCACGGGCGTGCCTCCGGCGGCGCGCGCGCGCTCACTGGGCTCGATCTCGCAGCCGCCGTCATATGACGGCGATTCGTGCAGGAGAGCCAGCTTGTCGCCGTCAGATGCCGATCGGCGGTCGGCAAGTGGTTAAAGAAGACGTGTATGAATCAAAAATACCAAACACATGTACTCATCTCCATGGGATGCCAATAAAGTTTGTGTGCGTGTAAAGGCAGGCATCCCAATACTTTTGACATATAGTGTATGTCATATGGCTCATATACAGTTACCCCCCAGGCAGTGATCAAATGCTGCAGGGACCTTAATCGATTTAATTCTTGCTCATGCTGCTATCTGTATTTATTTAAACTTCATTGAAATCTCAAGGCATAATCAGCAATAGCTTTCATTATACATTCGTGTAATGCTAATGAAATCCAAAGGACAATGTGTGCTGAGAGATATTATAAGCAGACCTGTGCCAGCATGCTCTTTTTGTGCCCCAGGACTGGTATAACCTTTATAACTTCCGTTTGCTTTTCTCGTGTTGTGAATATGCATTTTATGTCTCATAAAGGATTGCCTTTTTGACCGTCTAGACAGAGATGGTGTAAAAAAAAATGCAACCCCCAGGAAATACGGGAAGATATACATGAAGATGTGAAGTGCACGGATCACAGGCAATGCTGTCCGTGTTTAGGCTGCATTGATACAAACCGCACACAAAAGATTTGAGAACCAGAGGCAATGCTGTCCGTGTTTAGGCTGCATTGATACAAACCGCACACAAAAGGTTTGAGAACCAGAGGCAATGCTGTCCGTGTTTAGGCTGCAGTGATACAAACCGCACACAAAAGATTTGAGAACCAGAGGCAATGCTGTCCGTGTTTAGGCTGCATTGATACAAACCGCACACAAAAGATTTGAGAACCAGTTTTGATCTCCCTTAACTAGTAGCTGCAAGGACTCGTGTTGATCAATCCTAACCTCACTGCCAGCTGGATACAAAACGTGATTGAGTCTATACAGTTAAAAAAAAAGTTTACAGCTCATTTCGCTCATTCAGAAAGAAAAAAATTAGATTTTGCTTTATTTCATTTTTTGGGCGCCTTAAGCCTTTTAAATACAAATGACCGGTGTGAATTTTGAATGATAAGGTCAAAGCCAAGCTTCAAAGACTGAAGAACAGAAGGAGCTCTTTGACGGACGCAAAAGGTAATCTGGTAACACGAGACAGAATTTATCGCCATTGTCCCGTAGAGCTTTAAAAAAAAAGATTACATTGCAAGAAAAAAAACTTAGTTGAAAGAAAATGTTCTGGGTTCTCTTTATCCACAGGTTAGTTCTGAGGTCATCCCTTCAGATAAGAGGAAATGTTGTTTTCAGGTTTGGACGTGGAAAGGGGTCTTTAATGTAAGAGCAGTGACTGTACTTTGTGAATATAATTAACAGTGGGACAAGGAAGAAAAGATTAGAAGCATTTGATAAAATGTAGAATAAAGAGAAAAAATCAAATTAAATGTGTAAAAAGGAAATCCAACTTATCTGCAAAGGTTCTTATTTATCCACATAGCACAGCTAGCAGTAGTTGTAGTAGCAGTAGTCACATGCAACTGGACTTGTTCTGCAAAGTTAAAGCGGAGTTCCACCCAAAAGTGGAACTTCCGCTGGTTGGATTCCTCCCCCCCTCAGGTGTCACATTTGGCACCTTTTGGGGGGGAGGGGGAAGAGGACACCTGTCTTTAGACAGGTGTCCTTTTCCACACATCCGTGAGCTCTGGCCGGAGGCCACGGCTGCTGACATCAGCAGCCCGGCTCCTTCCTCCCTGCTCGCTCTGCTTTTGGCCACCTGGCCAATAGCAGAGCGCGGCAGAGCCTCACGCATGCGCAGTAAGGTGCCCAGCTTGAAGCTGTACTGCTACATGTCCGGGTTCCCTTACCCGCGATGGAGGTGGCGGGTGCAGACATCGCTGAACTCCAGGACAGGTAAGTGCCCTATTATTAAAAGTCAGCAGCTACTGTATGTGTAGCTGCTGACTTTTATTTTTTTTTTGTTTTACCTCGGACCAGGGTTGCCAGCCGCCAGTAAATTTACTGACAGTTTGTAAAAACCAGTGTTTTTTACAACTGTCTATAAATATCAGGGTCTGATAATTTGTCATGCTGTGCTGACTTTTTAAGTGTAAACCAGGCAAACTACTTGATATGGGTATTGTCAGTGTTTCCATATTGTGTTTAAATATGAATTGTCTTAGTTTTTAATAGGAGTTCTGTTATTTTCCAGGTCGTCAGTAAAAAATGTGCTCCGCCAGTAAATTTGCCATGTTTTGCCAGTAAAAAACGCTGCAGGAGGTTGGCAACACTGCCTCGGACCTCTACTTTAAAGTATTGTATAATGAAACTCAAGAACAAAAATGAAACATACTGATGTTCACCAGTCTTTAGATGTGGTGGTTGCATTTGTTTCCTTTTTTAGGCTAAAAACATTTTTAGCAAGTATGGATAATACTTGGAAAGAAAAAAGATAAGATGCTGAGCAAAAAGAAGAAAG
Organism: Glandirana rugosa; assembly: GCA_018402905.1. Taxonomy (NCBI): domain Eukaryota; kingdom Metazoa; phylum Chordata; class Amphibia; order Anura; family Ranidae; genus Glandirana; species Glandirana rugosa. The sequence goes on along the minus strand of BLSH010234384.1, from coordinate 77,221 downwards.
AAAGACTAACGAGCAAACAGCCTAATTGTAGGTGAAATTAGTTTCAGCCTGGCTCCTACCAGGCCTCGCCGTCTGTTGCATTTCGCCCCACCCACAGGGCTTATTCATAGAGGCTATCACCTCTATGACTAAGCCCTATGGACTGGGCAAAACATGTTAGTGGGGTGGTCTGGGATGAGCCAGGCTGAAGCCACTTTCAGTGTGGAATGAACTGGTATGGGTTCTCCTGCACTGGCACCCGAGATTAGTGAGAGTCACCGGAGAGTTGAAGGATTAGTGCTTGGAGCGGAGTGCAAAGTTTTTTTTTTTGTTTATGGTTACGGATAAGGCTCAGTTCACACTGCCGCAGCTTGCCATGCGATTCGAGAGTTTAAAGTCGCTTGACAAGCCACACCCCATTAACTGCAATGGAACCGTTCTAATCAGTGTAACTCAAGTTGCAGCAACTTAGGAAAAGGTTCCTGCACTACTTTGGGTGACTTCATCATGACTTTCATTGACCTCTGTTAATGAAGTCATAAGCAATCCACAATGAAGTTGTGTGGCAAAGTTGCGCCTTAAGTTATGCGACTTTCTAGTCGTTGCAGTGTGAACCCAACCTAATACCTGTTGATCTTGCCAAAATTCCTTCTTTGAACAAATTCCCCCATGTAATGTAGATGAAAAAAGGCAGACATTTCTGTGGTTCCACTTGGGGGACAATCATGGCTCCCTTCATAAATACAGGGGAGAATTAAGTGTAGCCATCCATGAACAGAAAGTGTGTTATTTATGGGATTACCAAGGGAGAACGTTAGTGGGTGCAATTGATGGGCATGTTCTGCAAACACCCTCAAAAGTCTGCAAATTGCGAATGTGATTGCGGACCAAATCAAAGCCAGTGCAACTCATTGAGCCCACATTCTGGACGTTGCAAGGATGCCTGTCTCAGTAGCCAACTACCATATAGTTTGTTCTACTTCAGTTTTTTTGCACAAATCCATATATCCTAGTTGACAGACAGCTAAATGGCTTAGTGGTTAGCATGTGTCCCTTGCAGTACTGGGATCTCTGGTTTATATCCTGGTCAGGACACTATCTACATGGAGTTTGCATGTTTTCCTTGTGCATGCGTGGGTTTCCTCCACTCCAAAGATATGCTGGTAGGTTCATTATCCCCTGTCTAAATTGGTCCTAGTATGTGCTTGTACACTTAATTACCAAAAGTATTGGGACACCTGCCTTTACACGCACATGAACTTTAACCACTTCCCGTCCACGCTATAGTCCTGCCATGCACGAGCCACCTGTGCGCCCCCTGCGGGGCACACTCGGCGTGCTCTGTGATCAGTCGAGTCAATGAGACTTGGTTGATCAAAGATCGGAGTAAGGGGCTGGTCCCGACCCCTTACCACATGCTCAGCTGTCTGCCAATGACAGCTGATCCCGTGATGTAAGCACAAGCTCAGTAATTGTTTTTTTTTCTCCTCACGCTGACAGTGTGAGGAGAAAAAAAAGCCGATCACCGGCGCCTGTGAAAGGGACATTAGTCCCGAAGAGGAAGGGATACAGCAACCTCATCTGTGCCCCCCCCCCCAGTGCCGCCTGCCAGTGCCCAGCAGTCCAAATCAGTGGCACCCACCAGCACACATCCATGCCACATATCAATGCCCAGCAGTGCCAACTATCAATGCCCGGTAGTGCCACCTATCAATGCCCAGCAGTGCCACCTATCAATGCCCACCAGTGCCCATCAGTGCCTCATCATCAGTGCAACCTAGCAGTGCTGCCTATCAGTGTCACATACCAGTGCCCATCACTGCCACCCATCAGTGCCCATCATTGCCACCCATCAGTTCCCATCAGCGTCACCAATCAATGCCCATCAGTGCCAGCCACTAGTGCCACCCATCAGTGCCCACCATTGCCACCTATCCGTGCCCACCAATGCCGCCTCATCAGTGCCCACCAGTGCCACCTAACAGTGTCCATCAGTGCCACCTTATCTGTGCCCATCAGTGCAGCCTATCAGTACCCATCAATGCCCTTCAGTCATGCCTCATCAGCATACATCAATGAAGGAAAAAAAATACCTGTTTGCAAAATGTTATAACAAAATATTGAAGGTTTTTCAAAATTTTTGGTCTTTTTTAGTTTTTTTAACAGAATATAAAATAAACGGTGGTGATTAAATGCCTCCAAAAGAAAGTACTATTTGTGTGAAAATAATGATAAAAATGTAATTTGGGTACAAGTGGTTAATGACATCCCAGTCTCAGTCCATAGGGTTCAATATTGAGTTGGCTCACCCTTTGCAGCTATAACAGCTTCAACTCTTCTGGGAAGGCTGTCCACAAGGTTTAGGAATGGGAATGATTGACCATTCTTCCAGAAACACATTTGTGAGGTCAGGCACTGATGTTGGAGGAGAAGGCCTGGCTCGCAGTCTCCACTCTAATTCACCCCAAAGGTGTTCTATCAGGTTGAGGTCAGGACTCTGTGCAGGCCAGTCAAGTTCTTCCACTACAAACTTTCTATTCCATGTCTTTATTGACCTTGTTTAGTACAAGGAGCAGAATGGAGCAGGGCAGATGCTCAGCACGGAATCCAAAAGCAAATGGAGATCACTGGTAGTAGCAATGTATACTTCAGTGATTTACAGTTTCCACTGGCATCAACCAGGCATGGTATATACATTGTTACATTGGTCCAAGCTGAACCAACATAACAATTAAAAAATATATATTATCTATGGAAGGAAAGGTCTGCAGCGGTAACCCCGTAGGGGCTACTGAGTAATGTGGTCTGTCTGTCACCCTGCCCAGCCAGGCATTCACCTCTCAATCACTCAGAGACATGAAACAGTCCTTTACTTGTTTTTGTATTTTTATTGAGGGGAATTAACTTGGATAGAGTAAAGGAAGTATAGGTTGCCCGCTTGATCGAAGCAACAAATATACATGGGACTCAATGTATATACACTCAAGTACATACACCTCCTCTCTTCTTGCAGTACATCACTTGCTTGAAGACTGTCACTCCTCACTCTTACAGCACATTACTTGCTGCAGACTATTACTCCTCAACACCTCCAGCACATAACTTGCTTGAACTCAAACTAGCTAGCATTGATTTGAAGGCCTGGCACTGACTCCACCAGGCCTTAGGTGAATGTCCTTTGCGGGCAGGGACCACGAGCCCCTTTGGTGTAGGAAATATGAGAAAAGTCCTAGTGCTAGCTGTCCATGTGGCTACTGCTCCCAGCACCACCTCTTCAGGACCTGTCAGCCATCATGACTGCAGCTGCCTCTCTCCACTGCCCATGCCTCCACAGTCCTCTCCTTTGGTTCTGCACCCACATCTCAGACTGCCATCTCCCAGTCCTCTGGGCTGTGCCTCCCCAGTCCTCCTGACTGTGCATCACTCACCAGCCATCCAGGCTGCGATCTGTTGTTCCTCCCTGGAGACTTGCCTGGCAGTGCTCTCTCCTGCTGTCCTCTTCTTGTCCAGTCCAGGATACCTCTTATAGGGGCTGTTCGCACTGAGCCAGGCCCAGACTGGGGAGCTCCCTCAAAGGCCCTAACAGCCTAGCACTCCATCTCCAGCTCTTCCATCCGAACAACTCCTCTCCAGCCAGGCTGACCCCAGGTATTTAAGGAGGACTGCCCCCTGCCAATTCAGGTTGGAGATTGGTCAGGGCTCCTTAGAATACCCCAGGTAGCTCCACCTCTCCTCTCCTCCTCTCTTTCTAGAAAACACTAGCAGGTTCTAGAAAGAAGAGGGAGGTCTTGGTGTAATGCTACCTATGAGTCACCAGCTCTACCCTGAGCCACTACCAGCTAGGCCTGCCTAAGTTTACCTACTCTACAACCCTCACTCTAGCACCTACACTACTAGGGGGTGCTACAGGTCATTTTTATGACTATTACATTAGAACATGGCTTGTCTAGCAAATGTATATGCTATATTATTATTATTATTTTTTTAACATTAATATTTTCCCTTAAAGCAGGGGTCTCCAAACTTTTCAGTATTAGAGTCACATTGGGGGTTGATCTACTAAAACTGGAGAGTGGAAAATCTGGTGCAGCTTTGCATGGTAGCCAATCAGCTTCTAGCCTGAGCTTGTTTAATTAAGCATTGACAATAAAACCTGGAAGCTGATTGGTTTCTATGCACAGCTGCACCAGATTTTTCACTCTCAAGTTTTAGTAAATCGACCCCAATTATTTATAAATAAGTAAAACAAAGCAATGCATTTTTAAATAAACTTGAGCCCCCCCCTTACATCAGAGTTCCCATCAAAGTCCCGCTTACAGCAGAATCTCCCTTACATGTCAGTCCTTATCAGAGCCCCCTCTTACATCAGAGGGCTGAAACAAATCATGCAACAGGCCACAGTTTGGAGACCCCTGCTTTACGGAATGAACATTAGCTTACCATAAGTGTTAGGAGTGTAGCAATCACCCTTAAAAGGGGCCCCCGAGAATGTGCCCAGGTCTCCCTAACTAGTACAGAGGCTGTCTGCCACAGAGACAAATACATGCACACTGACAATACAGGCTCGGCCTAAAGGATGTCTTTTTACAATTTATTGCTGAGTAACCTGAACAGGAGAAGGGTTTAGAGTCACAGGATACTCCAAAACCTTCACACTAAATCCTTATAACTGCAGTCACATATGAAAGTCCCAAATCAGGTCTTACTCACAATGTCCCAGGAGCTGTCCGGCACCCATCTTCCACAGGTAGATCCTCAAAGAGGAAAATAAAAGATTCTTCTCCAGACCAGGACATCAGGCAGTGCCTTCTTGCACAAATCATCTAACAATCTTCCCCAAAGCCTTCAACCCAGCTCTTTTCGAGGCCCAGGCTGCAGCAAAAATCCTCTTTTGCAATATTCTCCAGGCCCTCAGCCCAATTCCTCCAGAGGCCCAGACTGCAATCCTTGTCTCAGTAAAGCTGCCTCCGGGGGGCAGCAGCCCAGAGAGAACTGAGACCATCCCTGGAGAAGAAAGAACACTCTGAGCAGGCCTTCCAATGTTTATTTCCTACCCAGCCACCTTCTGGATACTTCCTCTTAGGAATTGGCTGGGAATGATAAATATTTATACTGGTTATTAGAAACTCCCTGCCCTATATTCTGGAAGCTTCGCGCAGAAGCAGTTTGGATAAATCAAATACCTAGCTAGAAAACCCTGACCAGACAAAAGCAATAGATCACTACTCTACTGACTGTAGTGAACACAGAAACGCAATTCAGCCTAAGTAAAGGAGGAATCTACATGGGGTTAAAAAAGTTACAATAACTATAGTATATAAACAAAATAATGACAAATGAACTACCGTATTTTCCGGCGTATAAGACGACTTTTGATAGTAAAAAAGATACCCCAAAAATTGGGGGTCGTCTTATACGTCGGGTACTGTATCTACAGAACGTTCTTATTAAATATTTTAGCCCGCTGGACGTGCCCTAATATGTACTGTAGGTTCTGCTACATACAGAACATCTCGATCATTAATATTTTAGCCCGCTGGATGTGTATACAGTAAGCTTCAGCTACTTACAGAACGTTCCTATGCTGTAATACTGTATGTACCACGCTGAGCCAATCACGGCAACCGGTGTATTCTATTAATGCATACAAAGCCTGCTTGGATTGGCTGAGTCAGAGAGGCGGGCTTATACCACCTTTTCCAATCCAAGCAGGCTTTGTATGCATTAATAGAATACACCGCTCGCCGTGATTGGCTCAGCGCAGTATTACAGCACAGGGGCGTTCTGTAAGTAGCTGAAGCTTACTGTATACACATCCAGCGGGCTAAAATATTAATGATCGAGATGTTCTGTATGTAGCAGAACCTACAGTACATATTAGGGCACGTCCAATGGGTTCAAATATTTAATAGGAGGGGTAGTCTTATACGGAGATAATAGGGCAAAACCTATGTTTTAACTGGAAAATTAGGGGGTCGTCTTATACGCCGGAAAATACGGTATACATTTCCTTTTGCTTTTAGTACTGAAGGTTTAAAACAGCTGACATGTTCTTCATACTTAGATCCACCACTGCTGGTTGGGAAGGATTTAATCAGTGACGATAAAATGCAGAAGGCTCTGTAATTAATACCAACGGCAATGAAATGATCGTGTCATCTTGCATTAGCATGAATCGTCAGTGAAGCCTCAAATTCCACCAGCGTTTCCCCCCCGGGCACTCGGAATAATAAAAAAAAAAACATCTCCAGGTCGGTTTTTGTAATTAGGGGAAATGGGAAGAAAATGGAAAAAAAAAAAAAAAACTTCACAATTTGACCGCCTGAAACATTGCTCTGATCGAAAAAGGGGGGATTGAACACCTTCTCTGCTGCAGCTGCTACATATGTTTTGGGACGGCTTATCGCTGTAATTCAGAGTAATCTTATTGCCGAGATGGTTATATCTTCACTTGAATAAAGCTAAAAGAAAGGCAGATCAGAGCTCAGAGGAGAGGGAGGAATCGCTCGGAGAAATGTTATGTTCTTGATTCTCTTGCAGGTGATGTTATTTATCCGAGCTGTTATTGTCATCCCTGCAGCTCTACGCGGGATCTGTATATTCTTGTATAACTGCAGTCATTATCCTGACTCTATAAACATGCCGAGCAGATACCGCAGCTGAGAAATTGGAAGATTCTGGCGGCTGCTCTACTTTTCTTTAATGGTTTTGATTTTTTTTTTTTTTTCATCATTCTAAGGTTTTTCTTTTACTGTTTATGATGAAGAGAAGTTGAAGGATTGCTACTTATACCTAAAATATCAACGTAAAATAAGAAAGTCGTTTTAGAAAGCCTACAAAAAATTTAAAATTGTATTGAATACTTATCGTAATTTTCCTTTCTTGACACCAAGCTATGGCAACATACATATGGTAGTAGAGTATGCTGTCATATTGGCATCAGGAAAATGAAAAACTGTATCAAACATTTACCATCATTTTCCTCTCCTGATGCCAATAAATGGCAGTATACTACCATGTGTATGTTGCCTGGTTGCACCATTAAAATGAAAATTGTATCAAATACTTACCATAATTTTCCTTTCATGATGCCAATCCATGACAGCATACTACCACATGTATGTTGCTAGGTTGGTACCAGGAAAATTAAAATTGTATCACACAATTACCATCATTTTTCTCTCCTGATGCCAATCCATGGCAGCATACTACCATGTGTATGTTGCCAGGCTGACACCAGGAAAATGAGAATTGTATCAAATACTTACCATAATTTTCCTCTCCTGATGCCAATTCATGGCAGCATACTACCACATGTATGTTGCCAGGTTGGTACCAAGAAAATTAAAATTGTATCAAACACTTACCATAATTTTCCTTTCATGGTGCCAATCCATGGCAGCATACTACCACATGTATGTTGCCAGCTTGGTACTAGGAGAATCAAAATTGTATCAAACAATTACCATAATTTTTCTCTCCTGATGCCAATCCATGACAGCATACTACCATGTGTATGTTGCAAGGCTGACACCAGGAAAATGAGAATTGTATCAAATACTTACCATAATTTTCCTCTCCTGATGGCAATTCATGGCAGCATACTACCATTAGGGATGGGCCAAACACCCCCCGGTTCGGTTCTCACCAGAACATGTGAACGGATAAAAAATTTGTCCGAACATTCAAACACCATTAAAGCCTATGGGACCCGAACATGAAAAATCAAAAGTGCTCATTTTAAAGGCTTATATGCAAGTTATTGCCATAAAAAGTGTATGGGGACCCGAGTCCTGCCCTAGGGGACATGTATCAAAAAAAAGTTTTTAAATCAATCGTTTTTTCAGGTGCAGTGATTTTAATAATGCTTAAAGTGAAGCAATAAAAATGAAATATTCCTTTAAATAATGTGCCTGGGGGGTCCTCTTAGTCTGCCTGTAAAAGGGCGCATCAAAAAATTGATGTGGGGTCCTCCCTAAAATCCAAACCAGATCCTTATCCGAGCATGAACCGTACCAGGCTACATGCCCTCAACATGGGGAGTATGGGCGCTTTGGGGCGGGGGGTGGCTCTGCGCCCCCCACCCCAAAGCACTTTGTCCTCATGTTGATGGGGACAAGAGTCTCTTCCCCACAACCCTGGGCTGTGGTTGTGGGGGTCTGTGGGTGGAGGGCTTATCAGAATCTGGAAGCCCCTTTTAGTAAGGGGGCCCCCAATGGAAGTTTGGCTCGAACTTATGCTGGGGCCGGACCATTCGCCCATCCCTAACTACCATGTGTATGCTGCTAGGTTGGCACCAGGAAAATTAAAATTGTATTAAATACTTACCGTCATTTTTCTCTCCTGATGCCAATTCATGGCAGCATGCTACCACATGCATAGTGCCATGATGGCACCAGTTAAATTATAAAGTATATCAAATGCTGAATGTAATTTCCTTTCCTGGCATGGATCTATGGCAGCATACTACCACATGTATGGTGTCATGTTGGCAACAGGAAAATTAAAAATTGTATCAAACGCTTACCAACATTTTCCTCTCCTGACTCCAATACATGGCAGCATATTACCACATGTATGCTGCCATGTTGGCACCAGGAAAATGGAAAATTGTATGAAATACTTACTGTAATTTACCTTTCGTGACACCAATCCATGGCAACATTTTACCACGCTTGCCCCTGTGTTGGCACCAGGAAAAAAGGCTTACATGGTATGGGACTTAATTTAGAAAACAAGATGGTTACCTCTATAGTAGTGATTAGAATAGATGGCATCAGATGGGTTTATTCCTGTTGAGCAGACTGACCATCCACAAGGCAACCAAGGGAGATGTCTGGGGACTGGTGGAAGTTTTGGGAACACAGCTACAACCAACATGCTCTTGCAGTAAACATTGTCAACTGGTCAAAGTTGTACACCTCACTGTCACTTCATAAGGGAGGAAGAACTTGTAGGCAGTTGGTGTCTGATGCAAGATTTCCAGATTTTCAAAATAAAATCTGGTGACGTCCTTCTTACCATGCCCCTTTTAACCACACCCACAAAACTATGCCTCCCATTGGTATCCACACCCACAAAAATCATGCCCCCGTTTTTAACATGTGCTCAAACAATTGGTTACGGACTTTTGGAACATGAGACAAGCTAAGTATGAAGACAAAACTCTTCTGGCTCCCATCTGCTCTGATTGCCTGTTATACACAAAAGTATTTCCTTAATTTACTGGTTATAGTCTAGCTAGCTGACAATATTCTGATAATGGGCTCCACTCACACATCTATGTATATAGAGGGTCTGGTATGGATTTTGAGGGGAACCCCCATGCCATTTTATTTAAAAAAATACATACCAGACCCTTATCCTAGCATGCAGCCTGGTAGGTCAGAAAAGGGGGGATGAGCGAACACTCCTGAGCCATACCAGGCCACATGCCCTCAAAGCACCTTATCCCCATATTGATGTGGACATGGGCCTCTTCCCCACAACCCTGGCTGGCGGTCATGGGGGTCTGCGGACAGGGGCCTTATAGGAATCTAGAAACCTCCTTTAACAAAGGGGCCCCCAGGTAGGTAGGTACCCCTACTGATTCACCAAAAAAAGAAGTGTAGTGTAAAAGAAGACAGGAGGCAGTTTTTGAAAAGTCCTTTATTTAAAAAAATGAAAATTACAAAAAAAAAGTCCCCCAGTGTAGATTCATCACCAATCACGATGCCTTCCCCCACTGCCGACCCAGAAGAAAAAAGCTGTCTGACAGTTCTTAAATAACTAAGGGGTGGTGCCGCAAAGTGGCATCATTGTTGGGCCCGCCTCCTTGTGACGACACCGACCGGAGGCATGCTGGGTCAGTGACGTGAACTTAGTTTTTTTAAGACGTCAGATGGCAGAACTATCAGATGGCGGGAGCTTTCGCCGGAAGCAGAGCTTTTTTTTCCGGGTCAGTGGTGCTGCGGGAATCGTATTTGACGATAGATCTACACCGGGGGGACATTATTTTTAATTTTTTTTAATAAAGGAGTTTTCAGAAACTGCCTCCTGTTGTTTTTCATACTACATTTTTTTCAGTACTATGTACTAAACATATACCCCATATACTCATTCACATGGGGGGGGGGGGGCAGGATCTGGGGCCCCCTTGTTAAAGGGGGCTTCCAGATTCCGATAAGCCCCTGATCAGCAGACCCCCTACAACCACCTCCCAGGGCCTTTTGTTTGCAGAGCCCCCCTGCTCCAAATCACCACCCCATGTTGAGGGCATGTAGCCTAGTATGGTTCAGGAGGGGGGGGGCACTTGCCTCCCCTTTCCTGACCTGCCAGGCTACATGCTCGGATAGGAGTCTGGTATGGATTTTGGGGGGACCCCACAGCATTTTTTTTCATTTTGGCTGGGGGTCCCCCTTTTATTCCATACCAGACATGAAGGGCCTGGTATGGATTTGGGGGGGGGGGTACTCTGTTTGTTTTCTGAATTTTAAATTGCCAGCAATTTTTTTTACATTCAGCTGTCAGCGGGGATGACTTGTCAGTTGTTAAGGACGCAGCTGCCCACTCCTTAACCACTTGCCGGCCGCCTCGAAAGACAGGCGACAAGTTGGCTCCACTGTGCAGATCACCATCTATAAACAGCGATCCACGCAGCCGTAGTTGCGGGCGGGCGCACGCCACTGATGGTGCGCTCTCTTGTCCCCCGCGCTCCACGAGCGAGGCCACGGGTCGAGCGGACTCAATGTTCTCCGGCGACTCGCGATCGCCTTCTAGAGAGGAAGAACTGTCAGGATGGATGGATGGAGGATAGACTGTGATCTACTGATCCATGTAATCGGGATTAGTTAGATCTGTCATGCCCCTGCCAGCCCAGCCCCCATACAGTTAGAACACACACAGTAAACACAGTTAACCCCTTGATTGCCCCATACAGGTTAACCCCTTCCCTCCCAATAACATTTATACAGTAGTCAGTGGCTATTTTTAGATCTGATCGCTGTATAAATGTCAATGGTCCCAAAAAAGTGTCAAAAATATCCGATCTGTCCACGGCAATGTCACAGTCCCCATAAAAATTGCAGATCGCCGCCATTATTAGTAAAAAAAAAAAATAGTAAAAATGCTAAAAATGCCACAAATTAATTCTCATAGTTTGTAAACGCGGCAACTTTTGCGCAAACCAATCAATATACGCCTATTGCGATTTTTTTTACCAAAAATATGTCGAAGAATAAATTTTGGCCTAAACTGATGAATACATTTGTTTTTTATATATATTTTGTTTTTATATGTATTATAGCAAAAAGTAAAAAATATTGTTTTTTTTTTTTCAAAATTGTCGCTATTTTTTATGTTTAAAGTGCAAAAAATAAAAACCGCAGAGGTGATAAAATACCAGCAAAAGAAAGCTCTATTTGTGGGGAAAAAAGGAAGTCAATTTCATTTGGGTACAACGTTGCACAACCGCGCAATTGTCAGTTAAAGCGATGCAGTGCCCAATTGCAAAAAGTGCTCTGGTCAACTCCAGCTGGTGTCTCGGGCCCTGATTGGATAGATCGATATCGGCGCTCCCGCCGCTGTCAGTTAAATCCAATGACACGGGAGCCGGGGGGCTGGAGTTCTGCTGTCTGTGTTAATGGACGCAGCAGCAGGACACGAGTGCCCCAAGGAAGAGCGCTTCTCCACCGGGCACTCAAGAAGAGGAGGAGCCAGGAGCACTGCTGAGGGACCCCAGAAGAGGAAGATCGGGGCCCTTCTGTGCAAAACCGCTGCACAGAGGAGCTAAGTATAGAATGTTTGTTATTTTAAAAAAGAAATAAATAAAGTTTACATACCCTTTTACCAGTTAACAACCATCCCATAGCCAATTGATGGCTACAGGGCGGTTTGGTAACCCTGGGAGTACATACAGTGACATCTTCCCATGATCACACATCCCATGCACCCTCGGGAATATACATGCTTCACGAATCGCGGTAAACAGCCACTTGTAGGGGCCCTTTACCATGTGATTGTTACGTCAAATGATGGAGCGATCACATGTAAACAAGCCGCCCCTCCCCCCTCTCCGATCGGTGCAGTGTGAGAGGAGAGGGGAGAGATTAGGTGCAGCAGCGCTGTGGGCAGAGGATCTGAAGTGCCCACAGCACTGCTATGTGACAGTCTGTGCCCCCCATGCATCCATCCATGCTCAAACATCCATGCTCACCAATCCAGCCATGCTCAGTCAGCCATCCATCCGTCATACCCATCCGCTCAGCCATCCATCCGTTATCCCCATTAATTCAGCCACCCATCAGTCATCCCCATTCGTTCAGCCATCCGTCAGTCATCCCCATCCGTGCTCAGCCATCCCATCCCTGCTCAGTCATCCCCATTGGAGCTCAGCCATCCCCATCCGCGCTCAGCATCCCCATCCGCGCTCAGTCATCCCCAACCTTGCTCAGCCATCCCCATCCGTGCTTAGTCATCCCCATCCGTGCTCGCTCAGCCATCCCCATCCATGCTCAGTCATCCCCATCCATGCTCAGCCATCCCCATCCATTCTCAGTCATCCCCATCCGTGCACAGCCATCCCCATCCGTGCACAGCCATCCTCATCCATGCTCAGCCATCCACGGCTCATATTCAGTCATTTCACCCTAGCAGCAGGTAGGCCTGTGGAAAGCTGAGACTAAATGAAAGGGTCTGACTACCAGGTAAGACTCACAGATGTTCCAGGTGCTTACAAAGCCAGACTGCTTCGTGTGCAATCAGTATTTTCTAAACTTCTCTGGATCCAGAAGTCATTTGTGACTCAGGGTCCCATAACACTTCCATTTAATAAAAGCTGGCCTTTTCTTGCTTTTAAATGTGTCGTGAGAATATTTCAATGACGAGGGAGGAGGGACACAGATTTTGGAAGCAGGTCACTCTGCCCCCATCCTGAGCATTGGACCTAGAAATAGGTGCTACTTCTTCTAACCCCTTTGACATTGAATCCTGGATGAATGAAAGGCTATAGAAAACATAACACTATTCTTCCTATCGGCCCTCCCATCCTTTCAGTACAAAGTATCTAGGCTACAAAGGGAAAAATATTCCCTGAACACATTGACATTTATCCCGATAGCTGAGCTTTCACTGATGAAATTGTCCTCTCGTTCTACAAAATCTCATAGATCTACCATCTCCCCAAGGAGCGTCTGCATTGTCCACAAGCCGAGCCCACACTCTTGTACATGTAGCCGTAGAAAAATCAATGGATTTTTTTTATTTTCTTTCTGATAAAACACCAGCTTTACCAGATAGGATTATCCATGTCACCGAATTCTTTTAACCTCCCTTTTTTCTTATTAGATAAGCACAGATGACTGAGCACAAAGTTCCTGAAATGCAACATTCTGCCACAAGATGGCAGTACAGACTTGTGTAAAGATATACAAGCAACTGTCAAACAGTTACATCAGTTAGCAACTTTTTATTATCTGGTTGGTAAAGCTCCAATCAAAATAAAAAATCACCGTAATACTCTTGTGTGATGTTGTTAAGTGAAGACATCAGTTTATAAATCAGCGCTCCTTAGCTGAGGGAAAATGTTACGTTATCGGTGAAGTGGTTACGACAGCCTAGAGCTGCAATGGTTACTTTGCTATCTAGAATGCAAAGAAGCAGAACACTGAGAAAGTCTGTATTTAGGCAGTCAGCTTAAAGTGGTTGTAGTCCTCAGGTGATACACAGAGATGAAACAAATCATCCTACATAAGTTGTAACGGTTTATCTGTAATCTTCTCTTCTCTACAGCTGTTCAAAGTCCAGAATGCATAAAGCTTGTCTGAGCTGTCAGAAAAAAAGGGGGCAGAGAGCTGCATTACATTCTGCAGAGCTCAATGAGGAGAACTCTGGCAGCTGATTGGAGGGAGGGGACACACCCCTCTCCTTCACTCAGCACACAGGAAGAGAGCTGAGGCTGTCAATCACAGACTGTGTGCTGGAGCTCCCTCCTCTGTCACCTTTTTTTCAATTGGTGTCAGGAAAACTTGTGAGTGATTCATGCTGATAGCAGAGGAACAAAGCAGCACACAGAAATTACACTCAGTGCTCTTAATTGAGACAAGTACACACTACAGAAGGGTTCTGTTTGTTCATATTTCATGTCTGAGGTTTACACCCACTTTAACCACTTCAGCTCTGGAAGGTTTCATCCCCTTAATGACCAGGCCATTTTTTGCAATACGGTGCTACATTAATTTAACTGACAATTGCGCTGTCTTGCAACACTGTATCCAAAAAAAATGTATGTCCTTTTTTCCCCACAAATAGAGCTTTCTTTTGGTGATATTTGATCACCTCTGCGCTTTTTATTTTTTGCGCTATAAACAAATGAAGACCAACAATTTTTTTTTTACTTTCTGCTATAAAAATATCCAATAAAAAGATGTAAAAAATCAAATATCTTCATCAATTTAGGCCAATATGTATTCTGCTACATATTTTTGGTAAAAAAATCCTAAAGAGCGTATATATTGATTGGTTTGCGCAAAAGTTATAGCGTCTACAAACTATGGAATATTTTTATTTATTTATTTTCATTACTAGTAATGGCGGCGATCAGTGGCTTATAGTGGGACTGCAATATTGCGGCGGACAAATCTGACACTAAATGACACTTTTTTGGGGATCAGTGACATTATTACAGTGTGCTAAAAATATGCACTGTCACTGTACTACACTGACTGGGAAGGGGTTAACATCAGGGACGATCAAAGAGTTAAATGTGTGCCTAGCTAATGTTTCAGTGTAGTGCTTTTACTAGTGGAAGGCATGGATCGGTGCTTCTGCTTTATATAGGCAGGCTGCCACTCCGGCAATGTACAGAGCGATCAGCGGGTGCCGGGTGTAAAATCACAGCAGGAGCGGGTGTACTCTGAGTCAAATGAACTGATGGTGAAAATGAACCTGTATGGACAGTGACCTATGTGTGCCCTGGTCACAAGCTCGGTATGCCTAAAGTTGGCATACCCAAGAGTGAAATGAAACCAAAATAAGAAAGGGAAAGGGAGGGTGGGGAAACACCAATGTGACGCCGAGCATCCTGTAGGAGGAGGCTGGCTTAAATAGGCTGACCTATTTGTGCTTGGAGTCAAATGAACTGATGGTGAAAATGAACCTGTATGGACAGTGACCTGTGGTGTGCCCTGGTCACGAGCTCAGTATGCCTTAGGCTCCATGCACACTGTATCTCAAAAACTACAGTTTTTGGTCGTTTTGGCGTTTTTTAACAGCCCAAAAACGTCACTTTATTTTATCCTATGTGTCCATGCACACATGGTCGTTTATTGTCTTTTATCAGCAGTGGCGTTTTGGGCTGTTATCTGAACGCCCTGAATTGGCGTTCAAAAGTCGTTCTCCTGACCACAAAAAACGCCAGACGCCGCTAAACGCCGGTATATCGGTGTCTGGCGTTTTTTTCAGTCAATGGAAGCCAATGAAGAAAAAAATGCCCAAAAACGCAGATGCCCAAAAACGCTGGTAAACGCCGGCATTTATCGGCGTCTGGCGTTTTTTGCAGTCCTCAATGGAAGCCAATGAAGTAAAAAAAAACGCCCAAAAACGCAGACGCCCAAAAACGCCGCTAAATGCTGCTTACAAAACACTGCAAATAGAACGTTTTGTGAGCAGCGTCTCCTGCCCGACGCCCTATAGCGTCCAGTGTGCATGGAGCCTAAAGTGGGCAAAAAGACACTGCTAGGATGCAAGCAAAGAAGTTTATTGTGGCAATAAACAACATGCAATCCACCAACCCAGCGAAAGCTCGGGACAATCCTACATGTGGTTCAGGAATATATTTCGTATAACAGGAGGACTTCCACCTGCCCAATTTCCTTATGATGTGTACGGGCTCTCCCTGACGGGATGCTGCTGACACTGCTCCAATCCTGAAGGAATGGCCCGTGTAATGTCTCGGATTCATACCTAACCTGGCCTTTGCCAGATCTACTGATTGATAGCTAAAGACTAAGACAATTTGAGTGAAACTGTTTTCATTTTGACTGCTGGTGTTTGCTGTGTTTGCAGGCATTTTTTTTAGATTTTTGGGGCCTTTTCATTGCAGCTTTTTAAAAAAATTTTTGTCAATTTTTAAATTGCTTTTTTTTTTCCTTCCTTCCTTCACACTACTAATTAAGGGGAGTGGTTAATTGGTCACAGGTGATCCAATTCCTATAAAACTCTCTGTTTGCTACCACTTTGCTTACAGGACCTCTGACGAAGTGGTGAGTTAAAAAACAGAGTAGGAGATTATAACAGGAGTCTTCTGAACCTGTAAGTAACATCTGAAATTTCCTGTTATTAGTGTTGTATCTGGGAAAACGTGTGCTAGCAAGATTGAAGGTTTGTGCAGTGCACAGTGTGTCGCATGTATGCAACTATGGAGCAACAGCTCCAGGATGGATATCGCTGCGACAGATGTGAGCAGGTTGCCCTTCTGGAAGCTCGCATTAGAGATCTGGAGGAGCAAATTACAACGCTGGGCAGAGCTGTCAACCTTGAAAGGGGTCCTCTGCTCACTGAGCAAGTGGCTAGTAGGGTTAATGGGGAGGGTGGAGGGGTAAGTCAGGATTATAAGGTAGGTAGATGGGTTAATACAGTTAAAGGGAGTGGTAGGGGCTCACAGAAAAGGAAGGCCAGCCCTAGGTTTGAGCACCCTAACAAATTTGCCAAGTTGAGTGAAGATGTGGGGGTGGCACACTCAGAGGGGGCAGATGTCACTGCTCCCCCTAACAGCCGGGAGAGAGGCCCATCTAGTAGGGGTGGTAGGGGTAGTGCAGGTAGGCCTAGACAGTTGGTGGCAATTGGGGACTCTATAATTAGAAGGACTGATAGAATAATTTTTTGCCAGGATCGCCTCAACCGAATGTTTTGCTGTCTCCCTGGTGCCAGGGTTCATCATGTGGTAGACCGGGTTGATAAATTACTGGGAGGGGCTGGGCATGACCCAGCTGTCTTGGTCCACATTGGAACCAATGACAGAATATATGGAAGGTGGAGGCTCGTTAGGAAACAATTCAAAGAATTAGGTTGCAAGTTGAAGGGAAGGACCTCCAAGGCAATATTCTGTGAAATATTGCCTGTACCATGCTCAACACAGGAATGGCAGGGGGAGATTAGAGCCCTGAATGCATGGCTAAAGACCTGGTGTAAGGAGGAGGGCTTTGGGTTTTTAGAGCATTGGGCTGACTTTTCATTGGGGTGCAACCTACATGCTAAAGATGGTTTGCACCTAAATGGAAGGGGGTCTGTTATGCTGGGGGAGAGGTTTATGGGAAGGCTGGAGGAGTATTTAAACTAGGATTGAGGGGGGGGGGTGCATTAGATTATAATGGGGTAGACAGATCAGACAGGGGTCAGCCCCTATTGGTGGGTGGAATGTAGAAAGATGGGGGGAGGGCTATGGAAGATGTTATGAAGGTTCCCATGTTACAATCAACCATTGGGAATGGTACTGGTTGTATTAAAATTAAAAATATGCAACATACATGTACAAAATGTGACAGTGAATTAAAGTGTTTGTTCACCAATGCCTGGAGTCTGCCAAGCCAAATAGGTGAGCTGGAAGCTCTGGTGCATAAGGAAAACTATGATTTGATTGGTATAGCTGAATCTTGGCTTCATTCTTCACATGACTGGGCTATTAATATTCCTGGCTATGCTCTCTTTCAGAAAGACAGGGTAAAACGTAAGGGTGGGGGTGTCTGTCTCTATGTGAGAAGTGATCTCCAAGCGAGTGTGAATGAGGACCTAGTTGATGGAGACTGTGATGACTCTGAAGCATTATGGGTAGATCTGTGATATGTATCTTATGGGTGTGCACACTACAAAGGTTATCATTGGAGTTTGTTATAGACCTCCCAGTGTTAAAGAGGAGGTGGAGACTCTGCTCCTTGCACAGATGGATAGAGCTGCAAGGGCTGGGACAGTGATAATAATGGGGGATTTTAACTACCCGGAAATTAACTGGAGTAATGGCTCTGCTGGGACAGTTAAAGGGCAAACATTTTTAAACCTATTACATGACAATTTTATGGTCCAGTTTATTGAGGCCTCAACTAGGAATGATGCTTTGCTGGACCTGGTAATCTCAAGCCATGCAGAGCTTATTACCAATATTCATATAAAAGAACATCTGGGTAACAGTGACCATAACATGATTTCATTTAATGTAAGCTGCAAGCAACAAACAGGAAAGATAAAAACACTTAATTTTAAGAGAGCAAATTTTACAAGGATGAGGGCTTCTCTCCAGGACTTAGACTGGGAGGGAATATTGACATTGATGAACACAAGAAATGGGAATTTTTCAAAAAAACTGTATGCAAACTCACTGTAAAGTATATTCCCATAGGCAATAAGTTCAAAAGGCTAAAAATAAAACCTATGTGGCTCACGGCCAAAGTTAAACAAGTTATAAATTACAAGAAAAGAGCATTTAAAAAATATAAAAATGAGGGAAAACTATCATCTGTTAAATGTTACCAAGAATATAGCAGAATATGTAAAAAGGAAATCAAGGATGCAAAAATTCAAAACGAACAACAGATTGCAACAGATAGTAAGACAAACCCCAAACAAATTCTTCAAATATATCAATAGTAAAAAGGTCAGGTCTGAGCATGTTGGCCCTTTACAAAATAATCTAGAGTGCGTGACTGGGGACAAAGAGAAGGCAAACTTATTAAATACATTCTTCAGCTCTGTGTATACAAAGGAGCATGGGGAGCTCATGTCCACGATGGGGGTGGTAGTGACACAAATGATCTACAATGGCTCAAAAGTGGCTCAAAAGTGAAATGGTCCAGAAGTATTTAGACAGAATAAAGGTAGATAAAGCACCTGGGCCAGATGGCATTCATCCACGGATCCTAAAGGAATTGAGCTCTGTAATTTCAAAGCCATTGTATCTCATTTTTAGGGACTCCTTAATGACTGGAATAGTACCACTGGACTGGCGTAGGGCCAATGTGGTGCCCATATTTAAAAAGGGATCAAAGTCTTTACCGAGTAACTATAGACCTGTTAGTTTAACTTCTATAGTTGGGAAGATACTGGGGAGTATCAGCATGGATTCATGAAAGACAGAAATTGTCAAACAAACCTGATTTCTTTTTATGAGGAGGTAAGTAAAACCTTGGACAGAGGGGTGGCTGTGGACGTGGTATACTTGGATTTTGCAAAAGCGTTTGACACCGTTCCCCACACACGGCTAATGGGTAAGGTAAAATCTACAGGCTTGGACAGATCAGTTTATAAATGGATAGAAAACTGTCTAAAAGACCGAATTCAGGGAGTAGTGGTTAATGATTCTTACTCTGAATGGTCTAAGGTTATCAGTGGTGTACCCCAAGGTTCAAAGTTGGGACCCTTACTTTTCAATATATTTATAAATGATATAGGGTCTGGGATTAAAAGTACAATTTCAGTGTTTGCAGATGACACCAAGCTATGCAGTGGAATAACTTCCTTGCAGGATGTCTCCAACTTACAAGCAGACCTCAATGCACTGTCTAATTGGGCGACTATGTGGCAAATGAGGTTTAATATTGATAAATGTAAAGTTATGCATTTTGGGACTAAGAATATGCATGCATCGTACATACTAGGGGGAGTACAACTGGGGGAATCCATTGTGGAGAAGGAACTGGGGGTTCTGGTAGATCATAAGCTTAATAATGGCATGCAATGCCAAGCTGCAGTTTCCAATGCAAGCAAAATCCTTTCTTGTATTAAGAGAGGTATGGACTTCAGAGATAGAGACAACATTTTGCCCCCCTGTACAAATCATTAGTAAGAGCTCATCTGGAATATGCAGTTCAGTTTTGGGCACCAGTTCTCAAAAGGATATCGGGGGACTGGAGAAAGTACAGAGAAGGGCAACCAAACTAATAAGAGGCATGGAGGAGCTCAGCTATGAGGAAAGATTAGAGGAACTGAATTTATTCTCTCTTGAGAAGAGGAGATTAAGGGGGGATATGATCAACATGTACAAATACATAAGTGGTCCATATAGTGAACTTGGTGTGGAGTTATTTAATTTAAGATCATCACAAAGGACAAGGGGGCACTCTTTATGTCTAGAGGAAAAAAGATTTCATCTCCAAAAACGGAAAGGCTTCTTCACAGTTAGAGCTGTGTAAATGTGGAATAGATTCCCCCCAGAGGTAGTTTTGGCCAGCACGGTAGATTGCTTTAAAAAATACCTGGAATCTCTCCTTAATGTAAATAATATAACTGGGTACTAACATTTTTAGATAAGTTGCTCCAGGGTGAATCCGATTGCCTCTGGGGGATCAGGAAGGCATTCTTTCCCCCACTATAGCAAATTGGATCATGCTTTGCTGGGGTTTTTTTTGCCTTCCTCTGGATCAACTGTGGGTGAAGGATTGTATAAGGGATTGTATGGTTATATATAATTTTTTTTTTGGTTGAACTAGATGGACTTGTGTCTTTTTTCAACCGGACTAACTATGGAACTAGGTAACTATGTAGCAAGATGCGGAAGTATTTGACAAACTGAGCCGTTGTGAGAGACGTTCTGGGAAGGGGTAACAAGGGGCCATCCCTGGGTTCCCCATCCAAGACCTTGACAGGACACCTGGAGGTACCTGTCTTGAACTATCCGCTCACCGTACCGGCTCCTACCTGCTGCGTCTTACACACTTCCAAATGCAGCTGAAAGTGATCCTAATGTTTCATAAGCTGTTTGATGGTTAGAGAACGGGACTGACCACCTGAATGTGACAACTCGATTGGCCTCAAGAACCCGTACGCCACGTAAATGGCTGCTTAAGGACTAGACTGGGTTTCTGCCCAAATGGACTATTTCAAGCCAGTCTGACATGCCCCATCCCGTGTCCCGTGATGGGAAGCCTGCTGGCAGGCACTAGTGGGCTGCTCTTCTGAATCCGTTTTAAGATGGCCCTAATGTGATGCGCAGAGAACAAAGACGGCCTGTCTGGGTATTGTAAGGACACAAAATGCTGAACCCCAGCTAGATATGTCTTGATGGTAGCATGCAGCAATTTTAACTGTAAATGGCAAAAAGTGAAGAAAGACAGAAGGTACTGAACGTTGTACCAGTCTGACTTTGAACGCCGAAATGAAAAAGGACTGAAAAACCTCCCAGGCTGTATTGTATACCTTTCTGGTATTGGCCGATAGGGAACCTTCAATCAGCCTCCTGGCACCGCCCTGTAATGTGGCTAATCCATCCTCATCAGGGAGTATGCCGGGCATGGGTGGCACAACCATCTACCTCTGGAACCTGCTGAAAAAAACAACGCATGTTTAACCGGGGCAAAGTGTCTGCCACAGTGTTCTCTATGCCCTATATGAAGACATAGTTAATATGAAACTTCCATTGCAGAGAGAGCCAAATCAGTCTACGGAGAAAGGACATTACTACCAGAGAGCTGGACCTTCCCTTATTGATGATTTCTACTGCTGCCTGATTGTCTGAGTAAAATAGCACTGTATTCCCAGACCACAGGTGACCCATGCCTGAGCAGCAACGACAATTGATTCCGAATAGAGAGGATGATCTGTCAAAACCTGGTATTGACCTGACCGTCTCAGGCCACGGGCCTGCTAGCCAATGTGTGCCAAAGATGGCCAAGTAACCCTTGGTGGCTGCCGCATCAGACACCACCCTGGGTGACGACTCGGATGCTACTGGAATGAACATAGACTCTCCATTCCAATGCTGCAGGAAATCATCCCAGATGCTGAGATCAACCAAAATGGGGGCATACAACTTGACGCGAGAATGAGAATCCACAGTCAAGGGTAGGAGTGCCGGCAGCATGGACACTAATGACCTGCCCTGAGGAATAATCCTCATAGCAAAGTTTAGCATGCCCAGCAGTGACTAGAGTTCTAACCCGGAGCATACCTGCAAGACCCGTTCCCTGATCCTCTCCAATTTGTCTGAAGGTAAGCTGGCCTGCATCAGCTGGGTGTCTACCTTGACACCCAGGAAAATTAGCTCCTTGGTCGGCCCTTCAACTTTCCTCTCGGCTAGAGAAACATTGAGAGTCGAGAAAAGCAAGATCAACTTCTGCCAATCCAAGTAATGGATGACCTCCTGACAACCCTCTTTGTTCGTAAGAATCCAGTTAAGTGCCTGGGCAAAAGTATTGAACAGCCAAGGGCTGCTTCTGGAACCAAACGTGAGCTTGGTTGCAAAGTAGTACAACCCCCGCCACTTGATCCCATGCCACTGCCATAGGGAAGGCTGTATAGGCAACAATTTGAAAGCATTGGATATGTCTGCTTTGGAAAGCCAAGCCCCCTCCCCTGATGATGCATTGGACAGCCTGATCCACCGACGCATACTTGAGTGAAAATTCCTTGGATGGAATTAATGAATTGATGCTAGGAACCTTGGAGGAATGAGGCGCAGACAAATCATAAATTTACCTGAGTTTATTGGAAACTTTCCCTCTTACAACACCGATGGGACCGACTCTCCAGTTATCAAAAGGTGGTACAGCAAAAGGACCAATGACAAACCCCTTGTCCACTTCAGATTGCAGCAGGACACCCATTGCTACCATGTTGGTGGTTGCTGATAACAAGTTGTGGCACGCAAACATATTCTGGGGAAGGGCAATGGCACCTGTATGAAAACCTGACACAAAACCTTCGATCAGGAAATCCCTGACCACTGGAGACAGGTGTGCCGCCAAACAGACCTGTAGTGATGGCACATTCCCTTGGCCTAGTCACGATCCTTTATCCTGCTTCAGAAAACAGGCCATTTTGGGGTGAGCCCTGAAACACTCTGAGCAAATGTGCAGCAGCCTACATTGGTTGTAGTTGCATGACCCTTGATTGAAGTTATTGCTCACCTGAGATTTGCCCAAAAACGTATCGGGCGGCCCAACTTGTCACAGGGGGTGGAGCTACCTGCTGCAGTGAAACCACTTGGTCCCGGCCTACTGACACTGGATACTGCAGCTGGTTCCACACTGGGGCACCATAAAGTGGTGTGCGACAAGGGTTGGCAAGTCACAGAAACTGGAGCTCTTAACCCTGTGAAATGTATGCAACATGGCTCTGTGTCTACGTTACCCCAATAAATGGTGACCTGATGTTGCGCGAAGATGGCCGCTGCTTTGGCTGAAAAAGACCGATGATAGTCATAACATGCCGACCCGCTATGTTTGTGTCCTAGCTCGACTACTGCGTACATGTACAGATCCAACTCCTCCCTCCTTAGTGGCTGCATGGAACATACTGTAAGCCAGCACAAACTCAGGAATGGACAACTTGCGACTGAGTCGTGATCCCTGGCGTTCACCACCACAGAAACATCCCCACAGGCGTAGGACATGTTGTCAGCCAAATCATGGGCTGCAATCAAAAGGGATGCTAAATTGAAGTCTTTCCCCTCCCAGATGTCCCTCCTTGAATTAGCAGGAACTAAACACACTGGCGTGACTGCAGGTGCACAGGAGCTATTACCTACAGCCATTGGAACTGCGTTTGATACCACAGGGGTGACCTCACTGAGGGGAACACTCGGCAATACCGGCACCTGCGAAGCAGGACTTGACCAGTTCTCCAAGGCTTCCAACCTAGACCTAAGCTCCTGCCCCGATGAAATCAGCAAATCCAACATGGATCTGCAACAATGACGTGGCGACTGAACGCAGCATCACTTGCTCCGCATCGGACCCAGAAGCAGTGGGAAATAGTAGTCTGAAAATTTCCGCTTTGCGTGCTGATGCTGGATAAGAAATGCCTCTATGCTGTAATTCTGCCATCAACTTTGGAACAGTCCAAGCTCTTAGCAAAGGTGACCCCCATGAACGGAGCACCTAGCTGGAGAAGGGGGAATGGATGGGAAGTCCCTGATGTCTGCCGCCTATGACATGATCTACGTGAGCAAACAGAACATGATGAACATGGCTCCCATGACAGAAAATGACAACCATCCTCTAGGTGACTGAGACTTTAACCCTGACCAAACATGAAATACATGAATGAGTAGGTAGAGTCACCTGGCAACTGTAGGTACTATAAATGTACACTCAGACCTCCGAGCACTAGCATGACGTGACAGGCACCTGTAAGTGAGTAGTGAAATGATGACGTATGACGTATGAGCAATGGATGAGCAGGGCTGGACTGGGACAAATATTTGGCCCTGGACTTCATCCAGACTGGCCCACTTTAAATGAATAAAATTCTGCCCCCCACCACACCCCCCCCAAAAAAAAAATCACGCCCACCAAAAGGCCCCCACATCCATTATTGTATATCATGAGATGGTGAGAGAGAGGTGGAAGTGGGGGTGAATATTAGGCCCCTTTCACACTGAGCGGATCCACTCAGCGGGGTCCGCAAGCTCAGTGAGAGATCTCTCTGGATGACAGCTCCCTGCTGTCCTCTATGGGCAGATCCGATGAATACGGATCCGCCTGTCCGTTTTCATCCAATCTCATCCAATCTGATCCGCTAGATGGATGGTGAATGTATTACCCATAAGTCTATTTTAGTGGATCTTGACGGATCGGATGGAAGACTGGTGTCAGCGGACACATGTCTGATCGTGTGAATGGGCCCTAAGAGAGAGGGGGTGAGTGTATGAGAGAGGGGTGAGTGTAATAGAGAGGGGGGTGAGTGTAAGAGAGAGGGGGTAAGAGAGAGGGGGTGAGTGTAAGAG
>BLSH010234384.1:22678-38554 GCA_018402905.1 Glandirana rugosa | reverse complement strand
AAAACCACCATAAATTAGTGGTAACCCCACAAATAAAAAACTCGTTATTACCTTTTTATGGCTTTTAAAACATTTTTTTACGTAAAAAGAAATAAAGACAATATTGTAAAACGTTTAATCGTTGAAAAGAAGTATTTAAAACCGGTTTCAAATATGACGATATATAGAAACCATTTTTATTGGGTTTAATCACATATAATAAACCAGAAACACTTTCAATATCTCAGATGCCGACGTAAGTGTGTCCCCGCTAGGCTGAGGCAACGCTGAAATGATCGGTTCCAGTCGCGCTGAAGTGTCGCGCTGAAACAACGCAAAGTCGCTTGGCATGGAAGTCGCTTTGCAAGTCACGTCAAGTCGCGCTGAAGTCGCAACAAAGTCGCGCTGTGAAGTCGCGCTGACCTTGGCTAGTAAAGTCGCAACGGAGTCGGATCGCCCCTGTGTGAATGCAGCCGTAGACTCTATAACTTTCACAAAGACCAAATAATATACACTAATTTGGGTTATTTTTACCAAAGATATATAGCAGTATAAACTTTGGCCAAAATTTATGAAGAAAAGTTGCTAATTTGCAAAATGTTATAACAGAAATAAAGAAAAATGCATTTTTTTACAAAATTTTCGGTATTTTTCCATTATTGCTCAAAAAATAAACACCCCAATGGTGATTAAATACCACCAAAAGAAAGCTCTGTTTGTGGGAAAAAAAGGACAAAAATTTCATATGGGTACAATGTTGCATGAGTGAGTAATTGTCATTCAAAATGTGAGAGCACTGAAAGCTGAAAATTGGTCTGGTTAGGAAGGGGGTTTAAGTGCCCAGTTGTCAAGTGGTTAAAGAAGAGCCATTGGACTCCTGGCTACACATATATATACGTGATTCTGCACAGCGCGGCCGCCCTGTAGCAGTAAATGTGCTATGGGGTGGTCGGTAAGTGGTTAAATGAACAAGCTGAAGTTAGAAGCTGATTGGTTACTATACGCAGCTGCACCAGATTCTGTGCTCTGGTTTTAGTAAATCTCCCCCAGTGTGTTTCTGCCCAGTGAATGAGCCCTAAAAGTGACATTTAAAAAAACTACCACCACTTAAAGTGGTTGTACACCCAGCATGAAAAAAAAAAAAACCTGTAAGGCAAAGGCATAATGAGCTAGTATGCACTGCATACTAGTTCATTATGAAATACTTACCTTATTATAGGCTTACATGTAGGTAAAAAAATCACCCACAGGGGGATACAACCGCTTTAATATCAGTTCAGCTCCCCAACCTGCTTCTCTACAATAAGGGGGTCCCCAGATAGCTGGTCCTCCCCCCTAGTGTAGTGGGTGGAGCATGCTGGGCCCCTCCCACAGCTCTGCTCACTGCACAGGCCATGTACAGCACAGTGATGATATCACCACTACTTTTATAAGGTAATACCTGGGTATTTGGTGCACACAAAGTAGATTTATATCCACAGTGGCCTAATGATTTCAAACACTACCAGCTGTATATCAGACAAGAGCTCCTTACCGTCCCCTGCATTACGGTAAAAAAAATCCCACCAGATGCGCCCCTCCCACAAAACACTTACCTGACTCCTCTCTCATTCCAGCGTTGTCTCATCTGCAACACCACAGCCCCTTTTCCTAGTCTTACAGGAGACTCTGAGAACAGTGGTCGCCATTGGCTCCTGCTGCTGTCTGTCAAATCCAGTGAGGAGGGAGCAAGGGAGTGTGGCTGAGCCACACTATGTGTGTCTATGGACACACACAGCTAGGCTCGAGAGCACACCCATACGGGTGCCCCCTCAGCACTGCCCTTCCTGAAGGGGCACCCACAGAAAAGAGGAGGAGACCGCTCTGGCGGGGGACCAAAAAAGAGGAGGTAAGCCACCGCTCTGTGCAATATCTTTTATACTTTAACCATTTGCTGACTGCGTTATAGCCAAAAGACGGCTACAGCACGATCATCCAGTTCTGGGAGGGCAACCATAGGCTTCCTCCCAGAACCCCGCCCCTACACACATCCTGCGGCATGCTTCGGGCACACCATGTGACTGCTTAGCCCTTTGGACCCAGGTGATCACAGATCTGGGTAAAAGGCCAAGTACAGCAGCCTTTTACCAGGTGACGTCATCGTGTGGCCCCACCCCATGCCAATATAAGGCAACCATGCAGCACGGACCCGGCATTCGAGTGGAAGAGAGCGACGAGTCAACATCTCAAGAAGAAGAAGGAGAAGAAGAAGAAGCGGGAGAAGCTAGCCGGGGAGACAGCAGCAAAAGAGCAGAAGACCCCGCAAAAGAGCCGAAGAAAGAAGACGAGGGAGAAGAGAGGGGAGAAGACGCCGGAGCTGATTTAATAAGATATTTTAAAAAGCTGTGTAGTGTGTTTATTTGGTACACTTTTTTTCCAGCTAAATGGGTAGGGGTACAATGTACCCCATACTCATTTACATAGGGTGGGGGGGCCCGCCCGGCATCTGGGGGCCCCTTTATTAAAGGGGGCTTCCAGATTCTGATAAGACTCCACCCGCAGACCCCGACAACCAACGGCCAGGGTTATCGGGAAGAGGCTCTTGTCCCCATCAACATGGGGACAAGGTGCTTTGGGGTGGGGGGCGCTCGCTCATCCTCACCCCCTTTCCTGGCCTGCTCGGATAAGGGTCTGGTATGGATTTTGGGGGGGGACCCTACACCGTTTTTTTTGGCGTGGGGGCTCCTCTTAAAATCCATGCCAGATCGAAGAGCCTGGTATGCTCTTGAAGGGGAACCCCATGCACATTTTTTGCGAGGGTTTCCCTTTAAGACCCCTAGCACACAAGTCGCGCCGCAAGTCGGATCATCGTGATCCGACTTTTGGTGTGGCTTCTATTCAAATCAATGGGCTACCATATGGAACCATTGATTTTGAATAGAGGCAGAAAAGGCCGCTGAAAGCTAGCGTGAAAAAAAGTGCATTGACGTCAATGCAAAACACCGAGAAAAACAGCATTTTTTTCCCTGACGTCAGGCCCTGTATTTTGCTTATTTTTTTGCAGACGCCCGTGTGTATGAGGCCATAGAGTCTACAAGCTATGGTGCCAATCACTGAATATTGATCACACCTGATGTACTGACGGCCTATCTCATTTCTTGAGACCCTAACAAGCCAGGAAAGTACAAATACCCCTCAAATGACCCCTTTTTGGAAAGTAGACATTCCAAGGTATTTAGTAAGAGGCGTGGTGAATTTTTTGAAGTTGTCATTTTTTCCTACAATTCTTTGCAATATGAAGATTTTTTTTTTCTTTTTTTTTTCACAGAATTGTCATTCTAACAGGTTATTTCTCACACCCATCATATGCATACCACAAATTACACCCCAAAACACATTCTGCTACTCCTCCTGAGTATGGCGATATCCCCTGTGTGAGACTTTTACACAGCCTGGCCACATACAGAGGCCTAACATGCAGGGAGCACCATCAGGCGATCTAGGAGCATAAATTACACACCTCATTTCTCAACTACCTATTACACTTTTGAAGGTCCTGGAGCACCAGGACAATGGAAACGCCCAAAAAAAGACCCCATTTTGGAAAGTAAACACCCCAACATATATTCTAGGAGGCATAATGAGTCTTTTGAACATGTCATTTTTTCCACAAGTTTTTGGAAAATGTGGAAAGAAAATGAAACCGCTTTTTTTTTTTTTTACACAAAGTTGTCAATTTATACAATATTTCTAACACACAGCATGTACATAACAAAAATTTCACCCCACAAAACATTCTGCTGCTCCTCCCGAGTATGGAGATACCACATGTGTGATACTTTTGCACAGCCTGACCACATACAGAGGCCCAACATGCAGGGAGCACCGTCAGGTGTTCTAGGGGCATACATTTCAAATCTAATTTGACTACCTTTTACACTATTGTGAGGCACTGTGGTGGCATGGATAGGCACTGTAGTGGCACGGATGGGCAGTGTAGTGGCATGGATGGGCACTGTAGTTGCACGAATGGGCAGTGTAGTAGCACAGATGGGCAGTGTAGTAGCACAGATGGGCACTGTAGTGGCATGGAAGGGCACTGTAGTGGCACGGATGTGTGACGGATGAGAACTGATGTGGTATGAATGAGCATGAATGAGGCACAAATGAGCCATGGATGGGTGATGAATGAGCACGGATGGGGATGAATGAGCACGGATGGGGATGAATGAGCACGGATGGGGATGACTGAGCACGGATGGGATGGATGAGCAGAGATGAGGATGGATGAGCACGGATGGGATGACTGAGCACGAATGAGGATGGATGAGCACGGATGGGATGGATGAGCACGGATGGGGATGACTGAGCATGGCTGGGTGGGTGAGCACGGCTGGGTGAGGATGGCTGAGCATGGATGGATGAATGTATGGGTGACTGAGCATGGATGGATGAGCATGGGTGGGGTGAGGATGGCTGTGTGGGTGAGCATGGATGGATGGATGGTTGGCTGAGCATGGATGGGGTGAGGATGGCTGGGTGGGTGGGGGATGGATGGGGTGAGGATGGCTGGGTGGGTGGTGGATGGATGGGGTGAGGATGGCTGGGTGGGTGGTGGATGGATGGGGTGAGGATGGCTGGATGGTTTGAGGATGGCTGGATGGTTTGAGGATGGCTGGGGTGAGGGTGTCTGGATGGTGGGGGGAGCAGCCTGTCCCCCATTGTCACTTAGCAGCGCTGTGGGCATTACACATCGCCCACAGTGCTGTACACATCTTCTCTCCCCCCCTCTCTTCTCTCACACTGCACCGATCGGTGCGGAGAGGAAAGAGAAAAGCCAGCGGAAGCCGTCATTTGACGGAGCGATCACGTGGTGAAAGGCCGCTCACAGCGGTCATGGATGTTCCCGTGTGCACACTGTAAGGGGGCACGCGTGAAGCGCGATCCTGGGAGGACGTCAATGTACGTCCTCCCAGAGTTAAGCAACTGCCCTGTAGACGTCTTTTGTCTATGGGCCGGTTGCTAACTGGTTAAAAATTAGCAAAACGTCGGGCCCGACGTCAGGGAAAAATCTGCATTTTTTTCAGCGTTTTGCATCTGCGTTAATGAGCGTTAGTGAGCGTCAGTGTCAAAATGCATTTTTTTTAAAAAAAATTCCTCTGCTATTTTTTAACCAGAAAACATCGGCATCATAAACGACCGGTTACGGTGTTAGTGAGTGTTAGTAAGGGTTTTGCGGCGTCGGCGTCAAAAACGCCAAAACGTTACAGCCTTGGAACTAGAGTTGCCACCTCATCCCTTTAAAAACCAAACACATATGAATTACACAGGTTCTGAGGCTAATTTTAATGCAGATAAGGCACCAAGTGAGTTTAATTACCACCTTAATCAGCCACAGAATCTGTGTAATTCATATGTGTTTGGTTTTAAAGGGATGAGGTGGCAACCCTACTTGGAACACACTGGTCCCACGTTCTAGTTACAGCTCACTAACGCCGACGCCCTCTACAGCTCAAAAACGTCAGCGTTTTTAGGGGGCCATAGAATACCAAGGAGAGCTGTAAAAAACGCCCAAAAATGTGGCATCAAAAAACACCCGTGTGTATGAGGGCAAAATCTACACGCTGTAGTCTTGCAGTCAGCTGACATGCAAACTCTGTGTGACTTTTCTTTACATTTCCATAGGGACAGGAACTCTTTCCATTACAATATACAGTATATATATATATATATATATAATCTTTTCTATAATTCTATCATTTTTAAATATACATATAAAAAAGATTAACTGTAAATACTCTTATTGTGTTTTTGTGTGTTTTTTTTTTTTTTTAAAGCATGTTTGTACATATAGCTTTAAATGATATCTATACATAAGGACAGCCATATTTGCTGATAAAATTGCACTCTGTGTGGGGATGATGTCTTACTACCAAGAAAAATATGTCCTATAAAACACAAAGCAAGGAAACAAAGAATTTTCATAGTCCACTGATTCACCAAGAATAGAGGGTGTAGACCCAGCACCTAAAAATAAGCCAAAGAATATACCTGGGAATAAGGTCCCTAAAATATAAAGTGCTGATTAAGGGCCAGGCGCTATGACTATGTATCAAAATCTTTATTAATAACTTTAATAATCCAACAATTAACCAATAAATAGAAAAAAAAATACCTTATCGGCAATTTACACCAACCCACATAATTAAAAGGATTGGCAACGTTGTCAAATACATTAAACAGTTAATTAATGATGTCTTATTAGTCAATATTTAGGTAGAATAAATGTCCTTCACATCATCGCTCTGCAGTAACACGGCATTATGTGCATTGGTGCACTGTGGCCCCCGATACGCCTGAATCGCAGCACACTGGAACGTGGCACTATGACAATAGCAAAGATGCTGCAGGTCTGAATTTTGATCTTCTGTTGTGCGTTAGGCACCTTATTCTTTAATGTAACTCCTTGATGTAATATTCATTACCATACTTGCATTAAATGCACCAGAGATAACTGCTCTGATGTGAATGAGCCCTAACTGTAGAAGCTAATCTACCCTGCCTCTAATGACAGATCTACAGATTGCTATAAGGTAGCAAAAGAAAGGATGCTTAAAAACGTGAACATCACATAGAACATTACTTTAAAGAAAGGTGACCAGATTTTTAAAATGAAATCCGGGGACATATTTTTTTTTTACTAGTAAGTCAGCGACTTATAGTGGGATTGCGCGATTGCGACGGACAAATGGGAAGCTAAGTGACACTTTATGGGAACCAGTGATCAGTGCTAAAAATATGAACTGTCACTGTACTAATGACACTGGCTGTGAAGGGGTTAACATCTAGGTCAATCAAAGGATCACTCCGCTGGGGAAGGCAAGGAGATAGGCAGGCAGGTGGCTGGCTGGAACTTGAGCCAAGGTAGAAGAACATGTGAGCGGGAGTGGAAAGGGCATGCGCCTGAAACCTAAGAAATAGTGCCTCCACTCCAACCAGCAGATGATCATCAGAAAGGGGCACAGATAATGGAGAAAATCCCCCCCCCCCCCCAAGCCAGTAGTAGCGGCAGAGCGAGAGTTTGTAATTCAGAATTTTTTAAAAAATTTTGCACTGACTGTCTTTGAAGTTTCCTGGACCCCTTTTCAAATGCAATCCGGGGACAAAACCGGATTTCCCCGGATTGACCCTCTTTCTCTGTTTAAGTGTACCGTAGTGCATTATTGTGCCATTTAAAAGTAATGAATGCACTTTTGTGTGCATGGTGCGTTGTCATGTGTGTGCTGGTTATCGCTCATAACACATAGGTATGGATGGATCCCGATCCCGGGGACAGACTTGGTCCGGGGACAATGTCCTCAGTCCGGGGACCATCCCCTACGTTAAAGAAAACCCATATAGAAGAAGGATGATGACTGCAGCTGTTCGCTTTGAAAAAAAAAGGAGTTCCATTGCAGTCATGCTGAAACAGTACTTCAAAACTATGCAAGTCACTGACCTGGTACAAGTCAGCAGTAATAAAATCCCTTGGATTTTCCTGATCGACGTGCTTTTCGCCCGGTCAGTGATTTATAAAGTACTAAAGCCAAAGATAGCCAAGAAGCAACTTTTTTGTTTTACAAAAAGGTCAATAATGGCATTCCCCACTCAGTAGTGGCTTCTCTTGAGGCGAACACTGCAATAATAACTTAGAATATGTGCAAACTGAACTTACACTGTACTTTTCCCTTAACCATGGATAGAAAAGAAACATCAAGCAGCTTATCACCATCAATCAAGAGAGGTGCATATTGAAATGACAAAAAAAAGGCACTTGGCACTTACAAGGCCTTACAGTTAAGTGGGGTACGCACTATAAGAAAATCGGGTGAACAGTCGTCCTATATTTCTTGTTGTTTCACAGCAAATCGGAACCAATGAAAGAAAATTTGTATGAAAATTCTCGTACGACGGTATAAATTAAACGGAAATCGTTCCTTCTGTTCCCATCCGAGAAAAATTTTGGAGTTTGTACCTCTGAGAATTTTTGTACGAAAATTCGGAATCTGCTATTGAAAGTTGTGTACACACTATACGAAAATTCTTTGGACAAAAATGTTTGCCCAATTTTCTTATAGTGTGTACGAGCCTTTGGTGTTCATTCACATCTATCCAGTCTGTTGGACTACCAACACACTACAACTGACCTAAAAACAAACATTGGTCCTTTTTCTCTGTTTAAGTGTACTGTAGTGCATTATCGTGGGTTGAAGTGTTCTACAATTCAGGCACATTCTGCTTTAATGTGTGCCATTTAAAAGTAATGAATGCACTTTTTTGTGCATGGTGCGTTGTCATGTGTGTGCTGGTTATCGCTCATAACACATAGGTATGAATGGATCCCGATTAGTTTAGGGCAAAACTTTGGGATATACAGTATGTACAGCTTATCAATTGCTGCAAAAAGTTTTCATACCCTTCCTATAAATTGACAGATTTATTTATTTTGGGTACTTATATAGCGCCGTCAATTTACGCAACGCTTTACATAAACATTGTGCATTCACATCAGTCCCTACCCTCAAGGAGCTTACAATCTAAGGTCCCTAACTCACATTCATACATACTAGGGGCAATTTTAGACAGGATCTAATTAACCTACCAGCATGTCTTTGGAGTGTGGGAAGAAACCGGAGTACCTGGAGGAAACCCACGCGGGCACAGGGGGAACATGCAAACTCCATGCAGGTAGTGTTAAGGTTGGGATTTGAACCTGTGACCCTTTTGCTGCTAGATGAGAGTGCTATTCACTAGACCACTGTGCCACCCTGCACTGCTGTGCCGATGAGAAACACCGGCTTACCCAGGGCATCCCAACACCTCTCACTTTGGTATTAAATGCTGCAAAGTGAGCAACTAGTAAGCAGCTCATCAGTTTGTGAATATAACAACACTGTTACTTTGCCTCTCCTTTTGTTCCAAAATGCTAATGGCCTGCTTGATTCAGGCAGTACACCGCACAAAAATCTGTCCCAGAAATAAGCATACGCAGCTTGAAGTTAGTGTAAGTTACACTAAGTAAGTTGTGGGTTACTCACCTTGCGTGTGCACAAGGGTACCTCTCTCTCTCGTCTATATACTCAGTAATGCCCGAGACCAGGCGGGGCTGCTTTCATGTGAAGTCAAATCTTATGGAGGTACCCCCGCTTAGAGATGAGCCGTACATTCTGTGCAGTAGTTAAATATACAGAGTTCCTCTGTAAAACATGCTGCCCCATATTACTACACATCTTCCTTGATGTATGTTGCATTTAGGAGAGGCACTGCTGAGCTAATGCCCTTTCCTTCAGTCCAGTGTATGTCTGCCACTTCGCTTCCAGTAAGAAAATGGGGTCCCCCTGAGCACCCAGCGTGGACCTCATGCGTGCTCTTAAGCCTCATACACGCAGTGTGACGGTCGTATGAAAACGGTCGTACAACAGCTTGTCGTACGATCATCCGACCGTTAGTACGCGCGATTAGAACAGCCGACGTGAGACGTTCGTACAACAGAAGTTGGATGAGAAGACTAGAAAGCATTTGTGGTACAACAAGCAGTCATACGACTGTTGTAACGTGTGTGCAGAGAAGTTGGTTCAACAAGTTGTATGTGCAAAACAGGCATGCCCAGAAGTCAGGAACGCCCGGAAGTGTCCGTTCGTGT
Organism: Glandirana rugosa; assembly: GCA_018402905.1. Lineage (NCBI taxonomy): Eukaryota > Metazoa > Chordata > Amphibia > Anura > Ranidae > Glandirana > Glandirana rugosa. Next base: position 28,914 of record BLSH010234384.1, on the reverse strand, counting down.
AAACCTACATTCCTAATTCACAAATCACATTCACCTGAACTTCCTCTTTATACGCTCGTAACACGTCACCACGTTAGGCTTGGTCGTACGATCGCTTAGTGCATGTCAGTATGCGAGATACAACAGCCAACATACGATTTTGGACATCTGGTCGTACAACCGTTGCATCGTGTGTATGAGACTTTACTTATCTCCTTCACTCTCTCGTACTGTGGGGCCAGGTATGTGGTGTCTCCGTACCATATGTTCAGTCATGGTTACTATGGGGAACCGTCCGCTAGGGATGGAACCAGCACACTGACCCCTTGCTACCCAATGACCTGTCACCTTCACCAGGTACCACGCTTTATAACCATTTGCGTATTCAACGTATTCACTCCTTCGTTATTTCCCTCCTTGATTGCTGCAACTCCCTCCTCACTGGCCTACCTTTATACAGGCTATACCCCCTTCAGTCTATCATGAATGCTGCTGCCAGACTTATACACCTTACTAACCGATCAGCGACTGCTGGCCCCGCTCTGCCAGTCGCTTCACTGGTTTCCCCTACCCCACCGTTTAAAATTCAAAATACTAACTACAACATACAAGGCCAGGGGTTCTCAGACTATGGCCCTCCAGTTGTTCAGGAACTACAATTGCCATCATGCCTAGTCATATCTGTGAATGTCAGAGTTTTACAATGCCTCATGGGATGTGTAGTTCCGCAACAGCTGGAGGGCCGTAGTTTGAGGATCCCTGTACAAGGCCATCCACAACACTGCCCCCAGATACATCACCAACCTCATCTGCAGATATCACCCAAATCGTCGTCTCCGCTCCTCCCAGGACCTCCTGCTCTCTACCTCCCTTGTTACCATCCTCTGGAACTCCCTGCCCCAGAATGTCCAGTCAGCCACCACCCTGTCCGCCTTTAGGTGATCCTTGAAAACTCACTTATTCAGGGAAGCCTACCCCACTTCCACCAAAGAACTGTGCTTGAGTCACCTCCATCAGATCATCCCCTGCAGCCATTACCTTTTGTACCACCTCCCCCTCCCTTTAGATTGTAAGCTCCATGAGCAGGGCCCTCCTATTCCTTCTGTATTGTAATTGTACTGTGTCCCTTCTTTATTGTAAAGCGCTGCGCAAACTGTTGGCGCTATATAAATCCCGTATAATATTAATAATAATAATAATAATAGTGCTAAAATCCTCTCCAGAAATAAGCAACCCAACCAATTAGGTAGCCCAATGTCACTGACCTATTTGGTCATGTGACCACATTGTATTAGTGTAATGATGTCACAGGCATCCCCACTCCTATGTATAGGCTTGCTTGCAGGGTGGGGAGTGCCCCGGCTGGCTGTAGACGTTTGGGTTGTCACAACTTCCTTTCGAGTTTGGACCAAACCCAACCTAATCCCTAATTAGTGTGAACTCCTCCCAAAGAACTTTAGCATCACCAATGCCCTGGAGTGGGTGGGGGCAAAGGCGCACTTATATACCACCTACCTGCCCCTTGTGGGCATGGTCACCTCATTCCTGGTTGACTAGTTTTAAGAGGACACCAAACCCAACCTAATTCCTAATCATTGTGAACTCCTCCCAAAGAACTTTAGCATCCCCAATGCCCTGGAGAGGGTGGGGGCAAAGGCGCACTTATATACCACCTACCTGCCCCCTTGTGGGCATAGTCACCTCATTCCTGGTCTACTGGTTTTAGGAGGACACCTAACCAGTTCACTATGCATATGGAAAGTATAAAAAATATTTGTAATATTGCCAAGTGCTTAACTCGTAGGTTTCAGATGTGGGTCTCCTCAGATTTCTTGGAAGAAAGGAAGTATGGCTCTCTGATCACCTGATCAAGTAGTGAGAGAGATCTCAGCACCGTGACAGCATTAAATTCTTCAGAAATGTTGAGTAGGTGTCTCCCATGTGTTCCCTATGACATCACAGCCCATATTTAGCAATAACATAATAATGAAACTAATTCTGAATTTGGGCTGTTGTGTCCCTCCCTGTGAGCTACTGAGCTTGAGCTATTGTGCTCTGTAAACAACAGAATTTTCCAACAGGAAGTAAGAAGAAACTGGAAAACATGAGCCAAAAGCTCCACCTGAAGGCTGGGGGGCACATCTGAAGCATTGGATTAGCTGTTCCCCACTCCCAGCAATGACGCTGACTAGAGACCCAGACAACACACTTGGGTTACAGGGGGTTAATATTTGCCCAGAGATGGGCTTTGAGGAGGACAAACAAAACCACTACGTGTTCCCTTTAAATCCTATAAAACCAGAGCTTTGTTATGCAGCATCCACTCACTAGAACAAACGTTTGCCAGTTATAACATTTCTTAATTGTTCAGTTTAAATGCCACTTTATGCTTTGAGATGTCTCCATAGACCCAGTCTATCCAGACAGTATGGTTACTTGCTGACTTGGCACCATTCACAGGTGGCTTAACTCTTCAATTGAATCAAATAGAAATTTACTTCAGCTGCAGTACAGAGGATATTTTTCCAGTCCTTAAGGCCTCATACACACAGTCGTTTCTTTAAAAATAAACAAAACGTCGGGCCCGACGTCAAGAAAAAAAAAATCAGCGTTTTGCGACGTTATGCATCGGCGTTAGTGAGCATTAGTGAGTGCCGGCGTCAATAGGCGTTTTTAAAAAAAAAAATCATCCCTCTGCTATTTTTCAACCTAAAAACGTGGGCATCAAAAAAAGCTGGTTAACGCCGGTACAGTATTAGTTGGGGTTAGTTGGCGTTAGTTGGTGTTAGGTGGCGTTAGTGGGCATTTTGCGGCGTCGGCATCAAAAAACGCCCAAACGTTACAGCCTCAGAACGCGCTGGCCGTGGGTTCTAGTTTCAGCTCACTAATGCCGACGCCATCTACAGCTCAAAAACGCCAGCGTTTTTATGGGGCCATTGACTAACATGGAGAGCTGCAAAAAACACCAGAAAACGTCGGCGTCAAAAAACATCCGTGTGTATGAGGCCTTAAAGTGTAAGAAGACATTGGGGTTGATTTACTAAAGGCAAATAGACTGTGCTCTTTGCAAAGTGCAGTTGTTCCAGAGCTTAGTAAATGCTCTGCTGACTTCCATCATTCAATCATGGGCAAGCAGACATGCTGTTTTTTTTATTTTTTTATTTTGCTTGCGCGTGATTGGTTATTCTTTGCAAAGTGAAGCTTTACTTCATTTACTATGCTCTGTAGCAATTGCACTTGCAGAGTGCACAGCCTATTTGCCTTTAGTAAATCAACCCCTATGACTTTCCTAAGCCTTGTCTCTGCAAAGTACTAACACTGACTGAAAGAATGTCAAGAAAACAAGGAAGGTCTAGCTAAGGCTGCACTAAATAACACAAAACAAGAGGGGAAAGCAGAGGGAGAAACTAAAATTGTAAGAAAAAGGAAAAGAGGGCGCACCAACCTTGCGCATTACCCAAGTAATATTTATTAAAAGAAAGAAACATACTCACAAACATGGTGATAGTAAAAGTATATCAAAGTTCACAATGGACAAAGAGCAACCAGGTCACCAGGACTGTTTCCAGCACACCTGAGAACCTTCTAGATGGCTGGCGCGTTTCGAGGGGAGATCCCTCCCTTCCTTAGAGCCAATCTAAAATAACACAGCTGTAGTGGTCCAAAACCTCCACTTTATGTCAGCATACTTTTGGATAGGGTGCAGCGTGGTGCGCTGGCGCAAGGAATACACTCAGACAGGGTTGGGACAAGGGGTGGGCAGAATGGGCGGCTGAGCTGGGCGCAGCGTGTATTGTTGGGATGGGAGCGCTGCAAGTTCCTTCTATTATAAGGCTGACAGGGCTAGTGACAGTGGCACCACTACTTCTCTCAGCCTAGTGCTGGAAGTGGCAAAGAAAGGAGTAGAGAGCCGGAAGGAGATGTGGGCTGTGCTCTGCTCTCTCTCCCTCCTCATAAGCTTGCACATAATGAAGGGGGAGTGCAATTTGGCATCTTTGCCCTGGGCACTGTTTGATCTCGTCCCAGCACTGCACACAGGGGCCAAGGTGGGAAAGAACAGTATATTGAGAGAGTTCCAACAATGTACAATCAGACCCGACAGGTAGGCACAGATGACCAGAGCCACTTGCAAGCAGTAGCAGAGGATTGTGATCTTGAAATGATGCCGACAACTTCTGCAGCGAAGAGCAGGAATGCAGCCTGGCCGGTTCACACCCATAGACCCCTTTCACACTGGGTCATTTTTCAGGCGCTGCGGTGCTAAAAATAGCGCCTGTTCAGCGCCTGAAACCCCCCCCCCCCCATTCTCCCCAGTGTAAAAGCATCCGGCGCACTTGCAGGCCGAGAAAAAAAGTACTGCAAGCAGCATATTTTGGGCAGTGCGCTGAGCGGTGTATACAGCACTCCTCCACCGCCCCCTCCATTGAAATAAATGGGCGGCGCTTCCGAAGTGGCTGAACACCGCCTCGGTCGTGACGTGCGGTGGCGCTTTTAACCCCTTGTTAACCCCTTCTTGGGGGTTAAAAGCGTCCCGCCCCTGCCTGCATAGCTGCGCTTTACCACTACCACTCCCCCCCGCCTCAGTATTGAGGATAATGCTCTAGGCCCGTGCGCCCTGTGTTTTTTGCTCTAGTGTCTTTGGACACCCCCAGTCTTCCAAGGGCAGCAAGGCGGCTTTTATCCGAATCTATCAAACTAAAGGCTTAGATTGCTATCAAGGTGGAGCCATTTCTTCAAGCACAGGAAGCAGGTCTTGTTTTGTATAAATAGACTCTGCCCTGACCCAAGATGGCCACTGAGGTCACCAAAGTCACCCACTATCTCCACAGTGATCGCAGGAAGTCATAGACCAAATTGCCCACGACTTCCTTCCCCTACTGCATTGCCACTTTGGTTGAGCACCACCTACAGTGGGGAGTACAGACTGCAATTGCCTATATACTACTGAACAATAACAACCTGATGCCAGTGTTGCCAACCTCCAGCAGCGTTTTTTACTGGCAAAACTTAAAAAATTTACTGGCGGAGCACATTTTTTACTGGCAACTTGAAAAAAAATAGGACTCCTATTAAAAGCGAAGACAATTAATATTTAAACACAACATGGAAACACGGACAATACCCATATCAAGTAATTTGCCTGATTTACACTGAAAAAGTCAGCACAGCATGACAAATTATCAGACCCTGATATTTATAGACAGTTGAAAAAATCACTGATTTTTACGAACTGTCAGTAAATTTACTGACGGTTGGCAACCCTGCCTGATGCAATTAGAAAAATGGAATCACGCAGAAAAAATACATATATGTGGGACAGAACACTAATCATAAAGTGTGTTTTTAGCTGTTTGATTGGAGTCATCCTTTAAGCAGGCCCATTTATCCCAACCACCCTTCAGTGAGCAATGCCAGTAATGGCATTCAGAATATTCTCGGATTAACTCAACTCAAGAAGTTCACAAAAACTTTTAAGCGTTTCTTATAAATCAGTTAAAAGTTGCCGAGCAAGTCATTTGGCATTACCTGTTCTCCAGATCTCTTTTAAATTAAACCTTTTAGAATGAGTTATCATTAATATTGTCTAAAATTAATGAGGCCATCGGAATGCGACTTCCACCACAGACTATTAATAATGTTTGAATTGTTACATTAATGTAGTATCTAATGGAGCATAAAATCTCTATCCTCTCAGGGATACGACAGATACGATATTAATTGTTATCCTAGACTAAGGTCACAAATGAATTTAAAGATTTCCCTGATCTGTGCGTAATAAACTATGGGACGCGACTGAACTTTGTCTGTTTTGCTTAAAGGCCACCGTCCAATGAAAAATGGTTTATGATTTTTGGTAAACGGGAAGAGAAGGACCGGCCTCTCCATAAATAAGGCCAGAAATAAAAAAAAATTAAAAAATGAATCATTCGCTTAACTCCTTTATTTGCCAGTCTTAAAACATAAAAGGACCCTCATATCAGATACTGTATACTTTTTATGGTACATGCATGCACGAAATATGTAACTGTAAAACTTCTGCATATTTGCTAATCCTCACAGAGATCACAGACCTTTCTACTTTTGTCTCCAGAAGGACGGAGCCATCCTTCTTCAAACATCATGCTGGATCAGCATCTACTTCCAGCTCAGAGATGATGCATTATAGTAAATCCTGTGCAGTTTTTAGCTGTGGTTATAACCAGGGCTGGGACAAAGGGTGGGCAGGAGGGGAGGCTGCCCTGGGCACTGTGGTATCT
>BLSH010234324.1:24525-43137 GCA_018402905.1 Glandirana rugosa | reverse complement strand
ACCCATAACGGGATTTCCTTAGTGGCATGATACTTCGGCAGAGGTGCTAGTTGGGCCGCCTGGTAGTATGTCTTGAGGTCAGGTAGGCCTAAGCCCCCCCAATTTTTAGGGCGGATTAAGGTTAATTTGGGGATCCTAGGCCTAATTTTCCCCCAGACGTAACTCATGATTTTCGCTTGTGCTAATCGTAGGTAGTAGGCTGGGAGAGGGATGGGTAAAGTACGAAAGAGGTACAAAAATTTGGGTAGGATAGTCATCTTGACAGCGTTGACACGGCCCAACCAAGATAACGGGAGTGGTGACCAGAGGGAGAATAAATGTGTAGTTTTCTTTAACAGGGGCAGGAAGTTAGCTGCAAATAAACTCGTATATGAGGCTGTAAGATTGATGCCGAGATAACGAAGAGAATGTGGAGACCACACGAATGGCAGGGACGACCTGACTTGTTCGCTTTCAGTTGTAGTGAGGGATATGTCTAATATTTTGGATTTACAGGGGTTAATTACTAGACCAGATATGTGGCCGAATTGTTCTAATAGTTTTAGTAGGTTGGGCGCTGAGGTATGCGGGTTAGTCATAAAAAGAAGCACGTCGTCTGCAAAGAGGCATACTTTATGATGCACACCTCCAAGCTCTATTCCCTTGATGTTTTCATTGGATTTGATTAGCAGTGCTAAAGGTTCAATGCATAGGGCGAATAGCAACGGGGAGAGGGGGCAACCCTGTCTTGTCCCTCTTTGGATGGCGAAGGTGGCCGATTTGTACCCAGCATATTTGACATACGCCTTGGGGTTTTGGTAAAGGGAGTGGGTCCAGGTGCAGAAGTGTTCTCCGAACCCCCAGCGTTTCAAGATGTATGATAGGTATGGCCAGGAGATCGAGTCAAAAGCTTTTTTGATGTCCAGGGAGAGGAAGCAAGCATGTATCTTCCTCCCCCTGGCAGCTAGGGCGAGTAATATGGCTCTTCGGATGTTGTCTCCTGCTTGGCGGGCAGGGATAAAACCTGTTTGGTCTCCGTGAATAAGGGAGCCTATAATTGAGTTAAGACGTGTGGCTAGGATCTTTGCTAGCAGTTTGACATCTACGTTAAGTAGCGAAATAGGGCGATAGTTGTTCCATGACGTGAGGTCAGTGTCTGGTTTGGGGATCATAGAGACTATGGCAGTAAGAGATTCAGAACGGAAGGAGTATCCCCTCAATAAGGAGTTAAATGCTTTGGTCAGCAGAGGGTTTAGGATATGGCCAAAGTGCTTATAGTAGCTAGCCGAGAATCCATCAGGGCCAGGCCTTTTATGCCTTTTCGAAGATTTGATGGCTTGAGCCACCTCCTCCTCTGTGATGGGATCCTCCAACCGTTCTTTCTGTTGTCGCGTGAGGGTGGGAAGGGAGATACTGGAAAACAGCTCTTCTGCCTTGGATTCGGTGAAGGATTGGGCGGAGGAGTAAAGCTTGGCTAATTTCGAACGAAAGATTTCTAGTATTTTTGGCGGATTGCTCGTGTAGCTGTCTCTCGAAACTCTAAGTCTAATAGCAGCGCGTGGATTATTGATGGAGCGCAAGGCACGGGCCATTAGAGTGTCTTGCTTATTAGCTTTTGTATAGGTCTTATGTTGTCTAGCCTGTAACAATTTGTCTGCTGAATCAGAGATAAAAAGATCTAGATCCAGCCTGGCCTGTTCTAGTTTTTGGTATGCCTCTGGGGTTGGACTTGTTTGGAAGCTATCATGGCAGTTACGGAAATTGTCTTCCAGTTTCTTAAAGAGAAGTTTACGTTCTCTCTTAAGAATGGACATTTGTTGGATCAGCTTCCCTCTAATGACAGGTTTGTGAGCTTCCCACAACGTGAGTGGGGAGATTTCTGCGGTAGCATTAAGTAGGAGATATTCTTTTAGTGCATTCTCAATATCCTGCCTATAGGAGGTGTTGGACAACACTTTCTCTTGTAGACACCATGATGTATCACGGGACTTAGGGATAGGGGACGATATCGTGGTTAAGACCGCCGCATGGTCAGACCATGTAAAGGGTACGATGTTTGAAGAGATAATTTCAGGGGCCATTGTGATTGCTAGGAAGATATGGTCAATCCTAGAGAAACTCTTATGAGGATTGGAGTAAAACGTGAAGCGTTTGGCTGTCGGATTTACTTCTCTCCACGTGTCGATCAGTGAGTGTTTAAGGAGAAGCTGTTGGAAGTCAGGTTTAGACGTATGCCGAGTAGGTGATGGTGGGGATTTGTCCTGGAATGGGTATACAACCTGGTTAGAGTCCCCGCACATGATTACTGTCCCTTGTTTATGTGTTTGTACCAGTTGTAGGAGATGTGATAAGAACGCATTCGGGTGTTTATTGGGCGCATAATAGGTGACTATTGTCACGTCTGAGTCAGCAATCTGGCCTTTAAGAATCAGGAAGCGGCCCGCAGGGTCTTTAACCTGAGTAGTAAGGGTGAAGGGCGTCGAACGGTGGAACGCTACTAGGACGCCTCATTTCTTGACTGTGGCCGAGGCAGCATAGAATTGGGGGTATGAGGAGCTTAAAAATTTAGGTGCGGATTTGTCAGAGAAGTGGGTTTCTTGTAGGCATGCAATGTGTATGTTAGCAGCTGCTAGAGACTTCAAGGCCTTTGTTCTCTTGTGTGGGGAATTGAACCCCTGCACATTTAAGGTGCAAACGGTTATGGGGGCCATGTGTGCTGGTGAAGTGACAAGAGTTGAGTACTCACCGTCCATGATGCCGCCGGCGTCACCGTCTCCGAGGGGGAGGCAGGGTCACAAGAGGAGAGGGGGGGGCAGAAACAAAAGAGAGGGAAAAGAGAAATGTTAGGAGCAAGAAATACAATGATCAACCATATTGCAAAAACCATACTTTGTTTGTGGACGTGACCCCAGTCAAGTGACAAGGGTCGCCCACAAAATGTAATCGTCGTCATTGCCAACCTCGAGCGCCTGTCCCTGCGCAGAAACAGTTTGAGGCCGACAAGGACGCACTAGTGGGGTGCAACAAAAACCTATCCGAGGACACAAAATGTCTCGCCAAATGGACACTCAGTAGGTAAACAGTGAATAGGATACACTGAAATAGTACTTGAGGCTGCCTTCTTAGGTCTAATGGCAGTTATCCAACTCTAAAAAGGTATTTGACTAGCTAGACCGGGGAGAAGCATGGGTGGTTAGGCTCAAAACAGTCAGAGTTGGAGGGGACTAAAAACCGTGAGATGACAGTCCGTGGTATTAGTACAAAGGGTTAAACAGGAATAACCTAAAAAAGGTAAAAAAAAAAAACAAACGTATCAGTAACTGCAGTGGGGGACTGCATAGAACCGTTATGGGGAGGCGTCCCCCTCCTTCCCACGATGACCTTCAGTGACCACAAGTGGTCCTTCAAGTGGAGGGGGGGATCACTCCCAACCAAGGGAGCTTATGCTCCAGACAACATGGAGGTTCCAAAATGGATGCTAGAAATACCCCATGGAGACCGTTCAGTCCATAGAGTCCTCCTGGCTGGCGACCATGGCTAGGGGTTTGTCAAAGCGGCCTCTTTTATGTTGGTTTTGAGCTTGGAGGGCAGAGTTGCGGGCAGGTGGGTCTTTCTGAGGAGAACCAGAAGCAGTGCGGCGTCTCTGTTTATCTTTTGCGGGGCTGTCAGTCAATAGGTTTAGCTCTTGCAGGACATCTCGCAGCTCAGAGGCGTTTCGACAGGTATACTTTGTCTCAAGGTGTGTGAAACGCACTGAGAAAGGAAACCCCCAGTGGTATGGGATCTGATGCAGTTGAAGAGCTGCAAGCAATGGTTTAAGAGCTTTCCGTTTAGCTACTGTGGATGGTGATAAATCAGAGTAGAGTTGGTAAGTATGCCCCTGGAAGGAGAGGGGGGGCTTCCCCCGGGCTGCTGCTAGGAGCTGCTCCTTGGTTCTAAAAAAGTGAAATTTGACTATTATGTCCCGTGGGGGAGCATTTTCTTTACGGGGGGCTAGGGCACGGTGAGCTCTGTCCATTTCCAATCTTTCTACTGGGATCCCTGGGGCCAGTTCTTGAAAGAGGGCTAGCATGGTGGCGTGGACATCCACGATTGTTTCAGGGATGCCCCTTATCCTGAGATTGGACCTTCTGGCCCGGTTCTCATAATCTTCTAAACGATCTAATAGCACCTGGTTTTCCTCTCTGAGGTTCTCTAGTGCTGCCGCTGCGTTCTGGGCCTGGCATTCCATGTCATCAACACGGTCCTCGAGCTCAGCCGTCCTCCTCCCTAACTCCCTGATCTCCTTAGTCAGCTTGTCAGTAATGAGGTCAGAGGTACGCTTCAGGGCTTTCTGGAGCATGGTCTCAAATTTTGAGAATATGTCCGTGTGAGCAGCCTGCTGGTTACTAGATATGTCCCCATCAGAGTCAGACTCACCGACAGTGTCCAGCTGCAGAGGCTGTGGATGTTGTGTCTGCTTAGGCGAGCGGTGTGGCTGGGAGGAGGAGGGGGCCGTCGGCGCCATCTTGGTGTTCGGCCTGGTAAGCGCGTCCCGGATGTTTTTGGTCTTCATCTTTGCTTTAGAGCCTGAAAAGACCATCCTCGGGTGCCTGGAAAGTCGGCGCCGTCTAGAGATGGTCGCTGGCGGGTGTGAGGCAGCCTGTAGTTAGGTATGTCCGGCGTTTGTGTCCTCGGCGGTACGGAGCTTCACTCAGGCATGTCTGTCCCGGAGAACCTCGCGCATGCGCCTCATGATAATTGTTACATTTCAAGTTATTTGAGTGGTACTATTAGTTAGTTTGGAGCCTGGGGTGACTAAGGCCCGAGTGGGTCTCCATGTACCTACACTTATCCCCGGGACTTCGTTGGAACTCCTCGGGATAAGTTGTCTGCCCCGGATGGGTCAGACGTCTTGTTCTACCAAGTTTTTGGTTGTCGTTGGGCCTTCCCCTTGGAGGGCAGGGATGGTGAGTTGGGGAGGTTTTCTTTCCCCCCGGGCACCACCCCCTATAGTTTAATTTGAGATTATCAATCTCAACCATGTTTCTTTCATTTCTATCTCTCACCTCTTCTTTTCTTTCTTCCTCATAATGCACCCAGATTTTCTTCTTCATTGCACCCGAGGCCGAGTCAGCCAACTAACCCTTGTGATTTTCGAGTATTCTAGGACTACCTTCGTAACAGGCGAAGTTGCTAAGTTAATGGTGAGTACCAAAGCATTCACAAGCTTTATTTCTCACAGAGTCCATGGCTGGGCCACCACCAAGACACCTTAAATTTGCCACCCACAATGTTCAGGGTCTTAACTCCACTAAAAAAAGGAGGAAAGTATTTGACTACTACAAGGCTCTTAAGTTAGATGTAGTGATGATACAGGAAACTCACTTCCCTCAACGGTATAGCCCCAAATTCCTCCGCTCACATTTCTTCACCTTTTTCTTGGCCAAAGCAGAATCCAAAACTAAAGGGGTAGCCATCTTAATCTCCAAAAAATGTGGATTCTCCCCATGCCTAGAACTTAAAGACCCAGAGGGAAGATTCCTACTGGTTAAGGGCACCATGGAAGGACACTTATATACACTAGTCTCTTATTACGCTCCAAACAAAGGGCAATCAACCTTTTTCAAAACGTTTTTGGATCACATTACCCTTTTTTAGAAGGTCGAATCATTCTAGGGGGACACTCTAATGTCGCCTTTGATCAGGGACTTGACAAATCTAGACCCCTAGGTCACCAACTAACACGCCCATCCAAAGCAAGTCTAAAAATCGCTAAATTGTTACATACCTTCAATATAGCAGACGCCTGGAGGGAGTTCAACCCAACCAAGAGAGATTATACCCACTTCTCCCCTCCGCATAATTCTTATGCACGGATCAACCACCTTCTAGTCCGCGCAGACCTAATTCCCTCCATAACAAAAGCCCGCATAAGGGACACAACCCTCTCAGACCACACTATCGTATTGTTGCAGATTCAGTCTGACCCGCAATATGCAAGAAGGCTACAACGGAGACTGAACGAATCATTGCTTACTAACCCGGTTCATGTATCTGAGATTAATAACGCCCTCAAGGAATATTTTATTAATAACAATAAGGAAGAGGCATCAGCAGAAATCCTCTGGGTGGCTCACAAAGCCTGCATTAGAGGAAAACGTATCCAGTTATCCTCTCGATTAAAAAAGGAGCGTAAGGCAGATATAGCCAAACTTGAAAACACTTACCAAACTCTTAAGAAATGACATAAAATGTGCCCTTCTAATTCCCTCACCGCTAGACTGGATAAAGCTAGATTAGATTTAAATATGGCTCTTACGGCTAAAGCCGAAAAATCTATCAGGTGGAGTGGACAAAAATTCTACATGCAAATTGATAAGCTAGGAGCCATGCTGGCCACAAGACTCTCTCCAAGACCTCGCCACTACACTCTTCCCAAAATCAGGATCCCGGGTCAGGGCTTTACCTCTAACCCGGTGACTATACTAGACGCCTTTCATAAATTTTATTCTGAACTATATTTTTGGATATAAAAAGTTGCGCTAATAAATTTAGATAATTATAAAGTGCAAATTAGGAGTTATGTTGCAAACCCCACATAAAAAGTGAATACACATAGGTGTGCATACACCACCAAGAATTAGTGTTAATTAAATAAGGTGAACAAAAAAAAGTGAATCATACAATATAAAAATACATTCATAAAGAACACAAATTTGTAAACATATAAAGTTCATCAGCAGCAAAAGAGTAGGTTTCAACAGTCTCTATTGCTAGTACAGGTACAGGTTCCAGATCACCATAGAATATAAGGAAGAAATTGGTTGCTTTGTGGAAAGTTCCAAACAGTTGAGGTAGGGGGCACCAGAGTTTCGGAATTCTCTTATATTATCCGCCACCACTTATCTAAGCACCTCCAGTGAGAGAGAGGGGTAAGGTAATGCTCTTACCAGATAACACGACCCACTATCTCTAGTAAGGGTCAGAGGAGCCAGCAGATATAACCCTCTGCAGGGTATAGGGTAGTGACGAAATGGTAGACTCTTCTTATGTGAACGGAACTCCGTTATTTCTGATTCAAAACCTCAGCCTCTCGAATTCCCAGTATAGATGGCATATAAAGGTGATAGAAAATCCACATAGTGTCATACCGTACAACCAGATTTATTAAAAATGTAAAACCAAGGTACTCACAAACATCCAGACATTAAGCGCATTGGATACAGTGTAAAAATAGCCGGCAAAACGCGATAAATCGTCCGTTTGGGATCACATGAGGCATGGTGATGTCAGCGCGTATCTCCGCCCTACATGTTTCGTCATATCTGACGTCTTCCTGGGGCCCTTGGAGGTGCTTAGATAAGTGGTGGCGGATAATAAAAGAGAATTCCGGAACTCTGGTGCCCCCTACCTCAACTGTTTGGAACTTTCCACAAAGCAACCAATTTCTTCCTTATATTCTATGGTGATCTGGAACCTGTACCTGTACTAGCGATAGAGACTGTTGAAACCTACTCTTTTGCTGCTGATGAACTTTATTTGTTTACACATTTGTGTTCTTTATGAATGTATTTTTATATTGTATGATTCACTTTTTTTTTGCACCTTTTTTAATTAACACAAATTTTTGGTGGTGTATGCACACCTATGTGTATTCACTTTTTATGTGGGGTTTGCAACATAACTCCTAATTTGCACTTTATAATTATCTAAATTTATTAGCGCGACTTTTTATATCCAAAATTATTCATGGTGATTTATCGCACAGTGGTTTGTCGCTGCTTTACTGTTAGGTTACTCTTCTAAGCGCGGTATATATGAAAATTTCGAACTATATAGCCCACATAAACAGTTCCACAAGAAAGCTGTCTCAACATTCCTGGACAGTATCCCTCTGTCCTCCCTGAAGTTGGAACATAAGCACATTCTGGAGGCTGAGATCACAGAAGGGGAGGTTCTGGGGGTTATCAGGGACTTGAGATTGGGCTCAGCCCCGGGCCCGGATGGCTTGTCGGCCCCTTACTACAAAACTTTTGCTGAGACCCTCAACCCTTTCTTAACCAAATTTTATAACTCAGTAACCCGGGGCTCCCCTATAGATCCACAGCTTAACATGGCCTTTATCACGGTTATACCAAAACCAGATAAGAATCCGGAGGAGTTGGGTAACTATAGACCAATTTCATTAACTAACAGCGACATTAAAATTTTGACAAAAATTATGGCCAGTAGGTTAGCATTTTTTATTAACATCTATATACATAAGGATCAGGTTGGCTTTATTCCTGGACACCAAGGGCCTGATCAAATTCGCAGAGCCATTGACCTGATATCCATTCTACAGTCCAATTGGGAGGGAGGCCCTAAACAAAAAGGTTTGATCTTATCATTAGATCTCCAAAAAGCATTTGAATCGGTCTCATGGCCTTACCTTTTTACACTTTTAGAGAGATGGGGAGTTGGACAGCACTTCTTGGGAATCATTAAAACCCTCTACTCAACACCCACGGCAAGAATAAGGCTTTAAGGCTTTTATTCGAAACCAATTACCATAGCTAAAGGCACGAGACAGGGTTTTCCTCTGTCTCCCCCAATTTCGCTATAGCTATTGAAACGTTAGCTATAGCGATACGCCAAAACCCAGACATCCAGGGAGTGACTTGTGGGGACAGGACTCACAAATGCGGTCTCTTTGCAGACGACATTCTCTTGTTTATTACCTCACCCCACACCTCTCTCCCCAACCTAAGCCATACATTGGAAGCTTTTGCAGACGTCTCAGGACTCAAAGTGAATTACACCAAATCATATGCTATGAATATTTCACTTACACCTGAGGTAGCTACCTCCCTAGGAATTAATCTCAGGAATAAGTTTGAAAAATTGTACTTCCACAATTACCCCCCCATGTTTTGAAAACTCGAGAATGACTTGAAGGACTGGTCACATAGAGGTCTCTCTTGGTTGGGTAGAATTAACGCTGTAAAAATAACGCTCTTACCACGTTTACTATACTTATTCCGAGCTCTTCCGGTGAAAATCAGAAAAGACCATCTCAATACCTTTCAGAGCAAGATCCTCAGATTCGTCTGGAGAAACTCAGGTTATAGATTCTCTCAATCTACTTTATACCGACACAGGAAAAAGGGAGGACTAGGGCTTCCAGCCCTCATAAAATATTATCAAGCAGCCAGATTAGCTCAATTCTCCCTAGTCTACACGAAGGACGAAAGACCTGACTGGATCCAAATCGAGAGACAGGCAGTCCCAAATAACACACTAGATTTTCTCCTTTGGACACCACCAAAAAAGACCCCTGGTGCTATCCCCCACCCTATCACACTCATTTTCCCTCTGGGATTCTCTGAGAGATCACCCTGAGCTTATTTCCCCCTTGAAACCACTGTCGCACATCTTTCATAACCCTGAATTTCCTCCTGGTGTCAATATAATAGCGTTCAAGTGGTGGCAGGACAAGGGGCTATACCGTATAGGGGACTTCTTCACTACATCAGGTCCCCTGTCTCTGAGTCAGTGCATAAGCAAATTAGACCTCCCAAATTCTGAGAGGTTCCGATTCCAAAAAATCCACCATTTCCTGCAGAAAATCTGGAAAAACAAAACCCTTCCGCCCAGTTTCACGATCTATGAGTTGTGGTGTGGCCAAGCCATGGAACAGAAGGGTGGCATTTCATTAATATACAACTCTAACACAGCAAGGGACGAAAGCCACCTATATGAATCGTTGGGAGGAGGATTTCCAGTTCTCCTGGGACTTGGAGACTTGGCATTCAGCCCTCTCAGACTCTTTCCGAGGCATATTAAATACCACTCTTATAGAGGCCAGTATTAAAGTGTTAACCAGGTGGTACCTTACTCCAACTAAGCTAGCTTCAATCTATCCCACAGCTGACCCGAGATGTTTCCGAGGTTGCTCACTCCTGGGATCTATGGCCCACATTTGGTGGGAATGTCCAAGGGTCCGCCCTTTCTGGAGAAAAACATTCAACCTCATTGATAGGTTAGTCGGTAGCCACGTGCCCAGGTCTCCAGAGATAGCGCTCCTCAACGCCCACATTCCGAATCTATCTAAGCCTAAGGGAAAATTAGCACAATTTATACTTCTCGGGGCCAAACTCACTATAGCGAAATCCTGGAAAAAGTCTAAAATGTCCTTTGCAGCAGCAATTCATAAAATCTCTTGGACCATGTCTCAGGAAAAAGTATCCAGCATCCTCTCAGACACAATTGGGAGGTTTGAGGCCACCTGGGAACCTTGGGCAACTTTTGTGGGTATCTCCTTTACTCCAGGTGTGACTCGGTCTTCGGGTGCGAGTGTTCTGAACTAGTTCTGGGTGCTCCTCAGCGTTGATTCTGTTCTTCTCTCCTCTTTTCTCTTTCTACCCTGTCTGGTATCACAACGTTGTCTTACTCTCCCTCAGACTGACCTCAGAGCACTTTATACCCTTCAAACATTTGCAGTGGTAGGAGAGGATTGGTGTCCCTGATCACATCCAGAGGGTGTTCCCTCCCCCGTCTTGGCACAGTATGTTCCCAGCTTGGGGTGCCAGGAAAATGGGGGACGGAACCCATAATGGAGGGGTGTCCCTCGAGATCCTCTGCCACTCCATTAGTTTCACATTGAAAAGTCTAGCAGGTTAAAGGATCAGCTCCCTCCCTAATAAATGATAGGGGTAATATTGTCCCATCCTATAGTTTTATTTAGCAGGCATAGGAAATGCTAAAGGGGAGTCAAGTCTCTGTCTTTTCTGTTGATACATATGATTTATATATTGGAGAATGATAAGTTAACAACACGAAGATCAACATACAATGTAATTCTTAAAGTTGGATTCCAGACTGCTTTTACGATATGCAATGTCAATGTACGATCTATCCTTTGTATTTGTTTAAAAAATCAATAAATGCATTGAAAATGGAAAATAGCATCCGCAAAAGCAGCAATTTTAAATTCCTTATCTTTTACTTTAATGCCTTTTATGTCCATCTGAGCGTGAATGCATCTTAGCAAGGGTTCCAAGGTGAGAATGTATAAGAGGGGGGGCAATGGGCAGCCTTGTCTAGTTCCATTATGGATGGAGAAGGCATTCGAGAGGCAGCCATTCACCTTGACTCGGGCCTCTGGGTTAGTATACAGGGCTCCTATGAAAGCCTTCATCTTGTCTCAGAGGCTCAGCGCCCCCAGAACCTCTGTCATATAGTCCCAGGCTACCCGATCAAATGCCTTCTCCACGTCCATTGCCAGGAAGAAGCCTTCCTGTTTGCTCGTCTCAAGCCAATGCTGTAGATTTAGGGCTTTAATGGTGTTATCCCTGGCCCCCCTCCCTGGGACAAATCCAACTTGATCTAAGCCTATCCAATTCGGGATGTGGTGGGAAAGTCTCATTGCTAAGATTTTGGAGAATAATTTCCGCATTTAACAGGCATATGGGCCTATAATTAGCTACATTGTCATGTTCCTTATTTCCTTTAGGGATCACAGAGATGTGTGCCTGCAGTAATGTATGAGACGGGTTTGAAGAAATGGACAGGGTGTTAAAGGCTTTCAGGAAGCTCTGAGCCAGGAGGTCAGGGAAAGCTTTATAGTAAGCTGCCGGGAAGCCATCTGGGCCCGGACTCTTGCCTGGCTTTGTATCCTTAAGGGCCTCTATCCATTCTTCAGGGGATAGGGGAGCCTCCAGCGTGGCTCGATTCCTTAGACAATGGTTTTGGGCTATAGTGGGATAAAAAGTTCTTAAACATGTTAGTGCATTGATTACCTTCTTCAGGTTGTGGCGTCCTTTCTCGCAGGTGATATAACCTACTATAGAATTCTTGAAATAGTTTTGCTATGCTTTCGTTGCTCGTGTGTTTTTTCCCTGCAGCATCTGTAATGTGGTGTACCGTTTGTAATAAGGTGCGTTCCTGTGTAAATTTAGCTAGTAATCTGCCTGGTTTATTCGCCTGTTCATAAAACAGGTTTTGCGTTAGTTTGCGTCGCCTTCAGGCTTTAGAAGAGAGCTCCTGTAGTAACAGTTTCCTGGTCTCGGCTAGTTCCTGTGCTACTTGGACAGCTAGGGAACTTTTATGCTTTTTCTCTAGTGTAGCTATCTTGTCAGATAGCTCCGCCACCATCCTCTGACTTTCCTTTTTTTTCTGGGCTGCTAGGGCAATCAAATGCCCCCTCACTACACATTTATGGGCTTCCCATTGTGTCATAGGCGATGTATCTGGGGTACCATTTGTTTTGAAAAAGTCCTCAATTGTTCCTCTTACCGCTGCCAGATCACCTGGATCCAAAAGGAGCGAGGTGTACATTCTCCAAAGCCTCACATTCTGTTCCCTCAGTGGAAAACGCAGTGTAAGTGTAATCGGATGATGGTCTGAAATGACCATGTTCTCTATAGAGGCCTCATAGAGATAGCATAGATCTGCTTGACTTAAAAAGAGGTAATCTAACCTCGAGTATCGACCATGTGGAGATGAAAAGAAAGTGTAATCCTTAGTTTGCGGGTTAAGTGTTCGCCAGCTATCGTTAAGCGCCAGAGAGGCCAATTGCGTTTTAATTTGGCGTAACGCAACATAGGGGAGAGAGGACGTGCTACTGGAAGAGTCCAGAAGTTGGTTCAGGGTTACATAAAAATCCCCTCCTACCACTAAGATACCTGACCTAAAGGATGTGAGTTGGAGTAGCGCCTCTTTTAAGAACGACACTTGCTTGGAATTTGGGCAATATATATTCGCTAAAGTTAAAGGTTTGCCTTTCCAGGAGCCTTTGAGGAAGAGAAATCTACCTTCTGGGTCTATCAGTTGCTCAGTGAGGTTGAACTGGCAAGATCTGGAGACTAGTATAGAAACCCCTTTAGTTTTCAAATCTGTGCAGGCGGCGTGATATACCGTTGGGTAACGGGCGCTATGTAGTCGTGGAATCGACTCTCTTTTAAAATGGGTCTCCTGCAAGAAGACGATTTGGACTCTATTACAATAAGCTTCTGCTAGTCCTTTTCTCAGGAATGTTTAAACCCTTAACGTTATGGGAATACATTTTGAGAGATAACTTATTCACCTTGGTAATAACCGTGGCCATGTTTTCCCTTTCCTACCGATGTCACTCGGGAAGCCTAGCTGAGTAGTAAGGGCCGTGTGAGAGACCCAAGGAAGCTTTGGTCGGGAGAGGGGGAAAAAAAAAGGGGGAAGAGGAGGGGCTCAAGGAAAGGAAAGGAAAGAGAAGAAGAGATCCAGTGTGCCGGAAATCACCCGGGAGGAATCGTGAGACCTCTAACCACGAGGGTCTCGTTGGATACCGGAGGTGTCCGCTAGCCAGCTAAGACACCTAACTAAGGTAGCTATCAACGTTGCTAACTAAGATACTAGAACAATTATGCTGGTATGTTATCAGACGAGAACCCGCCTCTCCGAAGTGAGGGAGGTGTCTAGCACAAGAATTTCACACAACCAACATTTATTACCTCCGTCCGGAAATTTCCACGTCTGAGGGAATCCCCTTGAGGGGCCCAGGGTACTAGAACCCAGCCGGGTTCTCTCCCCACATCACCATGCGGGTGTCAGATGCCCCCACTCAGCTCCCCCATTAATCCTTCATTTATACTATGAAGGCGGATAAAGCAAATTAACATATAATTCAGAGGCCCATAGCTATACCAAGCCCATGTGGGAAGCAGCACCAGCCCATCCAACATCCACTTAGATGTTTATACAAAGAGAGTGCATTTGAACCACCCCCATTTTGGCCAAAATCCTCATTCTGGGGTCGGTTTTATCCATCACATTGCTATCTCTGGCATCACCTCCCACATAGGCACCAAGTTTCTATCACCTGTCATGTCCCCAACACGGTTATACTGTAAAAATAATTAAAGAATAGCACACAAACTGAAAGAGCTGGTCCAAGTGGACGTAACTTGTGGAGCGAACATCCACCCTCTCCCCTCGGCATCCCTGTCCAAGTCTTCCTCCACCCCCTGAGCTGACATAGGGGGACCGGCCTCCCATCTATCTGGCAGCAAAGGCCACTCCAGACAGTGAAGGCCGACCCAGCCAGGAAGCCCTTTATGGAAGGCACTCCCCTGTATCCCCAGGAAGGAGGGGGGAGGCAGGGGGGAGACGGCAACTACCCCTCCCCCCCAATGCCCTCATCCCCCACCCGCGTGCCAGCAATGCATACATCACAAGCTCCATGGGTATTCAATCTCCGCAGAATTCTAATCTCAACTTCGCAGAGGTTCTGTAGTCATAAACATTGGCTTTTGCAATACATCCCAGCCGAGCGTGGAGGGAGTCCAACCTTACAAGATTTATTGTTAACCTGCGCCCTCATGTATAGCAACAAAACATTGTGGCAAGGGGGGAATGACATTTGCCATGCCCCCTGAAACTCAAAGAGGACAAAAGAACACATTTTCCCTTATCTTTTCCTTTTTCTTCTTCCACCCCCTCTCTTCCTTCACCCTCTCTTCTTAGGAAGTGTCCCATCAGTCCCACAATACTTGCACCTGTAGGGTATATATATCCTAAAAAGTAGCTAAGAAACAAGTAAATTCCCCATACCAAAACATCAAAACATATACCCTGGTACTCAGTTCTTTGCAGATATGACCCACAGGTCTCAGCAGGGGGTCTCCTCAGCTTCCCAGTATGTGGTCTAGCTGTGATATTGACGTGTTGTCCACCGGCAGGTGCTAGGTGATCTCCTAATCTTAGGCACTTGGGTCTGAGGGCTCAATGTTTTACTCCGGATACTAGGGCTTTCCCCCAGACTCATGGAACAAATATACAAACAAAATTGCAGAACTGTAAAGCTGTATACTCACGGCCCTTGAGCCGGGTTGTAACGATCAATCCAAAATGTGTATGACAGCATAGATAACTGGTCAACTTCTGTCACTCCTATAACGTGAGTGACCTAGGCAAACTGAAAGTTAGATAACTTCCTCGAATGGGAAAAATTGTGTGGCGATGTAATCACAGGTAGGAGCAATTCCGATTAGACTCCTGTTTTACGACAAACTGGTGACGGGGACACTCTTGGGCTTTCATCTGTTTCCATGTCTCCGTGTGCTCTCCGTGGCGAAGAGGCAGAGAGCCTGCGGCGTCGCTGTCTACTTCTCTGCAAGCGCGGCGACTCCTCCTAATGGACCGCAATCCAAGGTTCAGGTGGCAGGAAAGTGCTGTACCAATCTGGTACCTGTACTTCTGGGATGCCAAGCGTGTAGCAGAACATAGGCAATTCGTCTGGTGTTCTCAGGAAAGCCGAACGGTTCCCGTTCGTTGCATGTAGACAAAAAGGGAACTTCCATCTGTAAGCGATATGTCTACCCCTTAAAATTTGTAGCAGGGGTTGTAGATCTCTCCTGTGCTGCAGGGTAATAGCTGAAAGATCCTGAAAAATCTGGATGCGTGCTCCCTCATGCATCAATTGCCCATGGTTTCGTGCCTGTCTCACTATGTCTTCCTTTTGCGTGAAGCTTACCAGACAGCACACTGTGTCCCTGGGGGGATCTGTGTCTCTTTCCCTTGGTCTGAGCGCCCTGTGGCATCGTTCCATATCAATAGGGGCGTCTAAGAGCATTCCTAACACAGTATTAAATATCGCCCAGACCGCGGTTTGCAGTTGTGGGCTCTCTATGGATTCTGGGATCCCGCATACCCGTAGATTGTGCCTGTGCCCCCTATTGTCCAGGTCTTCCAAATGGCGCTGCATCTCCATAAGATGGTGGGCATTGCTGTTGGAGACAGCCTGGACTTGCTGTATGGCCGCACCAAGTGTCATGGCCGCCGTCTCCACCACCTCCAGGCGTCTGGCTACAGCCCTGATATCAGATTTCAGATCTGAGATCGCCGCAGAAAATGTATTTTTTATGTCCGCGGCAACCTGCTGCAAGTCCGCTAGACATAACAGGGGGGAGGGCTGAGACTGCTGGGTACTTGCCAGTGGAGGTCCCATGGCTTGCACACTTGCCTGTGCCTCTGCATGCTGTGTGCGGAACATCGCCGGTATAATCCGGCTGAGCTGTGTGGACGGGTCCATGGATATTTTGCCGTGTCTCACCCCCTTAGAGAGCTCTCTGAATCCGTGTGTCACTGGCCACTCTGCTCTGCTTAAGCTTTGTCAGTTCTCCAGACGGAGGAGCTCTCAGATTAAGCCGCCATCACGCTCCGGTGCCAGGCCACGCCCCTTGTTTCAATTATATTTAATGTATAACATGAAAAATAGAATGATACAAATATCTGCCACCTTAATGTTAAAGGTGGCCCACAGAACCCCAACAATCACTGGGCAAGATATGGGGAAAACGCCTTTGTCCTCATCAGCATGGGGACAAGATACTTTGTCAGGGGGGAGTTCCCCTGGCAAGGCACCCCCTTCATGTTGAGGGCATGTGGTAAGGTTCAGAAGAGGGCGGGGGCATATGCTTGACCCCCCCTTCTTGGCCTGTCAGGCTGCATGGTTGGATTAAGTCTGGTGTAGATATTTATGGGGACCTCACTCTTTTTGAATGTGTGAGTTACCCCCTTAAAATCCATAAGTGGCTCAAAGGGTCTGCTATGAATTTTGAAGGGCACTCTTTACACGTTTTTTTCTCCTTGCTATAGGAAGTATTACAACAAAAGTCACGTTAACACGTATGCATTTTTTGCATTGATACGAGTTCCTCAGGGCAATGCTCACCCCCATGATATTTTTGACACCCCCTTGTCTACTAGCCCAGGGCATTTTTAATTTGACAGTTTGGGCTTCCATTGATTTCAACTGGGTTCAGGTTTGGTGTCCAAACTTCTTTGAAGTTTCCCGAACCCAGGGCAGTCCAGCCCAACTCTAGTGACATACCACTTCCACATGTGCACTCATTTTCTATAGAATGGAATAGGACATATCTGTAGGGCAGGAGAAGAATCCAAATCAGCTCTATGGGGTTTATATTTACAGGTCTAAGCTGAACTAAACTAAGTCTGGGAGGAACAAATTCTTTTTTTTTGCATGAGGTAGGAATGGTTGAAACCTCTTTGACCACTTCAGCCCCGTAAGGATTTCCCACTTTAGGACCAGAGCACATTTTGCGATTCAGCACTGCGTCGCTTTAACTGACAATTGCGCGGTCGTGCGACGTTGTACCCAAACTAAATTTGCGTCCTTTTTTCCAACAAATAGAGCTTTCTTTTCATGGTATTTGATCCCCTCTGCGTCATTTCTGATCGCCGCTATAAACAAAAGAAGAGCGACAATTTTGAAAAAAAAAAAAAATTTCTTACTTTTTGCTAAAATACAAATCCAAAAAAAAAAATTATAAAAAAACATTTTTTTCCATCGGTTTTTGGCCGATTTATATTCTTCCTCATATTTTTGGTAAAAAAAATTGCAATCAGCATTTATTGATTGGTTTGCGCAAATGTGGCCGCGTTTACGAATGATGAGAATTCATTTCTGGGGTTTTATTTATTTATTTATTTTTACTAGTAATGGCTGCGATCTGTGATTTTTATCGGTACTGCGATATTGCAGCGGACATGTCAAACCATTTTGACACTTTTTTGGGACCATTGGCATTTATACAGCGATCAGTGCTATAAAAATGCATTGATTACTGTGTAAATGCCATTGGCAGTGAAGGGGTTAACCTGGAGGGGGCGTTCTAAGGGTTAACTGTGTTCCCGCACTGTGTTCCAACTGTATGGGGGCTGCTCTGGCTGGGGGAAAGGAGGGATCACGGCTTCCGTATACAGGGAGTCCGCCCTACCCGCTCCCTGCCCCCCCAACACAGTGAACGCGCCTCCGGTGGCGTGCGTGCACTCACAGTAAGGGATATCACAGCCGCCATATGAAGGCGGTTTGCGATATCAAACTACCTTGTCACCGCCAGACTGTGGTCGGCGATCGACAAGTGGTTAAGTTGTTTTAAATTCATGTTCCTTTTAAGAGATCTCTCGTCACGTTTTGCTCCTGTACACACAAGAGAGGTAAACCCCCTTTTAGGCAGTTGTCAGTCACCAGAGTAGGTGTCCCCCCAATGGAAAATTTCCCCCTCTATTCTTGCTCTGTTGAAAACTCCAAATTTAGTCTTCTCTCATCTTTCAACCCCAATGAGGGTGATCACCGGGAGAAACCGAGAGAGGGAATGTCCCCAGAGAGGAACACAGATAGCAATTCAAATCTGTGCCTTTTCTTCTCTTCACACTTTAGAGTGGTTGTCAACTCGTGACAACTAGAGTTGAGCGAACCCGGACTGTAAAGTTCGGGTCCGTACCGAACTTTGGGGTGTCCGGGACCCGGACCCGGACTTTTCAAAAAAAGTCCAGGTTCGGGTCCGGGTTGGTGAGATTTCACACTTCTCTTCTTTTCCGTGTCTAAACTTAACGATAGACACAAGGAGAGACCCCTGTAAGGGAGAGAGCCAAAGAGGGCCACTAGTGGGAGTAACCCCAACTTTCTACTCTCTTCTGATTTAAACCTCAAAAGTTGTCTCGTTCTTATCTCCCCCTTTAAAAGGTAACCCCCCTGTGGATGAGACCACTGACTGTTGACGGATTTTCCCCCAAATGGAGAGAACACACATGTCCTCGTTTTGCACTGCTCTCTAGAGAATTTTCCTTGTACTTAAATTTTGTTGAATTGGTGAACAGCTAGCGGCTGGT
>BLSH010234324.1:11707-24422 GCA_018402905.1 Glandirana rugosa | reverse complement strand
ATATGCATGCTCTTCTCTATGCTGTATTTTCAAACACACTATCCAGATGTTTGAAGAACAGGTGTATGGTTCCTCCCCGGTTTTAGGTAAAGTGTTCTAAACTATTTTCAGATTTGTGCAGAACAGATGTAATGTGTGAATAACATCTGTTCTGGTGCAGAACACATGTGTGTGAATAGCATATGTGCAATGATTGACGGTTTCATTTAAAGTGACACAGACTTTAAAAAGAAGTGTGAATAACAGATGTGCAATGATTGACGGTTTGATTTAAAGTGACACACAGACTTGAAATAATTGTGCAGAAGAGATGTGCACTGATTCCCGGTTTCATTTAAAGTGATACACACATTTTGCAGAACAGTGATATGGGTACTCCCGGCTTATTTATACTTTTTTGACACAGTTTGAAGATGATTTTAGAACAGTTCTATGGCCTCTAATGTTAATTAATACTTTTCAGACCCATTTTGAAGATGATCTCCATTTCTGCATTTTTTATGTTTTTATTTTTTTTTAAATATTTAAAGCATTTCCCTGTCCCCATTTCTTTGTAGGTCACTTGTCCCACCCTAACCCACATGTCCTTCCTTTTGCAGACCTCTAGGACCTTCCAGGACTATTTTACAAAATTTTTTGTACCTAAAAGTCCGGGTCTCCATTGATTTCAATGGGGTTCGGGGTCCGGGACAAAGTTCGGGTTCTGTTCGGACCCGAACCGGCCGAACCAGCAGAACCGGACTTCTAGAAGTTCGCTCAACTCTAGTGACAACCACTTTCACCTACAGGTAAGCCTATAATAAGGCCTATAATAAGGCTTACCTGTAGGTGCCCTGCATATCTCCCTGCACGGTTTAGGAGATATGCAGTGTACTGTGTGTGCCGACGTCATTTCGACCTCTGTGCCATGACTGGCGGTTCCCGCGCTCATGTGCGGGAGTGACATCACGCGGCTCCGGCCAGTCACAGAGCCAAAGATCGCGGCCCCGGAAGGAAGAGGGGCAGAAGATGGACGCAGCCAGCACAGGGGACAGCGATGGACATCGCAGGCTTTGTTTGCAGGTAAGTAACACATAATGGGATAGTATGCGATGCATTGTAGCCCCTTATCCATCTACTTTGCAGGGGAATATAGAGGAAGTAAACCCAAGCTGATCACTATCACACTTATTTTTCCAAAATGGTTTTACTGAAGACTTTGACCTTCAAGGTAAGGATCCTCTACATTTTAAGTCTCTGTGTTCCTCCAGATTCTGGTCCAGAATCTTCTCACAATGATCCTCCTTAGCTTGTTGCTGGCCTGGAAGATGATGGCAGCCTCGGCCAATGGAGATAATGTTCGTAAATTCCAACTGATTTCAGGTATTAACAAAGAGGTGTTTCGAAGAAACATAACCACTTGAGACATGCAGAAGAGTGAGAACATGACCAGAAAGAAGAAGATTGTCCTCAGTGCTGTGACATGAGCCTGGAGATTTGGACGTGTTGATCCAGAGTCGTTATTCTTCACCCTCCAGACGTGTCTGAGCAGAAAGGAGAAAGTGAGGACCAGGCACAGAAGACTAAGGCAGAATGGTAGAATGCAGCCTAGGGTGTTTGCAGGCACAAAATAGGAATAATTGGTCCAGATTCTGGTAATAGAGGCTCCTGTACTGTTCTCAGAAGACGGGATACTTTCTCCATAAACAGCCCAGAAGCCTGGAACACTCACAATGAACATCCCAAGTGCTGTCAGGAATAGAAGTTGACTCAGGAAATTTGACACAATTCTCTTTATCCAGATGAAGAACCCATAGCTGAGATTGGTGATGCTGGTACAGTAATGAATGGAGAGCCAGACGGTCAACCAGAAGCTGCAATATGTTAGGAAGAAAACTGATGTGTTCACAAATACAAATACTTGTCTAGTAAATAAGATTTCCATATACAAGGCATAGAGCACTCCCTGTAGGCTCAGCACACACTGGAGGAGAATATTCACAATTCCCTTAGCCAGAAAGATCACATCGGTGGGACTCAACTTCCCTTTCTTTCTGATGATGTCCAGGTTACCAATCACAATACAAGTGTTAGAAGGGATTGCCAAGCCGAGTCCCAAGACCGAAGAGACTAAAATTAAGAAGGATTGTGGATTGAACATGTTGAGGTTTGGTTAGAGCTCCCTACAGAGATGAAGGGAGACGTCCAGTGATAGCAGACAGAATGATAGATTTAGAGTTGGAATTATGGAAAAAGCCTTCAGAGATCCGTCTCATGATTGATTTTGCATACACGGGATGGATTTCATTTCAATGCCAACGTCTAAAGCAGAGAGCAACCCATGTAACACAATATTTGACTTATTTCCATTATATATTTAACCAGCTCAATACTGAATGTCGTTTGTAATTTCTTGACCATTGGCATTGCATACATTCAACACTGTCTATTTTAACTATAAACTTGACATATCAGTGAGGGGCAAACAAGGTTTTCAATCTGCTGGATTGTTTAACCAGTTCCCTACCGAGTCATTGTAAAATGACGTCGGCAGGAACTGCTCCTCGATCCGGGCGGACGTCATATGACGTCCGCCGCTTCTCGCCGCTACTGCGGCGATCACGGATCACTCGTCTGCCGGGGGGTTGTGTCCCCCCCAGATCGGGGTAAAGAGCCAATAAAATTGGCTCTTTACCACGTGACCGGCTGTGTCCAATCACAGCCGGTCACTAACGCTCCTCTCGTGCACGCTGCTCGTGTGCGCCCCCGGGGGCGCGCAACGCTGCGATCGGAGCTGAGGCTTGTCCCTCGGACAAAGCCCAGCTCCGATCCATGTAAAGAGCCAATAGATTTGGCTCTTTACCATGTGACCGGCTGTGTCAATCACAGCCGGTCATGTGATGTAAACAAACCGCGGTAACGAGCTGTTACCGCGGTTCTTCCTGTCACACACCGATCGTGTGTGACAGGGAGATTGCGGTAACAGCTCGTTACCGCCTACTGTGTACACCAAGCACGCTGATCAGCCCCCAATAAAGAGGACCTGTCACCACCCCATCAAAGTACTAGTCACAGTCCATCAGAGTACCTGTCACCTGTCCATCAAAGTACCCGAGTACCTGTCACCTGTCCATCAAAGTACCCAAGTACCTGTCAACTGCCCATCAAAGTACCCGAGTACCTGTCACCTGCCCATCAAAGTACCCGGGTACTTGTCACCTGTCCATCAGAGTACCCGAGTACCTGTCACCTGTCCATAAAAGCACCAGAGTACCTGTCACCTGCCCATCAAAGTACCCAAGTACTTGTCACCTGTCCATCAGAATACCCGAGTACCTGTCACCTGTCCATCAGAGTACCCGAGTACCTGTCACCTGCCCATCAGAGTATCCGAGTACCTGTCACCTGCCCATCAGAATACCCGAGTACCTGTCACCTGCCCATCAGAGTATCCGAGTACCTGTCACCAGCCCATCAGCGTACCCGAGTACTCGTCACCAACCCATCAGAGTACCCGAGTACCTGTCACCTGCCCACCTGAGTACCCGAGTACCTGTCACCTGCCCACCTGAGTACCCAAGTACCTGTTACCTGCCCACCAGAGTACCCGAGTACCTGTCACCGGCCCATCAGAGTACCCGAGTACCTGTCACCTGCCTTTCATATTACCCGAGCACCTGTCACCAACCCATCTGAGTAACTGAGTACCTATCTGCAGCCCATCAGAGTACCCAAGTACCTTTTACCAATCCATCAGATTACCCGAGTACCCGTCTCCAGACCATCAAAGTACCCAAGTACCTATCTGCAGCCCATCAGAATACCTGAGTACCTATCTGCAGCCCATTAGAGTACCCGAGTACCTATCTGCAGCCCATGCCTCATAGAATATACCTCGGGTGTTTGCTTTCCAAAATGGGGTCATTTTGGGGGTAATTCCACTGTCCTGGTGCCCCGGGGCCTTCAAAAGTGTGATAGGTGTTAATTAAATTTTATGTGTAATTTATGCTCCTAGAACGCCTGATGGTGCTCCCTGCATGTTCGGCCTCTGTATGTGGACAGGGTGTGAAAAAGTCTCACACATGTGGTATCGCCATACTCGGGACGAGTAGCAGAATGTATTTTGGGGGTAATTTTTGCTATGTGCATGCTATGTGTTAGAAATATCTTATAAATTGACCACTTTGTGTAAAAATAAAAGCGTTTTCATTTTCTTTCCACGTTTTTTGAAGACTTGTGAAAAAAAATGAACCATTCAAAAGACTCATAATGCCTCACAGAATATACATTGGGGTGTTTGCTTTCCAAAATGGGGTCATTTTGTGGGCAATTCCATTGTCCTGGTGCTCCAGGTCCTTCAAAAGTGTAATGGATCTTTAGGAAATTAGATGTGAAATTTCTGCTCCTAGAACGCCTGACGGTGCTCCCTGCATGTTCGGCCTCTGTATGTGGCCAGGGTGTGAAAAAGTCTCACACATGTGGTATCGCCATACTCGGGACGAGTAGCAAAATATATTTTGTGGGGTAATTTTTGCTATGTGCATGCTATGTGTTAGAAATATCTTATAAATTGACCACTTTGTGTAAAAATAAAAGCGTTTTCATTTTCTTTCCACGTTTTTCGAAGACTTGTGGAAAAAAAATAACCATTCAAAAGACTCATTATGCCTCATAGATTATATTTTGGGGTGTTTGCTTTCCAAAATGGGGTCATTTTGTGGGTAATTCCATTGTCCTGGTGCTCCAGGGCCTTCAAAAATGTAATAGGTGGTTAGGAAATTAGATGTGAAAATTCTGCTCCTAAAATGCATGACGGTGCTCCCTGCATGTTGGACCTCTCTATGTGGCCAGACTGTGAAAAAGTCTCGCACATGTGGTATCGCCATACTTGGGAACAGTAGCAGAATTAGCAGAATGTATTTTGGGGTGTAATTGGAAGTATGCATATGCTGTGTGTGAGAAATAACTTGTTGTTTTGACAATTTTGTGCAAAAAAAAAATAATAATTTCTTAATTTTCCCAAGAATTGTGGGAAAAAAGAACAACTTCAAAAAACTTGCCATGCCTCTTGCTAAATACATTGGAATGTCTATTTTTCAAAAAGGGGTAATTTGGGGGGTATTTCTACTTTCCCGACATTTCAGGGCCTCAAGAAATTAGATCGGCCATCAGTGCATCAGGTGTGATCAATTTTCAATGATTTGCACCATAGTTTGTAGACTCTATAACTTTCACACAGACCAAATAATATACACTAATTTGGGTTATTTTTACCAAAGATAGGTAGCAGTAGAGGTTTTGGCCCAAATTTATGGACAAAAATTACTTATTTGAAAAATTTTATCACAGAAACTAAAAAAAAAGTATTTTTTTTCAAAATTTTCACACTTTTTTTCAATTATGTCGCAAAAAATAAAAAACCCAGAGGTTCTTAAATACCACCAAAAGAAAGCTCTATTTGTGTGAAAAAAATGATACATATTTTGTTTGGGTGCAGCGTAGCATGAGAGAGTAATTGAGATTCAAAGTGTGAGAGCGCTGAAAGCTGAAAATTGGTCTGGGCAGGAAGGGGGTATAAACGTCCGGTATTGAAGTGGTTAAAAAAATGTTTCATTTCATACTTTTATTTTCTAGGTTTTTTTTTTTCAAGCAAATTTAAGAAAAATGTAAAATCAATGTTTCCAATTGGCTATTTGAAACAAAAAGGAAAATGTGAAGTACACCCATTACATTTGTGTAAATATTTTATTCTATCTTTTCATGTGACAACACTGAAGAAATGACACTTTGCTACAATGTAAAGTAGTGAGTGTACAGCTTGTATAACAGTGTAAATTTTCTCTCCCCTCAAAATAACTCAACACACAGCCATTAATGTCAAAGCCACTTGCAACAAAAGTGAGTACACCCCTAAGTGAAAATGTCCAAATTGGGCCCAAAGTGTCAAATTTTGTGTGGCCACCATTATTTTCCAGCACTGCCTTAACCCTCTTGGACGTGGAGCTTCACCTGAGCTTCACAGGTTGCCACTGGAGTCCTCTTCCATTCCTCCATGATGACATCACGGAGCTGGTGGATGTTAGAGACCTTGCGCTCCTCCACCTTCCGTTTGAGGATGCCCCACAGATGCCCAATAGAGTTTAGGTCTGGAGATGCTTGGCCAGTCCATCACCTTTATCCTCAGCTTCTTTAGCAAGGCAGTGGTCATCTTGGAGATGTATTTGGGGTTGTTATCCTGTTGGAATACTGCCCTGCGGCCCAGTCTCTGAAGGGAGGGGAAGCTCTGCTTCAGTATAGCACAGTACATGTTGGCATTCATGGTTCCCTAAATGAACTGTAGCTCCCCAGTGCCGGCAGCACTTATGCAGCCCCAGACCATGACACTCCCACCACCATGCTTGACTGTAGGCAAGACACACTTGTCTTTGTACTCCACACCTGGTTGCCGCCACACACGCTTGACACCATCTACAAAAAATAAGTTTATCTTGGTCTCATCAGACCACAGGGCATGGTTCCAGTAATCCATATCCTTAGTCTGCTTGTCTTCAGCAAACTGTTTGCGGGATTTCTTGTGCATCATCTTTAGAAGAGGCTTCCTTCTGGGATGACAGCCATGCAGACCAATTTGATGCAGTGTGCGGCGTATGGTCTGAGCACTGACAGGCTGACCCCCCTCCCCTTCAACCTCTGCAGTAATGCTGGCAGCACTCATACGTCTATTTCCCAAAGACAACCTCTGGATATGACGCTGATCACTGCACTCAACTTCGTTGACCATGTTGAGGCGCTGTTTTGAGTGGAATCTGTCCTGTTAAACAGCTGTAAGGTCTTGGCCACCATGCTGCAGCTCAGTTTCAGGGTCTTGGCAATCTTCTTATAGCCTAGGCCATCTTTATGTAGAGCAACAATTCTTTTTTTCAGATCCTGAGAGAGTTCTTTGCCATGAGGTGCCATGTTGAACTTCCAGTGTCCAGTATGAGAGAGTGAGATTGATAACACCAAATTTAACACACCTGCTCCCCATTCACACCTGAGACCTTGTAACACTAACAAGTCACATGACACCGGGGAGGGAAAATGGCTAATTGGGCCCAATTTGGACATTTTCGCTTAGGGGTGTTCTCACTTTTGTTGCCAGCGGTTTAGACATTAATGGCTGTGTGTTGAGTTATTTTGAGGGGACAGCAAATTTACACTGTTATACAAGCTGTACACTCACTACTTTACATTGTAGCAAAGTGTCATTTCTTCAATGTTGTCACATGAAAAGATAGAATAAAATATTTACAAAAATTTGAGGGGTGTATATATATATATAGATGCAGTATACTTTGTTGAATGACATCCCCCAAGAGATCCCACCTCTTTGTTTCTAACAGCTGTCATTCTCCTATCAATCGATGGATGACAAGGAAATGTGGGGGACGTGTCTCAGCAGCGATGGCCACGTAAGGCTACTTTCACACTTAGGCACCCCAATGTGAAAGCCCGAGTGCTGTCACACTGGGGCGGTGCGCTTGCGGGATATTACAAAAAGCCCTGCAAGCAGCATCTTTGGGGCTGTGAGGTGAGCGGTGTATACACCACCGCTCCTGCCATTGAGATAAATGGCAAGCACTTCCAAAGCAGCTGCGCACCGCCCCGGAAGTGTGGAGCACCGGCACTTTTAACCCCGTTTTAACCCCTCTGTATATATACCCTATCTGGGGCTCTATATACTCTATCTGGGACTCTGTATACCCCTGTCTTGTGGCTCTGTATACCTTATCTGGTGCTCTGCATACTCCTATCTGGTGGCTCTGTATACGCAATCTGGGGCTCTGTATACTCCTATCTGGTGCTCTGTATATTCCTATCTGGTGGCTCTGTATACCCTATCTGGGGCTCTGTGTACTCGATCTGCGGCTCTGTATACTGCTCTGGTGGTTCTGTATACCCTATCTGGGGCTCTGCATACTGCTCTGGTTCCTCTGTATAACCTATCTGGGGCTCTGTATACTGCTCTGGTGACTCTGTATACTCTATCCGGTGGCTCTGTATACTGCTCTGGTGGCTCTGTATACCCTATCTGGGGCTCTGTAGACTACTCTGGTGGCTCCGTATACCCTATCTGGGGCTCTGTATACTACTTTGGTGGCTCTGTATACCCTATCTGGTGGCTCTGTATACTGCTCTGGGTGCTCTGTATACCCTATATGGGGCTCTGTAGACTACTCTGGTGGCTCCGTATACCCTATCTGGGGCTCTGTATACTACTTTGGTGGCTCTGTATACCCTATCTGGTGGCTCTGTATACTGCTCTGGTGGCTCTGTATACCCTATATGGGGCTCTGTAGACTACTCTGGTGGCTCTGTATACCCTGTCTGGGGCTCTGTATATTACTCTGGTGGCTTTGTATACCCTATCTGGGGCTCTGTAGACTACTCTGGTGGCTCTGTATACTGCTATCTGAGGCTCTGTATACTGCTTTGGTGGCTCTGTATACCCTATATGGGGCTCTGTATATTACTCTGGTGGCTCTGTATACTGCTCTGGTGGCTCTGTATTCCCCTATCTGGTGGCTCTGTGTACTGCTCTAGTGGCTCTGTATACCCCTATCTGGTGGCTCTGTATACCCTATCTGGTGGCTCTGTATACCCTATCTGGTGGCTCTGTATACTGCTCTAGAGACTCTGTATACCCTATCTGGGGCTCTGTATGCTGCTATCTGGGGCTCTGTATACTCTTATCTGGTGACTTTGTATACTCCTATCTGGGGCTCTGTATATTCCTATCTGGTGACTCTGTATACCTCTATCTGGTGATGCTGTATACCCTATCTGTGATGCTGTATACCCAATCTGGTGATGCTGTGTATACCGCTATCTGGTGATGCTGTATACCCTATCTGGTGATGCTGGGCTGTATACTCCTGACACAATGGGTGGAAACTATAAGGGGTGGGGCTTATGAGAAATGGAAGTGATCAAAAAGGAAGGGAGGGGTCTGGCGCCCCCCATCCTAAAATATTAGGACGAGGCTAGCTTCTTGCCTATTGACTATGGGTCCTGTTATTTGAGGGAGATGCAAGCATTTAGGAAGATGTTATATAATGCAAGATGCCATTATTACATTTAACAATTGACTTAAAAGATAGATTTTTTTAGGACCGCGGTCCTTATTGGTCGGACTTTTTAGGCACTCCAGACTCAAAAATATATATAAAAAATATAAACTTTATTGATACAAAATCTGTAATAAAAAGAGAGCAAAACAGCATGATTATTAAAAACATGCATGTAGTATAGAAAACATTGTACATTTAAGACATTGTTGGTAATGTTATGTGAGAGCAGAGAGCCCCTGTGCATCAACGTGTTTCGTGACTCACTTTCTCAGGACACACTCAGGGGTGTTGGAAAAGAACAACAGGTCTCACAATAACATAATGCATTGTACATAGGGAAAAGAATAGGTTTCCATCCAGACATCAAAGTAACTAGGAATGGTAATTTGGTATAAACCTCAAGGCATATAGAGGCCCTTGTAGCGCTTGCTTACTGTAGAAGTGTCAACACAGATCTCACACATCAACGGTAAAGTAAGATTGCCAAAAAGGGAAACTACTGTCCAAGTGATATTGTCACTGATGGCTGCTACATCAACAGCTTCATCCAGATTAAACAATCCAAAAGAGTGCAGTCACTCATAAACCAATATAGGGTAGCCAGACATAGGTATGGATGACATATCCCATCAATGTGTAGGCATCATAATATAGCCATGAGGCATGATCATGTCTGGAGAGGTGCTCTAACATTTAACAATCAAGGAAGCCATGATGGTCTCTGAGAACCTGAAACTTAGTAAACAGGCGTATTTGAAACGAAAGCTGGTTAATGAGATCTGGAAAGCCCTGGGTCTTCGGTTGCCTACTAGTCAGAGGTAGGAGGAGATCACTGTTTGTATTGTTAATTGTTCTAATTAACCCACCTTTTATTTGGCTGCCTGCTAGCAAACTATTATGTGACGTGTAATGTACTTTGTTGTAACCTTGGGGTCGGGAAGTCTGACCTGAAATGAAGATATCTGATTAATCACAACATTGTCCGGCTGGCTAGTTGTTTAATTAACGCAATATTTATAGTATATGTTGGCTAATTTGACCAACTCTTGGAGGATCCTGTATGATGGGATTAGCCATGAGTCAGCTCTACCTCATTACATAAACCAATGTGTGATGTTTTGGGTAAACATTTGGTTTTATTGTTCGTGTGGCGACTGACCTACTTTTCAAGTGTATGAAAAGCCTGTATTTCTGTTCAATAAAAAGTCATTCCTTTGGTTTTTCCCTCACATCTTGTCTGTGTACAATGTTTGGGGTACAAAGGGCTGGTATTGGCTCTCGACACGCTAGGAACGGTTTGGAGGGCAGGGGGTACAGTTTGGCAGACGAAAGCAGCTAAGCGAGATGCCCAAGCGGTTCCGTCACAAGTGGCATCTCTGTTAGCAGTCTTTTGTAAGATAGTTGGCATACAGAAAGCAGCATGGTTCCGTTTTATGCAGATTTTTTTGGCTGCTGTGGACCCCGCTATGTACTTTATGGCCCTATAAATAGAGTTGAGCGAACACCTGGATGTTCGGGTCCGGCCGAACTTCGCCAAAAAGTTTGGGTTCGGTACCGAACTTGACCCGAACTTGACCCTGGACCCCGAACCCCATTGAAGTCAATGGGGACCCGAACTTTTCGGCACAAAAATGGCTGTAAAAAAGTCCTGGCAAGTGCTAGAGGGCTGCAAAAGGAAGTAAAATGGGGGTAAGAGCAGGACAAGTGCCCTACAAAAAAATGGGGCCAGAGAAAATAACTTAAAATCAAATAAAAAATAAAAATGGGAAGGGGGGGTGGATGTGGAGTAGGAGCCTAGAGGTTGACTTGGCCGTGACCGTGGCAGTGTAGGTAGAAGTGGCGGTGGTGGAGGAGGAGGAGGCAGCCAACACTTTTGGTTGTTTGTTTTTTTTTTTTTTCTAATTGGGGTAGCCCCCAAAATATTGAGGCATATTCAAAAAAACAAGACTCACACGAATGGCTGTGTGAGTCCGGTCAATAATCTGTCCCTTACAGCAACAGCAGGAACCTGACCCTATAGGAGTAGGCAATGATTTTAGAACAATAATCTGTCCCTCAAAGCAGTAGACTCTACCTAGTCCAGTCAGATTGTTCTGTAATGCAGGATGAGATGTTATTAGATCTGCAATCTGTCCCTAAAAGCAGTAGTAGTAATCTCTACCTATCTATCTATCTGGAATCTGTCACTCACAGCGCCGGCAGCATCCTCTCCCTACACTACCCAGAGAGCATGTGACATGCAGCACTACGTGACTCCAGCTTATACAGAGGCTGGGTCACATGATGCACTGGCCAATCACAGCCATGACATTAGTAGGCATGGCTGTGATGGCTTCTAAGGGCAAACCAGTGAAACGCTTGTTGATTGGCTGCCCTGCAGCTATTCAACGGGCGGGATCAAATACCCGAACCCAGAACTCGAACCCAGACTTTTTTTCAAATGTCCGGGTTCGGGTCACGGACACCCCAAAGTTCGGTACGGACCTGAACTTTACAGCTCGGGTTCGCTCAACTCTACTTATAAAGTATTTACAATATTTGAATAATGGTGAGAGTTTGTCATTTTGAGAGTTGGGCACCAAGGGATAATTGAAGTTTCATATACAAAGATGCTGTGATTGGAGATATGGATTTTTATTATTGCACATGAACAATTTAATATGACATTTTATGAATTGAAAATATCCAGTGATTTTGCCCAGACTTAAATATATCAAAGGGTAAGTTCCCCTCTACATACCTTTCTCAAACAGGTCCCCATGCACCACAGTGTCCCCAATACAGTAATCTTGTGTGCTGTGTTCCCCCAACAACTTCAGCTGCTGATACCATTGTCCTCCGCAAACCGTCCAGCAGATGGCAGGCACATGAATCTATGAATGCACCCCCCCGGACTCAATCTCCCCCCACACATGAAAAATACTGAGCTGTGAGAAAGAGCTGAGCACACATGCATGGTTGGGAAAAGAGGCCAGATGTGCTCATTTGTTGAATTCTGGAGCCATGCATCTGCCTCTGGGTGTGTCCTGCCATCTAAAGGATGGATTGGGGAGTACAGCGGTGCCAGCAGCTGAAGATGTGGGGTATATACAGTATCTCACAAAAGTCAGTACACCCCTCACATTTTTGTAAATATTTGATTATATCTTTTCATGTGACAACACTGAAGAGCTGACACTTTGCTACAATGTAAAGTAGTGAGTGTACAGCTTGTATAAAACAACGGTCGCCAAATCTGTAATTACCGACACACAACTCAATAAAACTCCCCTGTCGTTTAAATGTGACAATATGTTCGACATGTGAGTGATGAAATGTAACATCGTTTCACAGTCGAGAAGTCACAACAGTGTACTTTTCTATATTAGTTTATAAATGTTTTTACACTCCCCACATGACTGAAAACACTCTATGACATATATGGGGTGTAGAAGTCGACGACCGTGGCGACATGAGGGGTTAGGTAGGAAATCTACCGTCCTGTGTGGGTCTCCGTCTACGTACCGAGGTCTTAAGTTGTTTACTCGTGTAGACCGGAGAAAAGGGTTGGTACGTACACACGAGTCGAGAAAGAGTGTCGAGTCATAAAAAGTACACACCCCCCTCTAACTCAGGCCCCCCCACGT
>BLSH010234324.1:0-11697 GCA_018402905.1 Glandirana rugosa | reverse complement strand
CTGGGCTCTCCCAATCCACCAATCCAAACATCTTTGGTGTCAGCTTGTATAACAGTGTAAATTTGCTGTCCCCTCAAAATAACTCAACACACAGCCATTAATGTCTAAACCGCTGGCAACAAAAGTGAGTAAACCCCTAAGTGAAAATGTCAAAGTGTCAATATTTTGTGTGGCCACCATTATTTTCCAGCACTGCCTTAACCCTCTTGGGCATGGAGCTCACCCTCACCAGAGCATCACAGGTTGCCACTGGAATCCTCTTCCACTTCTCCATGACGACATCACAGAGCTGGTGGATGTTAGGGACCTTGCACTCCTCCACCTTCCATATGAGGATGCCCCACAGATGCTCAATAGGGTTTCTTCCGTTTCTTCACTGTGATGGTGCCGTGACTGGGGCTCCCACGCTCATGCGCGGGAGTGACATTATGAGGCTCCGGCCAGTCACAGAGCTGAAAATCGCAGCCCCGGAAAGGAAGAGGGGCAGAAGATGGGCGCAGCCAGCACAGGGGACAGCGCTGGACATCGCAGGCTTCATTTGCAGGTAAGTGGCACATAAGCGGCTACGATGCGATGCATTGTAACCCATTATGCATCTACTTTGCAGGGGAATATAGAGGAAGTAAACCCAATCTGGGTTTACTTCTTCTTTAAGCTGATCACTATCACACTTATTTTTCCAAAATGGTTTTACTGAAGACTTTTACCTTCAAGGTAAGGATCCTCTACATTTTAAGTCTCTGTGTTCCTCCAGTTTCTGGTCCAGAATCTTCTCAGAATGATCCTTCTCAGCTTGTTGCTGGCCTGGAAGATGACGGCAGCCTCGGCTAATGGAGATAATGTTCGTAAATTCCAACTGATTTCAGATAATAACAATGAGGAGCTTCGAAGATACATAACCGCTTGAGACATGCAGAAGAATGTGAA
Organism: Glandirana rugosa; assembly: GCA_018402905.1. Classification (NCBI taxonomy): domain Eukaryota; kingdom Metazoa; phylum Chordata; class Amphibia; order Anura; family Ranidae; genus Glandirana; species Glandirana rugosa. Next base: position 10,770 of record BLSH010234324.1, on the reverse strand, counting down.
GATGAGAAGTAAGAAGATTGTCCTCAGTGCGGTGACATGAGCCTGAAGATTGGGACGTGTTGATCCAGAGTCGTTATTCTTCACCCTCCAGACGTGTCTGAGCAGAAAGGAGACAGTAAGAACGAGACACAGAAGACTAAGGCACAATGGTAGAATGCAGCCTAGGGTGTTTGCAGGCACAAAATAGGAAGGACTTGACCAGATTCTGGTAATAGAGGCTCCTGTACTGTTCTCCGAAGAGGGGATACTTTCTCCATAAACAGCCCAGATGCCTGGAACACTCACAATGAACATCCCAAGTGCTGTCAGGAATAGAAGTTGACTCAGGAAATTTGACACAATTCTCTTTATCCAGATGAAGAACCCATAGCTGAGATTGGTGATGTTGGTACAGTAATGAGCCGAGAGCCAGAAGGTCAACCAGAACTGTAATATGTTAGGAAGTAAACTGATGTGTTCACAAATACAAATACTTGTCTAGTAAATAAGATTTCCATATACAAGACATGGAGCATTCCCTGTAGGCTCAGCACACACTGGAGGAGAATATTCACAATTCCCTTAGCCAGAAAGATCACATCGGTGGAACTCAACTTCCCTTTCTTTCTGATGATGTCCAGGTTACCAATCACAATACAAGTGTTAGAAGGGATTGCCAAGCCGAGTCCCAAGACCGAAGAGATTAAAATTAAGAAGGATTGTGGATTGAACATGTTGAGGTTTGGTGTGATCTCCGGACAGAGATGAAGGGAGACGTCCAGTGATAGCAGACAGAATGATAGATTTAGAGTTGGAATTATGGAAAAAGCCTTCAGAGATCCGTCTCATGACTGACTTTGCATAAATGTGATGGATTTCATTTCATGCCGACATCTAAAGCACGGAGCAGCCTGTGTAACCCAATCTTTCCTCATTTCCATTATATACTTAACCAGCTCAATACTGAATGTTGTTTGTCCTTTCTTGACCGTTGCCATTACAAACATTCCATACTGACTATTTTAACTATAAACTTGACATATCAGTGAAGGGCAAACAAGGCTTTCAATTGGCTGGATTGTTTTAAAAAATGTTTCATTTCATAATTTTATTTTCTACGTTTATTTTTTTTTTCAAGCGAATTTAAGAAAAATGTAAAATCATTTTTTCCAATTGGCTATTTGAAACAAAAAGGAACATGTGAAGTACACCCCTCACAAGTATTTTATTCTCTCTTTTCATGTGACAACACTGAAGAAATGACACTTTGCTACAATGTAAAGTAGTGAGTGTACAGCTTGTATAACAGTGTAAATTTGCTGTCCCCTCAAAATAACTCAACACACAGCCATTAATGTCTAAACCGCTGGCAACAAAAGTCAGTACACCCCTAAGTGAAAATGTCCAAATTGGGCCCAAAGTGTCAAATTTTGTGTGGCCACCATTATTTTCCTGCACTGCCTTAACCCTCTTGGACATGGAGCTCACCAGAGCTTCACAGGTTGCCACTGGAGTCCTCTTCCCCTCCCCTTTCCCTTGCGCTCCTCCACCTTCCATTTGAGGATGCCCCACAGATGCTCAATAGATTTTAGGTCTGGAGACATGCTTGGCTAGTCCATCATCTTTACCCTCAACTTCTTTAGCAAGGCAGTGGTCAAATTGGAGGGGTGTTTGGGGTCGTTATGTTGGAATACTGCCCTGTGGCCCAGTCTCTGAAGGGAGGGGATCATGCTCTGCTTCAGTATGGCACAGTACATGTTGGCATTCATGGTTCCTTCAATGAACTGTAGCTTTCCAGTGCTGACAGCATTCATGCAGCCCCAGACCATGACACTCCCACCAACATGCTTGACTGTAGGCAAGACACACTTGTCTTTGTACTCCTCACCTGGTTGCCGCCACACACGTTTGGCACCATCTAAAATAAATAAGTTTATCTTGGTCTCATCAGACCATAGGACATGGTTCCAGTAATCCATGTCCTTAGTCTGCTTGCCTCAGTATAGGCTGGTCTTTAAAGAGGAAGTAAACCCTGATGGGGTTTACTTCCTCTGTATTCCCCTGCAAAGTAGAAACATAATGGGCCGGTATGCATCGCATAGTAGCCCATTATGTGTCTCTTACCTGCAAACGAAGCCTGCGACATCCAGCACTGTGCCCTGTGCAGGCAGCATCCATCTTCAGCCCCTCTTCCTTCCGGGGCAGCGACTCCGGCTCTGTGACTGGCCGCAGTCATGTGACATCACTCCATGAGCAGCGGAGCCACCAGTCACAGCACGATCTCAGCGAAGGCCGTTTCTTCACCGCGCATGTGCCGAGATGACGTCGGCAATGCTAATACACTGCATATCTCCTAAACCATGCAGGCTTGGGAGATATGCAGGGCACCTACAGGTAAACCTTATTATAGGCCTTATTATAGGCTTACCTGTAGGTTAAATTGGTTGTCACTAGAGTTTAGCGAACCCGGACTGTAAAGTTTGGGTCCGTACCGAACTTTGGGGTGTCCGGGACCCGGACCCGAACCCGGACTTTTCAAAAAAAAGTGCGGGTTTGGGTCCGGGGTTCTGGTAATTTTAATGAAAGTTCTGAAAATTGCTGTAAAAAAGTCCAGGAAGGTCCTAGAGGTCTGCAAAAGGAAGGAAAATGGGGGTAAGGGTGGGACAAGTGCCCTACAAAGAAATGGGTCTGAAAAGTATTAATTAACGGTAGAAGCCATATAACTGTTCTAAAATCATCTTCAAACTGTGTCAAAAAAGTATAAATAAGCCGGGAGAACCCATATCACTGTTCTGCAAACATCTGGAAAATGTGTGTGTCACTTTAAATGAAACCGGGAATAAGTGAACATCTGTTCTGCAAACATCTTTAAAGTTTGTGTGTCACTTTAAATGAAACCTGGAATAAGTGAACATCTGTTCTGCAAACATCTTTAAAGTCTGTGTGTCACTTTAAATGAAACCGGGAATAAGTGAACATCTGTTCTGCACACCTCTGTAAACTGTGTGTGTCACTTTAAATGAAACCGGGAATAAGTGAACATCTGTTCTGCACACATCTGTAAACTGTTTAGAACACTTTACCTAAAACCGGGAGGAACCATACACCTGTTCTTCAAACATCTGCAATCTGTGTGTGAAACTACAGCATAGAGAAGAACAAAGGAAGCCAACAGTGTCCAAAGGAAGCTGGGGTCACAGGAACAGAAAGTCTCTCAGGAACAAACACTGGGGGTCACAGGTGCAGGAACACTGTAGAATGGACAGCACTGGCTGCAGGGTGCTGTCTGCTTAAATGGCCGCTTTGGCGCCAAGGCCGGCTCAGACACGCGTGCACAGGAGCGCTCACAGACGTGCGCACAGGCATGCCAGCAGCCATAGATGGTTCCTTACAAACATCTAGAGCAGCCTTTCTCAACCTTTTCATCACAGAGGAACCCCTGAAATAATTCTCCGGTCTCGGGGAACCCCTGCTAAAAATTAAAAATGTACAACTCATGATACATTAGTGTGATAGTCAATGGGAAGAAAGCTCCTTACACGCATGGCCATTGGGAAGAATTACCCCCTTACAGAGAGCTAAAAAGATCAATGGTATCATTGGGAATTTATCTGAGAGGTATAAATTGACCATTGCTCAAGGAACCCCTAGCAAACACTGGAGGAACCCTAGGGTTCCACGGAACCCTGGTTGAGAATCCCTGATCTAGAGAAACAGGGACATGGTCAGACCAAGTGATAGGAGGCTACAGTATCCTTTCCACACTTTTCAATTCCAGCAGCCCCGACCAACAACAAGACCTTTAACTTCTTGTGTCTACTGGGAAAACTGCTGATTCCTGTGCGTGTTGCTAAGTGCTGGTTAGTCATAAGGAGCTGCTTATAGGGACGGGCCGAACGACCCCCTGTTCAGTTCGCACCAGAACTTTCAAACACTGGGAAACTTTGAACTAAATATTGAACCCCATTGAAGTCAATGGGACCCGAATGTGAAAAATCAAAAATGCCATCATATATGCAAGTAATTGGGCATACAATGGTTATGGGGGTCCAGGTACTGCCCTGGGGGACATGTATCAATGAAAAACAAGTTTGTAAAAAAAGTCATTTATAAATGAGCAGTGATTTATCAATGCTTAAAGTGAAAGCATAAAAATGAAAAAAAAAAACATTTCAATATAGTGCCTGGGGGGGGGTCCCCTTAGTCTACCTGTAAAGTGGCACATCTGTACTGTATATAGAAGCTGCCGCAGCAAAAAAAAAAAAAAATTCCCTGCAAGCTGCCTTTATTTTGTAAGCAACGGCTTGGGGAGCCAGTGTGTATGATGAGGCCACAATTTAGTGCACTCGGAACAAGAATAGAGATTTTTTGGATAAATTCTGGTGTCTCCTCCACAGACTTTGGATAGAATTCACAGTTGGGGAAACATTGAGCTTTGGGTGTCGATTGTGCCTTCACACCATAACCCTGTGGAGGTACTCTTAATGAAACCAAGAATTGGCCTTGCTGTCAAAAATTGCAATGATATGCAACTGTCAAACAGATGCAGGAAAATTGGTCTTTGGTGTTAATCGTGCCCATGAAACCTATACCAAAAACATTTTCCCAGATGAAATCAACACCCACAACGCTAGGCAGCCCAGAAGTCCTGCAAAGATTCCACATCACAAAAACACTTAATTGGCGACATCGGTATCAGGGGCTTCATAGCTGCTGGTAATGCAGGACTGATTCATTTTGATAAAAGTCAGACGGTCCACGGAGTCTGTGGACAGACGCATTCCATGATCAGTAACAAAACCTCCAGAAGCACTGAAAGCCCCTTCGGAAAGCACGCTGGATGCAGGGCAACTCAATTGCATACTGGGCAAGTTCTGGCCAGTGGTCTATTCTCATGACCCTGTAAGCCAGTGGATCATCAATTGGAAAGCTCTCCATTTCTGTTTTCACCCCTAGATAATCATCCACCATGTGATGCAGACGCTGCCGATGGGATGTGGAAGCTGACAGCCCTGAACAGCGAGGACTAAAAATATTCAGAAATGCACAGAAATATATGGTGTTAAACTTGCAGTAATACACATAACTATAAGGCATTAAACTTGCAGTAACACAATAAAATATATGGCATTGAAATTGCAGTAACGCACAGGACTATATGGCATTAAACTTGCAGTAGCGCAATGAAATATATGGTGTAAAACAAAAATGTGGTGTAAAATTTGCAGTAATGCACAGAACTATTGTCACAAGTACGTACCTAATCCTGAAGCCAAAATGCAGAGAGGGACTAAACGCAGTCTACCCCTGAAGGTGATACAGGAGGTATGGTGCATAAAGAAGCACGGGTTACCAGCAGCAGCTGTAGACTTGACCAGGAGATGCCTAGGACAGGCTTGATGTCTCAGCAAGAGGAGGTATACGTCTGTATGCACTTTATTGTGGTTAAATGTCCAGGAGTGCAGGAACAGCAGTAAACGCCCGGCTGGGGTGCACACCCACACTTGCAGGGTAGACTGGTAACGGGGAGCAGAGTAGTCTGTGGGTAAGTCGAGGTCATACACAGGTGAGCAGCAGGTAGCAGAGAGAGGTCCACGGAGAATGCTGGGGGTCAAACACTGGATAGCAATAGCTTAGTCCTCAAAACAGGACAGGGGGTCATACACTGGAATCCGAGAATAGGCAAAGTCCATGAGCAGGCCAGGGGGTCATACACTGGAAGTCCATGGATGAGCAAAGTCCAGTCGAGGGTCAAACACTGCAGAGAGGCAGACAATGGTCAGGAGCTGAGCCGGGATCAAAGCCAAGGGGAGCAGAGCAGAAGCAGGTCCAAAGGGAAGCCGGGTCACAACAGGAGATCAAAGGAACAAGAAACAGGTTCAGGATGCAGGAAGACTGAAGATGATCCAGTGATTTGCTACAGACAGGGGCTGCCTTAAAAAGGCCAGCCAGAGCACTCATTGGATGCACCGTGCGCCTCTGTTGCACACACATGTGCACTGTCCCGTTCCGTAGCACACGCACATGTGCACTTGCACAGAAACGTTCCGATGCTCACTGGAAGTGCCATTTCTCTGACAACTATATGGTGTTAAACTTGCAGTAACGGAATGAAATATACGGCATTAAACTTGCAGTAACACACAGAACAATATGGCATTAAACTTGCAGTAACGCACAGAAATATATGGTGTTAAACTTGCAGTAATGCAATGAAATATACAGCGTTAAACTTACAGTAATGCACAGAACTATATGGCGTTAAACTTGCAGTGATGCAATGAAATATACGGTTGTCAGGAAAGACGTAGAGCCCATGTGTCCATGAGAAGGGACATTATGCGCAGGCATGAATGAACGATGGGTTCGAACGTTCGTGCGCACGTGCGTCCAGGAGGCGCGCATCCCCATTCGTAACCATTCTTGGTGCCAATGGGACTATTTAAACTGAGCCGTGACATGTGTTCAATGCCGTTTGGTCTACAACATTCCTGTGGTTCCTGCTACATGTCTACCTGCTGTACCTGTTTCCTTGATCCATTGGCTTGATCCTGACACCGCTGCTATCCGCCTGTCCTGACCTCTGGTTATCCCTGACCATCCTCTTGCCTGCTCCCTGGTACCACGCTGCCAGCCCATTGCCGACCCAGCCTGTGCCTGACCATTCTTCCTCCTGCTCCCTGATCTGCCTGCCTGCTGTCTGATCCGGTCTTTCCCTGGCCTTCTCATCCAGCACCACCTACTTGGTTTATCGTCAGCTGTTCCTGGGGTTTCTCTACTGCTCCATCAAGCTGCATCTCTAGCCCTGCCTGTGATCACCGCACCAGTGTTCCTATCAAGCACTCGTGCCATTCTGCACTCTTGAACCTCCTGTCCACTATATGAGGGGGTTCCTGAGTCAGGATTGTAAGAGAGGCTGTCCTCAGCAACTGCAGACTCCACCACCAGGTACGTGACAACGGTATTAAACCATCACTACACTGACACTATCTGAACTGTCCCTAGATTCACACTAATGTAAAAACTGTCTATTAGCACTGAACAGAGCCCTGTTCTATTTCTCTCCATGCCAAAATCACAGTAAAAATGGTTGCTATGGAAAGAATACTTTTATAGTGTGGGGCGGGACTAAGAGCAATGAGCCATGATTGGATAGAGTCATCATGACAGCGTCCATTCATGGCTCGGACAGTGTTCTGTGCCGTGATTGGGCGAAGCTTTCATCGCTTTAGCCAATCAGGGCTTTCAATGCACTGTGCAGCGGTGGAGTGCATTGGGGTCATTCGGCGGGCCGAACACACAGTCGAACGACCCGATAATTTGGTTGTTCGGCGAACCATTCGCCCATCCCTAGCTGCTTATTGCCTTGTACATGGACTGAGGAATTTTGCATGTAATGAGAATGGAAATTGAAGTGCCACACCACTGATAAGAGGTCCAGCCACAACTTTATTCCATTAAAGTCAGGGGCACAATCCAAAAAAAGTATCCACCGCCTTTCAGGTATCCAAGTGCCCCCTTCATCAGAGCTAGAAGTATATTTCCATATCAATCTGATATCGATACAATATCCCTTCCATGGGGTCACAATCAAAACCAAATAGTCAATTGTAAAGGGAGTGTCAAAAATGAACATACAATTTAGAACATTAGTGCTGAACTATATTGTTTCAAAAAAGAGAGAAGAGTACAGAAAAAAAATATATATATATATACAGTATACACTCTATTGTCAAAAGTATTGGGATGCCTTACTGTACACAAATTAACTTTAATGGCATCCCAGCCTTAGTCCGTAGGGTTCAATGTTGAGTAGGCCCCACAAATTGCAGCTATAACGGCTTGAACTCTTCTGGGAAAGCTGTCTGCAAGGTTCAGGCGGGTGTCTATGGGAATGTTTGACCATTCTTCCAGAAGCCCATTTGTGAGGATGAGGTCAGGACTCTGTGCAGGCCAGTCAAGTTCCTTCACCCCGATATTGCCTATTAAACCTTGTGGATGGCCTTCTCAGAAGAGTTGAAGTGCCCCCCCTATGCGGAAGTGCAGAATATCATATACTGTATATACTGTACGTCAGTGGTTCTTAACCTTGGTCCTCAAGTACCCCCAACAGGCCATGTTTTGGGAATTTCTCTTAGATAAAATAGCTGTCCAAAATACCAAGCCCTTGATTCTGATTTAAAGCACCTGTGCAAGATTAAGGAAAACCTGAATACATGGCCTGTTGGAGGGTACTTGAGGACTGAGGTTGAGAACCTCTGCTGTATGTGATTCTGCAGAGGATGGTTGCCCTGTAGCAGTAAATCTGTTATAGTGTGGTACTTAACTGGTTAATGCTGTGGAGCAGTTGTGTTATGTATCTGGTTTTAAAGCCTGATGTGAAGAGGGAGGCATCTGATACAGCTCCGGCTCAGGGACTACTGGTAGGGAAACATTAACCACGAGAGCACGGTGAGGTGTGAGTGCCTACAGGGTGTTCAGCAGACTGTGCAGGTGGGTGGCTGGTGCTTCTCCAGGGATGAGTTAGATGAGTGGGACAGCTGTTGGTGGGAAGATGCAGCAGACACCCAACTGGCAGATTGCAGGCTGGCAGACACTTGGGTGGCCAATGACATGTTGCAGGTGTAGAGCAGGCTGGCAGAGAACAGATATATAGTGTACCGGCCAGGAAGCACTTGGCAAACAGGGTGAGGCAGGAAACAAGGCCAGGCCACCCGGGTCAGAAACAGATGGGAATATCAGACAAAGGGAGCAGGCAGAAGAATAGTCAGAACACAAGCAGAGGTCAGGGTATGTGGCATTCAAGCATGGTCAGAGACAAGCTGTGTCAGTAACAGGAGTCAAACACAGAAACTGGCAACAGTAACATGGAAACGCTGTAGATCAGAAAACAACCGGCCACTGCAACCATTCTACTTAAATAGTGCATTTGGCACCAGTATTAGCGGCAGGTGGACGCGAGCGCCCAGGCATGCACACCACATAAAAGTGACAAATAAAACAGAGACAAATCTCTGAGGTCCTACCTCTATATGACAAGGAAGAGCTCAGACAAACACTGTAAAAGTAAAACAATTGAGCTGCTGTGGAAGGTCAGCATTTTTATTTGGGATGGGATTTGGGTTTGGGTTGAGCATGGGTTCAAGGTGAACCCAAGCTGGAAATGCCAAATGTCCACGCAATTTCAGAGCCATAACAACAGATTACTAATAATGAACTTCTTGGCCTTGGAACATAAGTCAGGTGACTGAGAGAGCCCAATAATTGAGGATATATTTTATGTGTCAGCTCCCTTACTAAAGGATCCCAACAGACATTTTTTGGTGTGTATTGGAGCAGACAAGGAGGGTTCCCCCATCGCAAGCCGCTTGCTCTGGGGACACTCAACAGGAGGGAGTGCCTGCTCTGTGCAAAACTGCTGCACAGAGCAGGTAAGTATGAATTGCTTGTTATTTTTTTGTTGAAGAGACTTTAATGTCACTTTAATATTACAAAGCCCAGATTTCATCCTCCATGCATGAACCTGGAGCATTGTAGGTCCCAACAACAAGTTCAGATGTAGGGGTTACTATGCAGGGTTTTTTTTGGCCATGCTACTGAGGGGACCTACATGCTTTACAGGTAAAATAATAAAAGAAATGATCATATTACAAAGCTGCACAGATTTTTAATATCCACTGGGGTAGAGTTGAGCGACCCCGAACTGTAAGGTTCGGGTTCGTACAGAACTTTGGGGTGTCCGTGACCCGGACATTTGAAAAAAAGTCTGGGTTCGAGTTCTGGGTTCGGGTATTTGATCATGCATGTTGAATAGCTGCAGGGCAGCCAATCAACAAGCGTTTCACTGGTTTTCCCTAGAAGCCATCACAGCCATGCCTACTAATGGCATGGCTGTGATTGGCCAGTGCATCATGTGACTCAGCCTCTATATGAGGCTGATGTCACAGTGCTGCATGTCACATGCTCTCTGGGTAGTGTAGGGAGAGGATGCTGCCGGTGCTGTGAGGGACAGATTGCAGATAGATAGATAGGTAGAGATTACTACTACTACTGCTTTTAGGGACAGATTGCAGATCTCATCCTGCATTACATAACGATCTGACTGGACTAGATAGAGTCTACTGCTTAGAGGGACAGATTATTGTTCTAAAATCATCACCTACTCCTATAGGGTCAGGTTCCTGCTGTTGCTGTAAGGGACAGATTATTGTTCTAAAATCATCTCCTACTCCTATAGGGAGAGGTTCCTGCTGTTGCTGTAAGGGACAGATTATTGTTCTAAAGTCATTTTGCAGCCCTCTAGCACTTTCCAGGACTCTTTTACAGTCATTTTTGTGCCAAAAAGTTTGGGTCCCCATTGAATTCAATGGGGTTCGGGGTAAAGTTCGGGTCAAGTTCGGTACCGAACCCAGACTTTTTTTCCGAAGTGCGTCCGAACCCACTGAACCCGAACATCCGCGGGTTCGCTCAACTCTACACTGGGGCCCCTTGACTGCGTAGGCTATTTTTTGGAAAGGTGTGAACTTAGTCTTTGACATTGGACGTTGTGTCCAAAGTGCTTTGTACAATGTTTTTAAATGGTGAAGTGAAATGTTCATGTTAACTTTTGTATATAATAAAATGTATACATTTTTAGTAGTGGTGATTTATATTGATATCTCATTGTTACATATAAATTCCCTGAATGGTAGGTATACTGTATATGGATTTTGTCATTGTCGGTAGGGGACATCTAGGTCACCTTCATGTTTATAACCATCAACCCCACCTATTTGATGTTGAACTGGATAA
>BLSH010234303.1:35583-47979 GCA_018402905.1 Glandirana rugosa | reverse complement strand
TATATTATCAGTGGCTATGTGGTAAAATAAACAAGCAGATGTCCTGACTAGAATGAATTATTATGTGTTAGAACTCAGTACCGGAGTTTGTCTTCTTAGGGATTGCGTGTTTTTCCTCTGGGTGCTCTAATTTTCTCCCATGTTCCAAAGACATACTGCTGCAGGAATTCTATGTAGCACCTGCGTCATGGTGGCCACATGGCTGTGACAGGACCACCCGCAGAGACTGCACTCCCCTTCTCCCTGGCCCACAGGTACTCAGAGTAGTCATGTCTAGGAAGGAGAGGGAGACAACAGAACAGTCTCTGGGTGCATGTTAGCAGAAAAAGACTGAAGCTGTGAGTAGGCTGTCAACCACTGGGCTACCTGGAGAGAAGAAAGTATATGGCCTGGACCTGAGTGAAACTAGGAGGAGGGCCAGCATGACTGGGGTCTGCAGAAGAGGCAGAATATTAATGGGTGATTTAGATTGATGCAGTCTGCTTAGCAGATTGAAGAGTTCAAGGCAGAGGGTGTTCCTGCAGTGGGTAGAGTGGAGGGGGACCGTGTCACAGCTCAGTCAGAGCTCATCACAGCATCAGACAGTTTTCTTCTGTGTTCCTGGACTTCACCTGTAGGAAGAACAAAAGGTGGGTGACTAGGACAAAATGCTGTCCCAGCTTAGAGCTGCAGCTGTGGCTGCCCTGGGTGGCTACAAGACAAAATATTAGACTTGTTGCAGGAGCCCAAGCAGGTCTTTCTTGGGCCCTCTTCTAGTCACCAACATGCTAGGAGGTCTAGGCCTTCTGAGCATTTCATTCCTGAGAGGACATCTCAGGGTCAGAGCTCCTCAAGAGACCCTCTGACCCCACCAGCCAAGCACACGCCTGCTTCCCCTGGTGTGCGAGTTAGGAGGAATCCACGTCTGCAACGAACCCGGGGCAGGGGTTTTTTCATCTGACACCCACTCCCCTGCCCTTGCAGTGTGGATGGTGCGGCTGGCTATACAGGCTCCCTGCCTGTGTCTAGTGTAGCCCGGTGCGAGAGTGGCAGCGCAACAGGTGCCGGCCAGGTTTCGGGCCAGGTTTCCCCAGTGACAGAAGACGCGGGTGGCAGCCAGGGGCGTTGCTAGGTCTAGAAAAGATCTGGGGCTAGAGCCCATAGCAGCAAAGTAGAGTCATACACTTGAGTGGGCATACACACACATATATATATAAACATTTTTACATTTCTGGGATCCCCCTTACATCAGGGTCCCCAGAGAGCCCCTCCATTTACATCAGTATCCCCAGAGAGCCCCTTCCTTACATCAGGGTCTCCAGAGAGCCCCTTCTTTAGATCAGAGACCCCAGAAAGCACCTTCCTTACATCAGGGTCCACAGAGAGTCCCTTCCTTACAACAGGGTCCCCAGAGAGGCCCTTCTTTACATCAGGGTCTCCAGAGAGCCCCTTCTTTACATCAGAGTCCCCAGAAAACCCCATCCTTACATCAGGGTCCACAGAGAGCTCCTTCTTTACATCAGGGTCCACAGAGAGCCCCACCTTACATCAGGGTCCACAGAGAACACCCCTATACATCAGGGTCCCCAGAGAACCTCCCCATATATCAGGGTACCCAGAGAGCCTCCCCATACATCAGGTGGAGCCCATGCTACCACGGCTCAGTCTGCCCCTGCCTCCTGCATTCCGGACCGAGACATACCTGCAAATTGCAGAACTGCACCCACCCGGTAAGAGACTTGGGGCTATAGGCCCCAGACTCGGGGCTGTAGCCCCAATAGCCACCCCCTAGCAACGCCCCGCGGCTAGATGTCCTGAGGGACACAGGCAGCCAGGTGAGCCTTTTGTTTTATGTCCTCTTTCTTGTTCTTATTCTCTCTCTGTTACAAGGGGCTCCGGGGGGCTTAGTTGACAGCTCAGCAGGGATCGGGGCATATGGGGAGGTGGCTGGAGTTTTGGGGGCAGTGCTGGGTCCTCAGTCCCTTCTTTGGTGGGGGCCCCTGGCGCATATGGTGTCGTACACACCCTGTTAGCAGGTCTGAGGGTTGCTGGCGCGATGTGAAGCTGGGGTGACAACTGGGGCTTCTTCCTCTCTGGTAGCTGAGTGGTCCACAGCACAAACTACCACCTCCAGTGTTAGTGGTCAGGGGTCCATCTAAGACCTCAGTTTGCCCTCTTGGTGCAGATGTGGGACCGTCGGATACCTCCGGTCAATGGTTGGCGGCATCTGCGGTGACTACAGCAGGTAAGGCTACGAACGACAAAGCGGCTACAAAGGAGTCGCCAGGGTTGATGGGGAACGTCTGGCAAATGCTGCAAAACATGTGATGTGTATGTGTGTTTTGAAGGGCCTTTGGGTGTGCATCTAAAACCGGAAGTGAAGGAGCGTATATGGAAGGGTGAGTATGTGGAAATTTTTTTCTTTCTTCCCATTGGAGACATTTAACTTTAAAGTTAGACCAGATGAAAGTAAGAAGGGGGAGGAAAACGGGGGTATCGGCTAATTCCCCTTACGTTCTCAAACTGCTTTCAGGCATATGCAATTTTAGCTAGTGTCATTGGGGAAAAGACCCCTGAGAATTGCTCCTCCATTTTTTATTTTGTTATCTGACTCTATCAGCAAAGCCCAGCGAGTCTATGGTGGGATTGCTTGGTTTCTCTATGACGAGCAATTTTGTCAGCACAAAGCAGTCCGGCCCTCTTTACGGTGGGACCAAAAAAACATCAGTCTCTGCATGAAACTGATGTCGTCTCCACAGAGTTCGGTTCCTCCATTTCAGGGTAGGGCTGAGGGTGCGGCAGCCTCTTCACAACCGGACGCAAATCACAGGGGGTTAATTTGGCAATTCAATGCCGGATCTTGCAAGTTTGGCACTGCGTGCTGTTTCCGTCATGACTTTTCAGGATGTGGAGGATCTCATGCGCTGCCCAGATGCTTGAAGCAAGGAAAAGGGGTTGACACACTGGAAAGAGGGAAGATACCAGTGAAGGTAGAATGGTAGAAGATGGTGCGTTTCCTAAAGCGTTATTCAAATAGGGTGACAGCTCATGTGTTGCAGCTGGGTTTCTCGTAGGCTTTTTCTGATACCCTGCCAGTTGCTGGTTGTTCCTCCTATGGCAGATATCTTTCAGTCATCTCAGTTACATCCAGCGGTTGTTGTCAGGAAAACTTTTCGTAGAAGTTACTTTGGGTCATATGGCTGGCCCCTTTTGATTCACTGCCAGTATTTCCCTTTTTTGTATTATCCCCAAAAAAGAACCAAATAAGTTACGCCTCATTCATCACTTGTCACATACAAAAGGGGGTTCAAGGAATAAGGCCATTGATCCAGAGCTTTGCATGGTGTCCTATACTTCTTTTGATATGGCAGTGTCATGGATTCGTAGGTATGGTAAAGGTATGCTGTTGGCCAAGACTGATATTGAGGTGGCCTTTCGTTTGTGGCCGGTACATCCTAGTTGTTGCCATCTGCTGAGGTGCAAATGGCAAGGGCAGAATGCTGTTGACAGATGTTAACTAGAGTTGAGCGGACACCTGGATGTTCGGGTACGTCTGGTTCGGCTGAACTTCGTGGAAAAGTTCGGGTTCGGTACCGAACTTGACCCCGGACCCCGAACCCCATTGAAATCAATGGTGACCCGAACTTTTGGGCACAGAAATGGCTGTAAAAAAGTCCTGGAAAGGGCTAGAGGGCTGCAAAAGGAAGCAACATGGGGGTAAGGAGTAGGACAAGTGCCCTACAAACAAATGTGGATAGGGAAATAACTTAAAATCACATAAAAAAAAATAAAAATGGGAGGAGGAGGTGGATGTGGAGTAGGAGCCTAGAGGTTGACTAGGCCGTGACCGTGGCAGTGTAGGTGGAAGTGGCGGTGGTGGAGGAAGAGGAGGAGGTAGCCAACACTGTTATTTGTTTGTTTGTTTTTTCTAATTGGGGTAGCCCCCAAAATATTGAGACATATTAAAAAAAAACAAGTATACCAACGGCTGTGTGAGGCCGGTCTAAATGTCTATTCTGCACAAGGTACAGACAAGTCTTGTGGGATCCATGCTTGGTTCATTTTAATAAACGTTAGCTTGTCCACATTGGCTGTGGACAGGAGGCTGCGCTTGTCTGTGATAACACCCCCTACCGTGCTAAACACACGTTCAGACAATACGCTGGCTGCAGGGCAGGCCAGCACCTCCAAGGCATAAAGGGCAAGCTCAGGCCATGTGCCCAATTTGGAGACCCAGAAGTTGAATGGGGCAGACCCATCAGTCAGTACGTATAGGCGTGTGCACACATACTGTTCCACCATGTTGCTGAAATGCTGCCTCCTGCTAAGACGTTGCCTATCAGCTGGTGGTGCTGTTTGTTGTGGCAGGCTGCTGACAAAGCTTTTCCACATTTCGGCCATGCTAACCCTGCCTTCTGAGGTGCTGGCGGTGCCACAGCTGCGTTGGTGACCTCTTCCTCCTCCTCCGCCTTCGCCTTGTACTTCCACAGAGCCCCCTGTGTCATTTGGGAATGCCCTCAGCAGCGCGTCTAACAGCGTGCACTTGTAGTCGCGCATCTTCCGATCACGCTCCAGTGAGGGAATTAAGGACGGCACGTTGTCCTTGTAACGGGGATCCAGCAGGATGGCCACCCAGTAATCGACACAATTTAAAATGTGGGCAACTCGGCTGTCGTTGAGCAGGCACTGCAGCATGTAGTCGCTCATGTGTGCCAGGCTGCCCAGAGGCAAAGACAAGCTGTCCTCTGTGGAAGGTGTATCATCTGTGTCATCCGTATCCCCCCCAGCCACACTCCAGTGATGCCCACGAGCTGTGTTGGGTGCCACCCTGCTGTGAACACGGCTCATCATCATCTTCCTCGTCCTCCTCATCCTCCAGAACTGTGCCCTGGCTTGAAAATTTTTTACCTGGCCTATGCTGGTGCAGGAACCCACCCTCCGAGCCATTTGTGAATGACTGGCCTGATAACCGTGGAAATGACCCCTCTTCCTCCTCCTCTTCCTCCTGTGCCACATCCTCTTCCATCAGCGCCCGAAGTGTTTTTTCAAGGAGACATAGAAGTGGGATAGTAACGCTGAGAACAGCGTCATCGGCACTGGCCATGTTGGTGGAGTACTAGAAACACCGGTACACAGGTCTCGCATGGAGGCCCACTCATTGGTGGTGAAGTGGTGCTGTCCCGCAGAGCGACTGACCCATGTGTGCTGCAGCTGAAACTCCACTATTGCCTGCTGCTGCTCGCACAGTCTCTCCAGCATGTGCAAGGTGGAGTTCCACCTTGTGGGCGCGTCGCATAGGAGGCGGTGAGCGGAAAGGCCGAAGTTCCGCTGCAGCGCAGACAGGCAAACAGCAGCAGGGTGAGAACGCCGAAAGTGTGCACAGACGGCCCACACTTTCTGCAGCAGCTCTGAAATATCCGGGTAGTTTTTTAGAAATTTCTGCACCACCATATTCAGCACATGCGCCAGGCAAGGGATTTGCATCAAACCGGCTAGGCCCAGAGCTGCTATGAGATTTCGCTCATTATCGCACACCACCAGGCCCGGCTTGAGGCTGGGTGGCAACAACCACTCATCGGTCTGTTGTTTAATGCCCGTCCACAGCTGCTGCGCAGTGTGGGGTTTATCCCCCAAACATATCAGTTTTAAAACAGCCTGCTGTTGTTTCTCCCTGGATGTGCTGAAGTTGGTGGTGAAGGTGTTACGCTGAGCAGATGAGGAGGTGGTAGAGGAGGAGGAGGAGGAAGCGCAGTAGGAGGCAACAGGAGCCAAAGAGAAATGCCCTGCAATCCTCGGTGGCGGAAGGACATGCGCCAAACGGCTAGCCGCCTCAGGTCCACCCGCCACTACATTTGCCCAGTGTGCAGTTAGCGAGATATAGCGTCCCTGCCCGTGCTTACTGGTCCACGTATCAGTGGTTATGTGGACCTTGCCACAGATGGCATTGCGCACTTGATCTCGTCCCCGACTTGTTTGTGCAGGGAAGGGATGGCTCGCCTGGAAAAGTAGTGGCGGGAACCACGTACTGTGGGACAGCCACCACCATCAGGTTTTTAAAACTCTCCGTATCCACCAGACGGAATGACAGCATTTCAAAGGCCAGGAATTTTGAAATGCTGGCATTCAGGGCCAGGGATCACGGGTGGGTAGGGGGGTACTTCCACTTTCTCTCCAATGTTTGGGAGATGGAGAGCTGTAAGCTTCCATGGGACCGTGTGGAAATGCTTGGGGACGGTGGTGGACATGGTGGCGTTGCTGTCACATGCTCTGTTTGCTGGGTGGCAGGTGACACTGGCACTGTAGAGGTGGAGGAAGAGGCCGAAGCAGCATCAGAAGAGGAAGCAGGAGGAGGCCGAGACCTTTCTTGGATTTTGAAGTACTTATTCCACTGCAGCAAGTGCTTTGAATTTAGATGCCTGGTCATGCAGGTTGTGCTCAGGTTTAGAACATTTATGCCTCGCTTCAGGCTCTCATTGCACAGTGTGCAAACCACTCGTGTCTTGTAGTCAGCACATTGTCTGAAGAACTGCCACGCCGGGGAACGCCTTTGAGCTGCTTTTGGTGTGCTAGGTCCCTGGGTGTGGTGGGTAGTAGCAGGCATACTGTCTAGGGGACGCTCGCTCTGATTTTGCAACCTGCTTCCTCTTTTGCTGTGCTGGTGCCTCTGTGCGAACACCACCTCTTCCTCCAAACTGCACACGTCACTCGCATGACCTTCATTCCATGTGGGGTCTAGGACCTCATCATCCTCCACATCATCTTTCACCCACCCTTCACCACTGCCCTCCTTGTCAGTCTGCACACTGAGGAAAGCCGCAGCAGTTGGCACCTGTGTTTCGTCATCATCAGAGACGTGCTGCGGTGGTGTTTCCATGTCCTCATCCTGCAACAGAAGTGGTTGGGCATCGGTGCACTCAATGTCTTCCACTTCTGGGGCAGGGCTATGTGGATGACCCACGGAAAGCACACTAGCAGAGTCACCAAAAAGCATAAGAGACTGCTGCATGACTTGGGGCTGAGACTGCTTGGCTAATTTACAAGGGGCTGAGGTGAAAACAGATGGCCATGGGGTTCAGGTGCCAACTCTGAGCTTTCATCAAGGGACCGGGAGGGAGACAATGTGAAGGAACTGGAGGCATTGTCAGCCACCCAATCTACTATCGCCTGTACTTGTTCTTGCTTCACCATTCATTGAGCGCCATTCAGCCTATCATATAACGTTAAAGGTTCTGTCAGCTACCTGAGGAAGGTGTTTCACTTGTGCGTGTAGCTGGCACAGATCGACCACGTCCTCCCCTTGCAACAGGAGCTTCAGCAATAGGAGCTTCAGCAACACCACCAACACCAGCAGCACCACGACCACGTCCCTTATTTGACGCTCTCCTCATTCTGGACACAAATGTAGCACTATTTATTAATACTAAAAAAAAACAATAATAAATTATTATTATTTTTTTTTAAAAGAAAATTGTAGATGCACTTTTTATTTTTGTGCAAGAAATGCACCGCTCACACCAGCAACAGGAACCTCTCCACCACTCACACCAGCAGGAGGAACCTCTCCCTACACCAGGATGAGATGATTTTAGAACAATAATCTGTCTTTCACAGCACCGACAGGAACCTGTCCCTACTGCAGTATGAGATGATTTTAGAACAATAATCTCCCCCTCACAGCACCGACAGGAACCTCTCCCTAATGCAGTAGTAGATGGTTTTAGAACGATAATCTCTCCCTCAGAGCACCAACAGGAACCTCTCCCTAATGCAGTAGTAGATGGTTTTAGAACTATAAACTCTCCCTCAGAGCACCAACAGGAACCTCTCCCTAATGCAGTAGGAGATGGTTTTAGAACAATGAACTCTCCCTCAGAGCACCAACAGGAACCTCTCCCTAATGCAGTAGGAGATGGTTTTATAACGATAAACTCTCCCTCAGAGCACCAACAGGAACCTCTCGCTAATGCAGTAGGAGATGGTTTTATAACGATAAACTCTCTCTCAGAGCACCAATAGGAACCTCTCCCTAATGCAGTAGCAGATGGTTTTAGAACGTTAACTCTCCCTCAGAGCACCAACAGGAAGCTCTCCCTAATGCAGTAGGAGATGGTTTTATAACGATAAACTCTCCCTCAGAGCACCAACAGGAACCTCTCCCTAATGCAGTAGTAGATGGTTTTAGAATGATAAACTCTCCCTCAGAGCACCAACAGGAACCTCTCCCTAATGCAGTAGTAGATGGTTTTATAACGATAAACTCTCCCTCAGAGCACAAACAGGAACCTCTCCCTAATGCAGTAGTGGATGGTTTTAGAACGATAAACTCTCCCTCAGAGCACCAACAGGAACCTCTCCCTAATGCAGTAGAATATGGTTTTATAACGATAAACTCTTCCTCAGAGCACCAACAGGAACCTCTCCCTAATGCTGTAGTAGATGGTTTTATAACAATAAACTCTCCCTCAGAACACCAACAGGAACCTCTCCCTAATGCAGTAGTAGATGGTTTTAGAATGATAAACTCTCCCTCAGAGCACCAACAGAAACCTCTCCTTAATGCAGTAGTAGATGGTTTTAGAACCATAAACTCTCCCTCAGAGCACCAACAGGAACCTCTCCCTAATGCAGTAGTAGATGGTTTTATAACGATAAACTCTCCCTCAAAGCACCAACAAGAACCTCTCCCTAATGCAGTAGTAGATGGTTTTAGAATGATAATCTCTCCCTCAGAGCACCAACAGGAACCTCTCCCTAATGCAGTAGTAGATGGTTTTATAACGATAAACTCTCCCTCAAAGCACCAACAGGAACCTCTCCCTAATGCAGTAGTAGATGGTTTTAGAATGATAATCTCTCCCCCAGAGCACCAACAGGAACGTCTCCCTAATGCACTATAAGATGGTTCTAAACGCTAATGTCTCCCTCACAGCACAGACAGGAACGTCTCCCTAATGCACTATAAGATGGTTCTGAACGCTAATGTCTCCCTCACAGGACCGTAATGAAGGTCTCCCTAATGCAGTCTGAGATGATTGTGAACGCTAATCTTTCCCTCACAGCACCGCCATGAAGCTCTCCCTGCTCTAGTCTGAGACGATCTGACACGCGGTGCTTCGTGACTCCAGCCTCATATAGAGGCTGGGCCACATGATGCACTGGCCAATCACAGCCATGCCATTAGTAGGCATGGCTGTGATGGCTTCTAAGGGCAAACTAGTGAAAAGCTTGTTGATTGGCTGCCCAGCAGCTATAGAAAAGGCACCAAAAATACAGAATACCAAACCTGAACCCGGACTTTTTTTCAAATGTCTGGGTTCGGGTTCGGGGCACGGACACCCTAAAGTCCGGTACGGACCTGAACTTTACAGTCCGGGTTCGCTCAACTCTAATGTTTACCAATAGGCTGTGCCATTTCTTGTTCGTTGTTTGAAATGTTTAGTTTCTTTTTGGAATGGGTGGTTCGGGATGCTTCCGGGCTTAATTCAGTCATCCATCCATTACTTATATAATTTCTTGAGCATAGGACCTGCTGGAAGAACTATCTGTGCCTCACTTTTGGCCACGGTCCAACATGTTTTTGAGTTTTGGTGTGCCATTGGCCCATGACAAGACAGAGGGCCCAGCACTGAGTTGTGATTTCTGGGTATTGTCATCGACACCGTGGCGATGGAATGCCGTTTGCCTTTGAACAAACTTGAAGATCTGAAGAGGACGGTTTCTGCCACCAGGCAATGCACAAAAAAAATCCACTTTGTGCTTTGCAATCTCTTTGGCAAGTTGAATTTTGCTTGTTGCAGTATGCCCATGGGCCACGTTTTTGTAGATAACTGGTGGCTGCTACAGCTGGCATTAAGGTGCCACATCCTTATATTCAGCTGGGACAGGATCAGTGTGAGGACTTGCAAGTGTGGAATTAATTTCTAGTTTCTTACAACTCTCTCTTTGGCTGGAGCAGGGGATTTCAAATTTTGATCTAGAACTGTTCACTGACGCGGCGGGCTCTGCTGGTTATGGAACCTATTATCAGGGTCATTAAGGTGCTGAGAGTTGTTTGGCCAGTGGAATGGAGGGAGGCTGGTTTAGTGCACAATTTGGCTGTTTGGGAATTGTTTTCCCATTGTACAGCCCATAGAATTGTGCACGTTCCAGGAGTTGTTAACCCAGTGGCTGGTTCTTTGTCTCGTTTCCAGTGGGACAGATTCTGTCAGTTGGCACTGGAAGCGGAGCAGCACGCCCACCATGCCCCAAGTATCTGTGGAGCATTGCATTGCCGCTTCCAAGTTCTCCATTCGTCATTAAGTATGTGCGTCAACTTGGTCCACATACTGCAGAGTGTGGTAGGAATGGAGTGATCTGGTGAATGAAGTTGGGTGGTGTTCTCGTGAGGATGAAGATGTACATGTGTTGCTTTATTTTATTGGCAGGAATTTTGAACGATGTGTGTCTGTCTTCGCTATGTCTCAGCAGTTGGCCGGTCTGGCTTTCATGTTTAAGTTGTCAGGTCACAGATGTTACAAAGGTTTTTCTGGCCAGGCAGGTTTTGCAGGATTATGGGAAGGGTCGCTTTGTGACAGACGCATGGCGCCGGTTTCATGTGAGGTTCTTGGTGCTGTAGTGGGTCACTTGGATAGGGTTTGTTCTTCCGCCTATGAGGTTGCCTTGTTCTGGGTCATCTTTATGCTGGCCTTTTTTGGGGCTTTTCAGGTGGGTGAATCGGTAAACCAGAACAAATGCGGTGAAGTTGGTTTGAGCGTACAGGATGTGTGGTTATGGGACATTAACTTGGGTATTTTGTTAAGAAAATCTAACACAGATCAGTCAGGGAGGGGTTCTTGGATTGTGTGTGGTTCCCTTTACTGCAGTTTGCCCCGTCTGGGCTGTAGGGTTTTTTTCATTGTTTCGGCCACATCTTCTGGGAGTTTTCTTTATGCATGTGGATGGGACAGCAATATCTCGATTCCAGTTTAAGTCAGTGTTCAGGAAATGCCTGTTGTCTGCTGGCTGGAGTGCAGACAACTATTCTTCTCATTACTTTTGGATTGGGGCGGCAATCAAAGCTGTCTGATGGGGACTTAATAACCAGGTCGTTCAGCGCTTTGGGCGGTGGTTATCAGTCAGATTTAGTAATATGCAAGCTGTGGGAAAGTACATTGACGCCCAAAATGTCTATTGCTTTGCTACGGTTTTCAGAGCTGATTTTAGTGCCCTCGGAGACCACAGGAAACAGCCTGATCATGTGCCCAGTGTTCTGGATGCCCATGAGAAGGAGGCACACTTTAGAGTTGTGAGAGGCCCCTGCACACCATATTTGCTACACTCTCGCTTAAAGAGACAACACCATCCCAATCTGGGACCCCCAGGGATTTGATTTCCTGATTACTCCCCTTTCTGTTGGAATTGCAAAAACTTTGCAAGCTTTCCAGAACACATATCAACAGTGATGGTTTTTCCTGTGACGCTCAAACAAGGCTCCAGATTAACTCCTCCCCTCAGAAACAGTCTAAGAGGCAAGGACAAAAGATGCTTCCAGAGGGTTACCCCACAAAGTTATATCCTCTCCCAGCATGCACCAGTGGTAATATCCTGGTTTCCAGGGATACATAAATATTCATAACTCAGAACTATTGTATCTTCATCCTGTTTTGGCAGGGACACTCCCCAAGAGTGTGTAAGGGTAGGGCAAGTGGGGTGGTTGTCATGTCCTCCATTTTCCCCCCTTGGGTGCCAAGCAAGGGACACATTTTCTTCTGGGCTATGCTAGGCACTTTGTACAGGATCACTGCACTACACATGGGGCAATTTACCTGAGCCATGCTCAGGACCCGGTAGTTGACAAACATGAACAAACTGGTAAACTCTCTTAATGTCATATACACCAACACGGTCAATTGTGTATTTAGGAGGGATATGCATAGCAAATGCCCTCTCCACCTGTCCAGTGTATCACCGCTACCTCACTCCCAGTAAGGTAATGTGATCTTGCTGTGCACCTAGCGTGGACTCCATGTGTACACTTCGCTTTACTTAACCACTTGACAACTGGGCACTTAAACCCCCTTAACAACCAGACCAATTTTCAGCTTTCAGTGCTCTCACACTTTGAATGACAATTACTCAGTCATGCAACACCAGTTCACCAATTCATTTCGCTTCACATGTGTACCTCAGGTGCGATCCACGTGTCGTTCTAGTGTAATGGAATGACCCTCACTCCATCGCCACTATGTGACCTGTCCACCTCTCCCGTAAACGATACGTATAGGGAGGATTTATGTGTTAACTGGCACAACCACATATACTGTAATTCTCTCAAATGGTCAAACAAGTACAAACAGTTGATGGCCCAGGACTCGTACCGAGTCCATTTAACGGGGTACACATCACGTCACTAGGACATGTTTCACGGATCGTATCGGG
>BLSH010234303.1:19868-35573 GCA_018402905.1 Glandirana rugosa | reverse complement strand
AGATCAATTTTCAATGATTGCCACCATAGCTTGTAGACTCTATAACTTTCTCAAATACCAAATAATATGCACTTATTTGGGTTATTTGTACCAAAAATAGGTAGCAGTATAAATTTTAGCAAAAATGTATGAAGAAAAATTATTAATTAGCAAGACTTTATAACAGAAATGAAGAAAAATGCAATTTTTTACAAAATTTGCGGTCTTTTTTTATTTATAGCGCAAAAAATAAAAAACCCAACACTGATTAAATACCACTAAAAGAAAGCTCTATTTGTGTGAAAAAAAGGACGCAAATTTCATATGGGTACAATGTTGCATGACTGAGTAATTGTCATTCAAAGTGTGAGAGCGCTGAAAGCTGAAAATTGGTCTGGTTAGGAAGGGGGTTTAAGTGCCCAGTTGTCAAGTGGTTAAACCCCTACATCTTGTTGGCTGTCTGTGTCTTTCCCCCATACAGACTGAGTATGTGACTTCTCTGTGTGTGAGCTTAGCTTCTGGGTTCCTGAGCTCTCCTGGGATCCTCTGGGTCCCGGTCCTTGTCCGTTTTATAACACACAGGACTGGCTAACTACAGCCTAAATACAACACAAAATCTAGATAAGGAACACTACTGATTAAGAGGTTGTATACCCAGGCAACATGAAAAAAAAACCTGCAAGACAATAGCATAATGAGCTAGTATGCACCACTATGCGCGGGACATACACGGCGCATGCGCCATGACGTCGCAGCTGCTTGCAGGGGGAATATCTCCTAAACCAGGTAAGCCTTATTATGTGCTTACCTGTAGGTAAAAATCCCCTTGGAGGGTATACAACCGCTTTGAGGTAACATCCCTATAGAGAGTACAGAAAAAAAAACATGTTGATCTGTCAGAAATCCAGCATTATCAAACTCTGTTTGGACTGACAACACAGTGAACTTCACTGCACTGCAATGAAATCTAAACTAGTGTTGTCAGCCCTGCCTACTGGACTACAGAACTTACCAGACCCTTATTTGAGTATGCAGCCCCACAGGCCAGGAAAGGGAGGACGAGTGTGACAGATGCTCCTTGCTAGATGGTACATTAGAACTGTCAAACTGTCCAGGGAGCCCCGGAATGAAGCCGAAGGGTTAGTGCAGGGGCAGCATGACTGGGTGACCTGGGGAAGCAACAGTAGTTTCAGGGTCAGGGATTGGTCTTCAGGTAGGGCTCTTGGGAATGGTTTATTCCTGGGTGGGTGGGGTGTTATAAATAGGTGGGCGTTGGCTGGTAGGGGCACAGTGGAGGAAGAACAGGGCTAAGGAGCTTTGTTGTGGCTCCCACCTCAAATCGAGCATGGCGGACGTGGACGGGCTGCTGAGTGGCTTGAGGGCGGCAGCTGCGGTAAGAGGGGCGGATTGGCTGCGTGAGCAAGTGACGACCTTGCTGGGGGAGCAGGAACGAGAGCCTGCGGCGGGATGTTTGGACGGCCCACGCGCTAGGAGGTCCCGGCTTCCGGAGTGTTTCTCCCCAGGAGTGTCCCCCAGAACGAGGCAGGCGAGCAGGAGCCAAGAGGAACGAGACAGGGTTGGCCCCCCGGCGAAACGCGCCTCAACGGGCGGCGGGACCAGGCGGGAGCAGCCTATGGGGGGGCAGCGGGCAGCGCTACACATGGCGGCCAGGCTGGGACCTCCCCCACATCTCCGGCAAGTGCACCCAGGCAGGAGCCCGGGGCAGGAACACGTGCGAGAGAGGCAGCCGGGCCTTCACCTCAGACGGCTGGTGGTGCGAGGGCTGACTCCCGCCATGCTGGGAGATGGAGTGGACATAGTCAGGCAGTGACGGGCACACATGGCCAGGTGTGTGCCTTGGCTCCACAACGGACGGAGCGCGCGGAGGTGGAGGGAACGCGAAGGAGGGGGCGGTGCCAGCGGAGAAGTAGGAACGCACAGGAGAGATCCCCATCACATGGGACACACGGCGCCCCCACAGAAGAGCTCCCATCGGCTGAAGAGCGGTCCGGTTCAGAAGGCGAGGACGCAGCAGGACGAGTTTCATCGGGGGAGGCTGAAGTAGCGGCTGGACGGGGCACCCCTGAGCAGCCAGGTGAGTTACCTTTAACTGCTGGTTCATTGGAAGTGTTATTGGGTAGGATGTTGGGGGCGGGGGGTGGCTTGGTCTCTGATGGTTCAAGGGGGCCATCTCCGGCAACAGTAAGCGCGCCCCCTCAGGTGGCGGGCCCTACGCCCGCCGCGTCAGGGTCTGGCTTGGCGCTGCAGGAGTTGTTGGGGGGATTGCGGGACTTGGTGGCGCGTTTTGCATCAAAGGGGTCCACTCAAGCCACGGCGACAGCGGCGTGGGTGCCGCAGGGAGGGGTGACCGTGGGCAGGCTGGTACCTGACGGGGGTGGGGTTTTGGCTGCGGTGCCCACCAGCGCGGTGCAGGCTGCGACAGGGCCTTCACAGGCCACGGGGTCAGACGTGGCGGGGGTTAAGGAGGGACCGGGATGGGTCCAGAGGGCGGGGCCGCCTCAGATTCTATCAGGTTAGCTGATGCAGCACAGTGTGAGGTTTACGTGTGCTTCGAGGGGCCCTTAGGGGCCCATTTGAAGTCGGAGGTTCGGGACAGGTTTCAGAAAGGTGAGTACGTGGAGATTTTTTCGCTGCTGCCATTGGAGAAATTTAACTTGGATAGGGTTAAGGCAGTGGAAACAAAAAAAGAGGAAGAAGAGAAAAGGCGTTACAGATTGATCCCACGAACCTTCACGAATTGGCTACAGGCGTTTGCCATTATGGCAAGCGTGATAGGAGAGAAGAATCCGGAGCACTGGTTTGTTCTGTTACCTGGGTGCCATAGGAGAGGCGTATAGAGTCTACGGGGGAACTGCATGGCTGAGGTATGACGAGCAGTTTAGGCAGAGGAGGGCGGTGCGCCCTTCCTTGCGATGGGACCACAAAGACATTGGGCTATGGATGCGGCTTATGTCTGCGCCACGGGCGCCAAACCAGTTTTTTCAGGGGGGGGGGGCGGTGGTACAGCTGCCCCTGGACAACCGGCCGCAAGAAAGTGGGGAATTTGCTGGCAATTCAACGAGGGCTCATGCAAGTTTGGAGGTAAGTGCCGTTTCAAACATGAGTGCTCCGGCTGCGGGGGAATCCATCCCTTGTCGCGTTGTTTCAAACACGGTAAGGGTCGTGCTGGAGAGTCTACTAACAAGAGGGAGGACTCCGGTGAGGGTGGTAAGGATGCGGCCGTTCCTAAATAGATACCCGGACCAGCGTGCAGCTAAGTTGCTGGGGGAAGGGTTTTTGAAGGGTTTTCGTATTCCTTGTTCTTTGACTACAGTTCCGGCTATGTCGGGCAACCTTCGGTCAGCCTCCCAGCATCCTGGGATGGTCTTGGATAAGTTGGGGAAGGAAGTGGCGTTGGGGCGCATGGTCGGGCCATTTCGGGAACCGCCGTTGGGGGACTTGGTGAGTGGTTCCTAAGAAGGAACCTAATAAGTTTCGGCTGATTCACCATCTGTCTTTTCCGAAAGGGGCGTCGGTGAACGATGGCATTTCGGACGAGGAGTGTACCGTGTCCTACACCTCGTTTGATGCAGCAGTAGGTTGGGTACGGCGCTATGGGAAGGTTTCCTTAATGGCGAAATGTGATGTGGAATCGGCGTTTCGTTTACTCCCGGTGCATCCGGATAGCTTTAGTTTGCTGGGTTGTTGTTGGCAAGGGGGTTTCTTCGTGGATAAATGTTTGCCTATGGGCTGCGCAGTTTCTTGTGCCTTGTTTGAGACTTTGGAGTGGGTTGTTAGGGAGGTCTCCGGATTTAATTCCATTATCCATTATTTGGATGATTTTCTCTGCATAGGGCCATCGTCTGGCAGGCAGTGTGCGGTGTTGCACATAGCTGAGCATTTTGGTATTCCTTTAGCCCCGGAAAAAATGGAAGGGCCATCCACGGTTATTCAATTCTTGGGCATTGTGATTGATTCGGAGGCCATGGAATGTCGCATCCCATTGAATAAGGTCACGGCCCTCAAGGAAGAGATTCGGGTGGCTATGAGCCTATGCAAGATGCGTCTTAGGGCTTTGCAATCCCTGCTGGGGAGACTGAACTTCGCGTGCCGTATCATTCCCATGGGTAGGGTGTTCTCCCGGCGGCTGTTGGCGGCTACGGGGGGAGCGCGTTTACCTTCGCATTTTGTGCGTCTTACCAGCGAGCATAGGGAGGATCTACGGGTATGGCATGTATTTTTGGAGAATTTCAAAGGCAGGTCGGTGTGGATGTCTGGTCCTGTTAGCAATGTGGATTTGGAACTTTTCACG
This sequence comes from Glandirana rugosa, assembly GCA_018402905.1. Taxonomy (NCBI): domain Eukaryota; kingdom Metazoa; phylum Chordata; class Amphibia; order Anura; family Ranidae; genus Glandirana; species Glandirana rugosa. Next base: position 31,282 of record BLSH010234303.1, on the reverse strand, counting down.
GACGCGGCGGGGTCCACGGGTTATGGGGCTTTCTTCCAAGGGCAGTGGAGTGCCGGTCCGTGGCCGGATTCTTGTGCACAAGTGGTAGTTCTCCCCAAATTTAGTTTTGCTGGAACTTTTGCCGGTGGTTCTAGCAGTGGAAATTTGGGGTGAGTCATTCCGTGATTTGAAGGTGCGTTTGAATTGTGACAATATGGGGGTGGTTCAGGTAGTCAACCGGGTTTCAGCGTCATCGGCACCGGTTGTTCGTTTGCTGCGGCATTTGGTTCAGCGTTGTTTACAACTGAATATTTACCTGTATGCTGGATAATGTGGTAGCTGACGCGTTGTCTCGCTTTCAGTGGGAAAAATTCCGGGAATTGGCACCATCGGCGGAAGCAGAGGGAATGCCTTGTCCAGAATGGCTGTGGGAGATGGCCTTGGGGCAGTCACAGGAGGGATCAGGCGGTCGGTGAGTGAACGCACTTGGTCAGCTTATGCTAAGGTATGGAGCGAATGGTTCAAGTGGGTCCATGAGGCCAGCGTCGACTTGGAGGGTACCAAAGTGAGGTTGGCAGTGATATATTTTGTGTCTAGGACTTTGGAAACAGGGGCGTCGTTGGCGGTGGTTGAGCTCCAGTTGGCAGGGTTGGCTTTTCTGTTTAAGCTACAGGGTGGGCGCGACTTTACTAAGGATTTTTGGGTACGACAAGCGGTGAAGGGTTATCGCAAGGCTCATAAGCGACGAGACTCCAGGCGTCCAGTATCGTTTATAAATTTACAAGACATTAGTGCCCAATTGGGATTCATATGCTCCTCTGCATATGAGGTGGTTTTGTTTCGGGCAGCGTTTTCGTTGGCCTTTTTTGGGGCCTTTCATATAGGGGAGTTGGTTAGCCCATCATGGCGGGTGGTAGAGGGCATATTGGATCAGGATGTAGACTGCAGGGATGATAGGGTCTTGCTTCTGTTGCGGAGGTCAAAGATGGATCAAAGGGGCAGAGGAGTTCGGATTCAATTGTTTAATATCCTGGACTCCGCGGTGTGCCCGGTGGGAGCAGTCAGGGCGTTTCGTGCTATTCGCCCGAACAGGGAGGGACCATTTTTGATGCACGTTGAAGGTTCCTTTCTTTCAAGATTCCAGTTTATTGCAGTTTTTCGAAAGGGTTTAAGGGAGGTGGGTTTGGACGTCGGACAATACTCCTCTCACTCCTTACGCATTGGGGCGGCCACGGAGGCTGCTTTTTGCGGGTTGGACAAGGCGGCTGTGCAGCGTATTGGTAGATGGGATTCAAACAGGTTTCGGCTGTACGTCCGCCCACATTTACGGATAGCGTAAAGGGCTCACCTTGTTAAATAGGAGAAGGGGTGATGCTTTAATGGTTAAGTAAGTTTAGTAAGGGGAGTGGGTTTGGCATTATTTGTTTTCAATTTTCTGTTACAGGTGATGGACCGCGACTTGTATGGATCGTGGGCCACTCATATGTGTGCTGGGGAGCCAGGAGGGCAGATGTAAGGCCTCGGGGTAGACAGCTGGGTATCCCACGGCGGGAGGCGTGTATTCGATGGCTAGGTTTCCCGGGTATGTTGTGGAGCAGGACATTACCGGAGGTGCAACGTTTTGGGCGGATGGATCGGCCGCCAGATATTTTGGTCCTGCATGTGGGAGGCAATGACTTAGGGGTGTGTTCCATGCGTGAGCTCATTTTGGACATTAAATTTGACGTGCTTTAATTGCCCCACGTATCATGGGTGACAGAACTGAAGGATTTGGTCATAGTTTTATGATAGTTCTGGTCAGCAGAAACTAACAGACATCCTCCCAGAACTCAATTAGCTGGTGTCTCCTGTCCCGAAGTTGAGATAACAGGCTCTTTTGATGTGTGCAGGGGTGTCTTTAATATTGATTGGACCCTGGGCAAACATTTTCTTGCCCCCCCCCATGCAATTTCGCTCTCCACTTGAGACATACAATAAATAGCAGCTAGACTCAAAATCAGTTTACTGAATCAGATCAGGTATTAATTAAGATTGGTTGCCAGAGGTTACAGCAAATCATAACTGCTTACTGATGGGCTGCTAGAGGTTACAGCACACATTATGGCTCACTGATTAGTTGCTAGAGGTTACAGCACATGATTTCTGCTTATTGATTGGTTGCTAGAGATGACTGTACATCAATAATGCTCACTGATTGGTTGCTAGAGGTTACTGCACATCATCACTGCTCACGGATTGGTTGCTAGAGATTACAGCACATCATCTCCTCCCTACCTGCACACCATGGACTGGGGAACGCAAAGTGGCTTTCCTGACACCACAGAAACATTATGCCCTTTAGCAGATACAGAGCAGTGCCATCAGTTGTTAATGACACCCTCACGCATCTGCTGACATGTGTTGTGGCACTGTGTGATTTTGAAAAAGGGTTAGGGACTTCCTTCCGCATTTCTAGCACATAGAGTAGCCAGTTGAAACGAATGGCCTGCCCTACACGCGACCTACATCTTTATCCACCCTGTAAGTACACCTTTGCCTCCTAAAACCCCAGCTAACCTCTGCACCCCTGCTAACCTCTGCACTACAAACCTTCCCCATCCTCTCCACTCCAACCCTCCTCCCCTTTAACTCTACCTGTTTCCTCTGCTCATCTATGCACCCACCTTCCTTACCTCTATACAATCCCCCCTTGCTCACCTGTGCACCCCAAACTGTAATTCCTTCTCTGCCTACCTCTGCACACCCCACACAACCCCCCCTTCCCCACCACCAATTTGCTTACCTTTGCAGAACAGGCTGATGTTAGGCTTAATGACCACAGTTGCAGGCAGGGCTTTCATGCATGCCCCTTTCCCTCAGCAGTGTGCAGCATTCAGTATAGGGGGCCATGATATACATATGAATGCCGCCTCAATTTACATATCAATGCCGCCGAACCCCACTATTTACATATGAATGCTGCTTCTATTTACATATCATTGCCTGTTATTTACATGTAAACACAGGGTCTGCAGGTGAGTCATCTGTACACAACAATAGTTCAGAGCTGGGGAGCATTAGAAGCAGTACTTAGATATTGGGACACAGCAAGGGACTAAAACTTCAAGGAACAAGGGAATTTAAACCAGGATAGTTGGCAAGTATGAGGCAGCTTTGGGCCCCTCAAAAATGACAGTGCCCAGGGCAGCTGCCCCTTTTGCCCTGCCTTAAAGATGGTCCTGGAAGTGTGTTAAAGCTAAACCTATGGATTCCATGAATTGAAAGAGGAGGTGGGGGGGGGGTAAGATCACTGGTTATTATGACAAACATGGCTGAGACCTGAACAAAATGGATGTCGCATACAGCTTTTCATGGGCTCAATGCGCACAACCATTAAAGATAGTATTACATTTCTTCTTCACGGGGGCACCACTTTCATTTTTTTTATTTTAGTTACAGAGTTGCTGCAGTTGTTATGTTTCAGTAGCTTCCATATAGATCTTTCACTGAATGGAAAAATAAGCATTCCCCATACAGCACAAAATGGTGCAGACTAATTTTTGCCTGTTTAGTTTAGTCTAGTTTTCATCTACAGTTTTTTTTTCAGACTGATGAGGGGATGGTAGTAAGAGTTATGTTATAAATTCAGTTCCACTTTAAGTGCTGGTTCACACTGTATTGATGTCAGACATCGCATTTGTGATTCACACCGCACTGCTGTGCAGATCACATGCGATGTCTGTGTGATGCAAATTTAGCCTTACCAATTGTGTAGCTAAATATGCATTTTATTCAGACCAAAATCGTGCAGGACCCTTTTGTTTTGTCCGCACCAGAATCGGATCGCATGGGTGTTCACGGCCATGCAATCCGATTCCATCCAAATTCACAGTTCACACTGAGATATTCGAACTGATCTGGGGGTGTCATTACCTTTATATTGACACCCGCAGCGGTTTGCATAGGGCAGTGTGAACTGCCTGCGAGTTCTATGCGATACGGGAACCGGCACTGGAATCGCGCTGGTTCCCGCATCGCGCTGGTGTGAACCAGCACTAAATAATTTATACGTAATGTTCCCAGCCATGCATACCTGCTTCTGCATATTTGTAAAAAATAAATGTGGTAAAGAAATTAAAAAGAAACATTATGTTTCCTTTTATTTGTTCTTGTTAACTATGCAATGGTTTATGTTGCAGAACAGGTTTAGGGCTGGAACCAAGTCTACATTCCTTGCTGTTACTAAACTGCTCATTAAAGTTGGATGGTGGGTTACTATCAGCTTGCATTCTGGGAATCTTGCCAATATAGAAAACCAAGAAATGACTACAGCACTAACCTTTTCTTAGCATTAAAGCGAATCTGCTACCTGGATGAGGACAGTAGAAGATGGAGCAGCTGCTCTCATAACCTAAGAGAATGTCATATTTGGGTTGCTGGTGCAGATGTACATTTTATGGACTCTGTTTTTAGAGACCGTCAGTTTCAACATAATTATGTTTTAGTTACTGGGTGTGAGTTTATAATTAACACAAACGTTAATAAGAATTTAATTGCCCTGGAATTAACAACTGAACCAGAGTAAAAATGAATTTTACAGCCTTATGTGTATTTTAAAAAAAGTGTTTTTGCTATAACTTGTACATTTATTAACATTATGTACTTTGGCTGCAAAATCTAAAAAGTAACTATGAAAATGACAACATGACATTTAGCTTTAAAGTGATATTTAAGCCAATTTTTTTTTTTTTTTAAATAGCATCTTTTTTGTAGAATGTACATGTTCCTGCTATTTTATATATTTTTTTCAAATGTTCTTCTCTTTACTTGCTCCTTAAACTGTGCTCTGGCCTCACTGGTCAACTCCAGTTTGTGTGGGTGCTCTCTGTGCCTCGCAGGACCTATGGAGTCTCACTGAAATTACCATCTAGTGTGTGCTTCCGTTTAGAACTACAATCTTACACGCAGCTGTTCCTAGCTCCACACACGGGCAAAGCAAGAGTCATATGCGCTACTTATGTGTGCAGCACTGCACATATAATATAATGGCTGTTCATGTGACTACCTGCTGGATTTAATGTAAGAATTTGTTTTACTAGATCTGTCATGAAGTCTCAAACTGGACGTATTCCACTTGCCAAGTAATGCCAGTAAAGAGAGGCTGCCAACTAATGCCAGTAAAGAGAGGCTGCCAAGTAATGCCAGTAAAGTTGGATGAAGGGGCAGTTTTGGCTGACAAGGATGCTGCAGGGTGTGGGGATCCCTCTGTACAGCGGCAGCCCATCCATATGGGGTGCAGGGGCGCCGCCCCCCTAATCCATGCACCCAGCCCAAAATTTACATGCAGGGCACCGGACGCATGGATTCCAATGGGGTTTTTTCTTTTTTAGAAGCACATGATTACAGCCGGAGGCCTCATCAGAAATTAAGAGCTGTCCCGTGTCCTCTGCACACTTCACATGTTATCTCAAAGAATCTATTAAACTCTCACAGTTCTTATTAGACTACAAAATTATTATCTTTGCTGTTGTAGAGATGTGAGGGTAGGAGTGATTAAATAGTTTAGCAAAGAACTACTGGGAGGGCTGACAACCATCCATCCACAAAAATGTTGTGTGTTGTCAGCTTGCAACAAGACTTAAGAGCTGATTGAATTTCTGGCAGATTAACAGGTATTTTTCAATACTTTGAAGGTACTGTAAAAGGATGAACCATGGGGAAATCTGCATATATTGAGATATACTGCATATGTTTTTATTTTTATTTTGTCTCATAGATCCCTGTATTGGAATCAGGAACATATGGGGTGATGGTTCCAACTGCCTGACTTCTGCAAATAATATTTGGTAGGCCAAATGGATTTCTCTCATAGAAGGCTAATGGGCAATGATGGTGATGTTCTCACAGTTTTGGAAGCAGCCCATGTAGGGTCCTATGAAGGTCTGAAGTTTCTTTTTGTTTTTACAAAGTAGGAGTGCTTTATTGAAAAAAAGATTAGAAACCAGTCCAATGAAATACAATCAAAGAGCATTGACATGGCGAGCATAAAAAAAAGGAATGAAGGAATTCCATGTGAGAAAAAAAGGGAAAAAAATAGTACAGCAGATAAACAAAGTATCCAAGTAAACAATTGGAACTACACAATGAGCAGTACTATGTCACATGCAATTCACAGGGAAGAAAAACCAGGGCTCATTGAATCCACAGGAAGAAATGTGGTGGGTGGGAAGAAGGGGAGGTGGGGAGCAGAAGCAGAAAGTCTCACAATATATCTTCCATAGGCGTTGAGCCCTAAATTGAAAGTGAGCTTCACTATAAAACCACTACTGCAATGTCGAGGAGAGCCACACCTTATCATACTTCCATGAGCATGACTTATATAAGTTAGCTTGCACATAGGGAGAGCTGCATCAATAGCAACCTCCAAGGACGTCTGACAAGCTGCACTTCAACTGTATTTCTTTCTTTGCAAATGTAGGTAGGTGCTAAGAGGTAGGTTTTAGTTGAGTGTAGGTAAATTTAGTCAGGCTGATTGTTTTGATTCTTGGCAGGGGAGTGGCCCAGGGAGGACTGGAAACTGCAGTAAGGAGCACCCCTTGGTTACCCACCCCCTCTTCTTCAGAAAGTTCTGGAAAAGGGGATGGGAAAAGGAGGTCAGACTTTCTGATGTATGTTAAGGAGCCCTGACCAATCCCCGATCTGGACTGGCAGGGGGTAGGCCGCCTTAAATACTGTGGTCTGCCCGGGGGGGGGAAGTTCAGGTGGAAGTGACGGAGATGAAGTAGTGTGGAGGCTGTCAGGGGTGAGGGAGCCCTTAGTCTGGGGCCAGGGAGAGCTTGGGTGCAACCAGGAAGAGGAGAGATCCTGGAGGAGAGGCACAAGGGTGAGCAGAAGAGGACAGCAGGAGTGAAAACACTACAGAGAGTTCTCCGGCAGGAAATACAAGTAACAGTGAGTGACACAGCCCAAGGGAGTGATATGCATAAGACAGATTGGGAAGAAGACAGTCTGAATAAGGTGCAGGAGGAGATTGGGGTCTGGTGTCATGGACAGTATACAGATGGGCTGGGAGTTGTAGTCCATCGTTGGCTAGCTAGCACCAACTAAGTGACTTTGCTACACAAGGGGAATCTAAACAACCAATTCCCACAAAGGGTGGTCCAGAGGCCTGATAAATCTACATCAGGTGTCAAATGGGCTAGCTAGGCTGTGCAAGTTTGTAAGGAGGTTGGTAAATTTCCTTCCAGGCCTCACCAGTGGAAGTAAGAAGTGTGCAGGAGAGAGGAACCAAGAGTTAGCAGTGAAGCAAGAAGTGTGCTGGAGTGAAGTTGAAGGAGGTGTATATACTGGAGAGTGTATATACTGGTCCCGTGTACAGAATGGTTTGATCTTTGGGCATCCCATAACTACCCCAATCCATTTCCTAGTTCAATCCCGAAATAAAAACAACAAAAACAAAGAGCAAGCCTGTTTTCTTACTCCAGATGCCAGTAGGAGTGTGATTGAGGACAACTGTGAGCAGGAGAACCACATCAGTCAGCCACCCCTAAGGGGGCCATTGGCTACATTTGGGGGCTCGTCCGGGATTTGCCTGTTCTTACGTAATGCTGCCAGTCATTGCCCCTAACACCCGAAGTGGACCAAGCCGAGGAAGTTTGTTAATATGCCTTTAAATGTGGATTGAACCTGCAGGGTGATGGATAAGCCGGAGGGAAGGAGAGAAGACTCCTATGTGTTGCAAGTCACTCTCCCGACACGAGCCGTGCAGTCAGAGCTTGCACTGGGGGAGGGGATGAATGGAGCTGCAGCTGGATCCAACTCTCTAGACAGGGGCCGCCCCGTCAGACACGCTGGAAGAAGGAGGTGGGCGGTGCCGCAGTATGGTCCGAGGGGACGTCAATCCTCGGAACTGCGGTGCAAGACTGTAGTTGGAGTGGTGGGTCTGCGGGGAGCCAGGGAACAGTGGAGGTCCCGTCACGCTGACAACATGTTTCGCAATCCTTTGCTTTGTCAAGTCACTCCAAATACAGCCTTGCACCGCACTTTCAAGGATTGACGTCCCCTCAGACCATACTGCGGCACCGCCCACCTCCTTCTTCCAGCGTGTCTGACGGGGCGGCCCCTGTCTAGAGAGTTGGATCCAGCTGCAGCTCCACTCATCCCCTCCCCCCCAGTGCTAGCTCTGACTGCACGGCTCGTGTCGGGAGAGTGACTTACAACACATAGGAGCCTCCGTTTCTCTCCTTCCCTCTGGCTTATCCACCACTCTGCCAGCCCCACACCACACCGCTGCTTCCACCCTCCATCTGGGGCACCAAGACTTTTTTGGACAACCAGCAGGGCTACTGCAACCACTTTTTGGGAGCCATATGGAACATTACTGTTTGTAAGTACTTTAATAAACACTTTTTTAATCCTTCAAAATCACATTGCTGCATCTTACTTGCGATTTATCATTTTATTGCAACTTAAGCGCCATTCCATCGATTCATCTTCACCTCCAGTTCCTAGCTCTTCCCCCAGATCGAATCTGGGCTGCTGAGACACTAATTGTCATAGACAATACACATCCGGACAACCAGCGCCAGATCTATTACTGTTTACTAAGTTTGCTGAGGGAGCAAGCATACCCGGACAAGTTCTGCTAAAGCCAGCATGTCTGCAAGTTTCTATCCTGCACATCAGGGGTTACAGCAGCGTGACCAGGAATCTGCCTATGAGATTCAGTGGAGGAGGTGGAGCCATGCCCTGGAGGAGATGAAAGTTTCCCTGCGCCCAGCAGATACCACGAGGCTGAGGAAGATGGTGGAGGGGGTTGCTTGCTGCCAGCTTTCACATGGAACAGCCGAAAAGGACACTCGTGGACATGGTGTCCGGCTTGAACACCGTGGGGGATTCACCCTCGGGGTGGTGGATGGGATAGAAAGACTTGCCTGCTCTGCCCAGGATGTCAGATGCCAACAGTAGTAGTGGAAGCATGGGCAAGGTGTGGCCATTGCTACAAGCCATTAATGCAGCAAATGGACATTTAGCAGCATTCCATACTACTTTAATGTGGACCTGCGGTCAGGACTCTGCATACTACAGCCTGAGAGATCCCGGAAGGCCGGAGAGGGCCTGGAACCACCCCGTCAAGGCGGAGAGGAGTTTCGGCCTAGTGACTCCCCCGCGAACACAAAAGAGGGAAGGAAGGAATGGACTGTCCTGACTGAAGGCCCGGTCGGGGACCTAGGAACTAGAATCCCCAGCCACACCGCCATAGGACTGCCCATAGCTGTTCACTGTCCAGCTGAGTCAATACAGGAGGGGGGTGTGCCCTCTGGTAAGTTGGAAGAGGGAGACAGACCGCTTGATTGGGGTTCCCCCAGGCTGCAAGCCAAGTTTGGGTCCCTGGAAAGACTTGCAGAATGGTCATCCCCTGAGAAATGTACAGATGAGGAGCAGTGAGAGACAGGAGGGTCCCATGGGCTGGAAACTCCATCAGAGGACAGGGGAGGACCAGAGTTTGACCCGGACACAGATGAAGCTGCAGGAAGGAACCCCTATCACCCGCAGTCAGCTGTCCCTTAATAGGTCCCCCACTACCCAGACCAGGACAAGTACCTTCCGGCAATAGGTGATCAGATCCCTTGATCTGTCCGGGGAGAGGGAAGGTTAAGGAGTTACCTAGGCTCTCCCGGTTCCAACGAGAGGTACAACGCAAAGTTGCCTTGGAGTGGGGCCTAGACTTTCCGTATGTCCCTCCCCATATTATTATTTTTTATACAGGATTTATATAGTGCCAACAGTTTGCACAGCGCTTTACAAAATGAATATCATGGACGTCATGGAGAGCTCCAGAGGGGAGGTGGGAGGACAAGATGATATGGGAATATTTCCATGTCTCCAAACCCCTGAGACGGCAGGACTGCGATGTCTGGAACCGCTTTGTGGAGTTGAAGCAGGAGTGGGGCCTGGGTTGTGCCATCTATGGAGACAAGGTCCTTGTGGTGAAGCCAAACCAACCTGCAAGGAGCTACTCCATCTCTGTCAGGGGAGAAGGGGAAGGCCAGAGAAGGCTGCCTGACCCACGCTTCTACATTTAAAGGGACTGTTGGAGGACTACAGCTTTCTTTGTAGAGGCCAAAGACACAGAGGACTGCTGGAAGACTGCAGGGGTTGTGTTTTTGTTTTTTCCCTGACCCTGTCGGAAAACGCCGCCCTGCGCCCAAGGGCAGAGACTTGGCTCATTGAAAGGATGCTGGGGTGAGGTGTGTTCAGGCCTATTCATCTCTAGAGAGTCTGTTGTTCAGGGAGGGGCCCCTCCCATCAGGAACTCTTAGCAAGACCAATTTCACTTGTTTATGTTTCCCTTTTTCTGTCTCTGCCCGTGGGATCCTAACCCCTCATTGGCAGGGCAGGCAGGAAAAAGATTCTGTCACAAATGTGCTATGTTGTTGCTCTACTGGGAGGCTTATAACCCCTTTTAGTAGATGGTTACTGTTGTTTAGTTAGGCTGTTGTTAGTCGTGTGTCTTCTCTTAGGAACACTGGAATGGAACAGCTGTCCTTCCTCATCCGGCGAGAGTCAACTTCTTCTTCTACAACTATGCCGGCGGAGTACTTTTCTCTCAGGGGAAGTGCTCTGGCCCAGGATGTGTATATTGAATGTATTTACATGCTGTTAGTAGCAGGGCCAGCTCTACAACTAGGTGAACCAGGCAGCCACCTAGGGTGCAGCCACGGCCGCTGGTTCCCTATCTCGATGCGTGACAGTAGTAGTCCTTTCAGGGCGGTGCTGCCGTGCAGTCCTGTGGAGGAGGAGGAGGAGGTGCTGGGAGCTTGTCACAACCTTGATCCAACAGCTTTTGGGTCAGTGGGTGGATCCATGTGCTCTAATCCCTCGGCTCCTTCTCTTCTCCCACGCTCTGCGGATCTCTTACCATGTGCAGAGCGTGGATAGTGGCCGCCGCGGCTGAGCATCTCCCTGGTCCTTCCAGGACCAGGATGGACGGCCATATTGAAAGACCTGCCAGGGCAGGAGTTGCGATCATTGGGGAGTCAGTCTGTCGGAGTCCAAAGGTACTGTGCTCTGTGCATGACAGTCCTGCTGACCGACACTGACACATCCCTGACTGAGCCATTCCTGCCGCCTGTGACACACACACAGCCCTGATCATATAATGCCACCTACTGACTGTCCTCCTGTCATCATCATGCTCCTCATCATCCCCCTGTCATCTTCATCCACCCTGTACCCCATTTCAGTTTCTTACCACCCCACCTACTGTGATCTTCATCCCCTTGCTATCTTCATCCCCCTGCCATCTTCATCCCCCCTGTCATCTTCAACCCCTGAGGCTGTCTGACTGAGGGGTTACTAGCGTTGAGGACGGGACCGTCCAGAAAGTTATACCGGCAGGTAGGACCAGGACCTTCCTGGTCCCTCTACGAGTCGGCGCCGCCGGTGATAGGTGC
>BLSH010234303.1:0-19429 GCA_018402905.1 Glandirana rugosa | reverse complement strand
TCCTACCACCCCACCCCCTGTCATCTTCATCCGCCCCTTTACCCCACTGCCAGTTTCCTACCACTCCACTCCCTGTCATCTTCATCCCCACTGCCCTCTTCCGACCACCCCACCCCCTTAAACTTAATGGTGCACGTCACATATGATGGACGCAGGGAAAAAAAATTTCTTCCAGTGACAACACGGACAGAAGGACATTTGTCCTTAAAGTGAAACAGCCAATGCAGGGACTTTCTTTCTTGCAGTGACACCAAGGATGCAGGGACATTCTTTTTTTTCAGTGATACCACAGATGCAGGTACATTTATACCTGAGTCCTCTTTCACACGGACGTTCCGTTCAAGTCCGATTGTCAGTTTTTTCCAGGCGGACCTGAGCGGAGCCTCCATGCAGCCTTATGGAGTGACGGATGTCAGCAGAGACATGTCCACTGACACCCGTCGCTCTCTGATCCGCTCTGCTTCCGTAAAGTGTGACAGAGGAAAACCCTATTTTTCCATCCGTCATCGGATCGGATGACAATGGACAGACGGTCGGTTGTCATCCGATTTGACATAGGGGAGAGCGGAGCTCTGACAGATCCATCGCCGCACAGTGACCTCAAACTGACACGTCCGTGTGAAAGGGGCCTAAGTCCCTGCTCATCCATTTTTTTGGGGGGGGAGGCGCTCATAGCTGTTCTTGCCTAGGGTGCAAAATAGCCTAGTACCAGCCCTGGTCAGTAGTAGGAACAGTAGATAGGAATGTATACTACTATGTACAGGTGTAAATAGCACTGAGATTGGAATATATTTTTGTACTTATTTATTTGTACAGTCCCCATCCAAGTTTGTTCCCTTTTTCCCTCCCTTTTTATTTGTTCTGGGATGCCCTTGCTCCTGGGCCCAGGAGCCATTTTTCCAAATTTCCTCAGCTGGGGACCAGCTGAGGGTTGGTGGGGGGGTGAGTGTAGCACCCTCTTCCATAGGTAGGTGCTTAGAGGTAGGTTTTTGTTGAGTGTAGGTACATTTAGTCAGGTCTGATTGTGTTGATTCTGGGCACAGAAGTGGTCCAGGGAGGACTAGAGACTGCAGGAAGCAACAACCCTTGGTTACCCCTCCCCTCTTCTTTAGAAAGTTCTGGAAAAGGAGGTGAGGCTTTCTGATGTATGTTAAGGAGCCCTGAGCCAATCTCGATTGGCAGGGGGCAAGCCTCCTTAAATACTGTGATCTGCCCCGGTGGAGAAGTCCGGGTGGAAGTGACGGAGATGAAGTAATGTGGAGGCTGTCAGGGCTGAGGGTGCCCCTAGTCTGTGGGAGTGACCTCAGCCTGGGAGAGCTCCGGTGCAGCTAGGAAGAGAGAGAGAGATCCTGGAGGAGGGTGAGCTGAAGGGGACAGCAGGAGTGAGAACACTACGGAGGGATCTCTGGGAGGAATTATAAGTAATAGTGAGTGACACATCCCAAGGGAGTAATATGCACAAGACAGATTGGGAAGAAGACAGTCTGGAGAAGGTGCAGGAGGAGATTGGGGTCTGGTGTAATGGACAGTGCAAGGATTGGCTGGGAGTTGTAGTCTATCGTTGGCTAACTAGTACCAACTAAGTGACTTTGCTACACAAGGGGACTCTCAACCCCTATACCTAAAGGGTGGTTCCAGAGGCCTGATAAATCTACATCAGGTCTCTACAGCTAGGCCGTGAAAGTTTGTAAGGAGTCTGGTAAATTTCCTTCCAGGCCTCACCAGTGGAAGTAAGAAGTGTGTAGGAGAGAGGAACCAGGAGTTAGCAGTGAAGCAAGAAGTGTGCTGGAGTGAAGTTGAAAGAGGTGTATATACATATTTGTGAGGTGAGCACAGCCAAACCACACATGTGAAAGAATCAGGGTAGGAAAAGCACTGCAGCAAGAAGTTGAGATCCATGAAGTGTCCAGTTTGTGTATCCGGTTGCAAAGACCCTTGACAGTTCCTCTTTATCCCCATGGCATATCCTAGCTTGGACACCTCTAACTATGGGCTCATTTTAAGCTGCCTTAGGGTAAGCGTACCCAACTACTTTCTTGGTAGTGGATACGCTGTTATGGTTGTGTTTAAGAATTGCACATAGAGAGATGACAACTTCCTTCACCAACTATGAACTTTATGGACATTAATAATTAATTAACCATTTTCACTTTTTCTCTTTAATTATGTTCTTATGAACTTTGCACTATTCACTTTATTTGATATATACTATCTTTTGCATTGTTTGCACATTGATAAGTTTATATGCATACACTTATTTTTTGAATTGAGCAGTTTTATGGTATCATCGTATGAACTGATATACTGTGTATGCAGTTTTATGCATCCACTGAGCACTATTTATATGTATTAATTTATGCACTAGGCACAATATTTGCATTAGCGCGGCACTTATATATAAGATTTCAGTTACAATTGGTTGGGTTGTTGTGCCAGCAGCTTGTTTAATAGGGAGTGCAGTAAACATCATAATATATCGACTTACCTGATTTATGCCTATATCTAATTTCACTTCCTCCTTTAGTGGCCGCGGCACCATATGTCATTTCCGGCTTTGCATTGGCTCCTGGGAGATCCTGGTCAGCTTGACATGGCACTGCACCCGTAACATTTAACCACTTCAGCCCCGGGAGGATTTCCCAGGTTAGGACCAGAGCATTTTTTGTGATTCGGCACTGCGTCGCTTTAACTGACAATTGCGCGCTTGTACAAAATTGTACCCAAACGAAATTTGCGTCCTTTTTTTCCCACAAATAGAGCTTTCTTTTGGTGGTATTTGATCACCTCTGCGTCATTTCTGATCACCGCTATAAAAAAAAGAAGAGCGCCAATTTTGCAAAAAAAGAACAAATTTCTTACTTTTTGCTAAAATACAAATCCAAAAAAAAAAATAAAAAAACATTTTTTTCCATCGGTTTTGGCCAATTTATATTCTTCCTCATAATTTTGGTAAAAAAAATTGCAATCGGCGTTTATTGATTGGTTTGCGCAAAAGTGGCCGCTTTTATGGATGATGAAAATTAATTTCTGGGGTTTTTATTTTATTTATCTTTTTACTAGTAATGGCGGCGATCTGCGATTTTTAGCGGTACTGCGATATTGCAGCGGACATGTCGGACATTTTTTACACTTTTTGGGACCAATAACATTTATACAGCGATCAGAAATTTTTTTTTTTTTTTTTTTTTACCACATCAGCGCATTACCTGGAGAGAGGACATTTCAGCTTGGCTTTCATATATACCTCCAGTTTCGTCACATCATTGTGGTAGTCTTTCCATTTGCTTACTTCTTTCTTCTTACTTTTCTCTTTTTGCTTATTATTGTGCATTTACACTCAATGTGACTTTATTTCACCATCGAATTGTTATATATATATTTACTTTCTTTTTCCTTTTTCTCCCTCTTTCCTTCTTTTATACCCGTCTCCCCAAGTAAAAAAGTTAATATACACTTATTTTCACTTTTGATTTTTACCTATCCACCCTGCCCACCCCCCTGCAGCCCATTCACACACATCCACCATCCGGACATCTCCCATACTCCACACATCCCCTTTAGGCACCCATAACGTAGCACTACTCCATTTCTTTCAACCACAATTCCCATTTATTTTCAAATTTCTTAAGGCATCCCCTTTTCACATATGTCCCCTTCTCTTTCCAAACTACCTCATGCATTGTTCTGACCCAGTCCTCTACTGTTGGTGGCCTAGTATCCTGCCATTTTTGAGCGATCACTTTCCTTGCTTGGTATAGGCATCCCTCTATAGCATTTGAAGCGTTGTTTCTTCCCTTCCACTCCTCTATATAACCCAATATGCAAATCATAGCTTCAGGTGCCAAGTTCATGCGAAAAACCTTGTTTACAATACTCATGACTCCCTCCCAGTATCTAAAGAGTTTTGGGCACCTCCACACCATGTGCAGGAGGTCCCCCCTCTTCTGACATCTGGGACACTGGTCATCTTGTCTTTTCCCGAACTGAAACTGTTTATGAGGAGTATAATACACCCTTTATATCAGAAATAGATGTGACATTCTCTGCGAGGGAGCCATTGACACCCGTGAGCATGCCCTCAAAACTCCCTTCCATTGTTCAGCCGTCATCGCCCCTATATCCTCTTCCCATTTTCTTCTACTTGGATGCTCACTTCCCCCTTCTCTTATTCTTCTACTTATTTCTAGATATAGCCCTGAGATCACTCCTTTCCGAGATCCTATTTCTGAAATCTTTTCTAAGATGGGCATCTCAACGATCTCCAAAGTGTGGGTTTTAAACTGTGCCCCTAAAGCGTGTCTCATTTGTAAATATTTGAAAAACGAATGTTTGGAATGTTTGGGGATGTCAAACTCATTCCTTAAATTCATGAAAGATTTTAACCCGCCCCCTACATACAATTGCTCAAGTCTATTAATACCTCATATCTCCCATTCTTTAATCGTTCCAATTCCCTGTACTTCTTTTAGGATCTTGTTGTTCCATAGCGGAGTAAATTTGGAAAAGGTACCATATCCTAGTTGTTGCTTTCCTACCTCCCATATTTTCATCATCATTGCCAGCGTGGGGACATCCGAGGCAAATGATTTTGCCTCCAGTGCTTCCACTACACTATTATGCAGAGTTTTAGTTAGCATAATTCTACTATTCGCATCATTCCCTCCTAAGCAACCACATCCCACAACCTGCTGCAGCTGAGCTGCTATATAGTAATTCATTGGACATGGTAGAGCCACTCCTCCTTCCTCTTTTTGAAGTTGTAAAATGCTTAGTTTAATCCTGGCTTTACCCTTATTCCATATTAATTCCCTAAATAGGGTATCTATTTTCTTAAACCAAAAGAGTTGCGGCATCCACACAATTTTAATCAAACTACATCTGCCGGCCGCTGACAATGGGAGTCGCTTCCATATTTCACTCTTACACTTAAATTTTTTTAGTAGGGGTACTAAATTATCCACCAAGAAATGATTGGGATCCTTTGATATAACAATGCCTAGGTAGTTCAACTTATCTACTACTCTCACATGAGTAGCCTCTATTGATATCGAGGCACTCTCCTGATCTATCGGGAGTAGCGCGGATTTCTCCCAATTTATTTTTAAACCTGAGAGGTCTCCGAACTTATTTACCAGGTCCATTGTTGCTGTCAAGGAGCTCTGGGTATCCCCCAGGAACAACAGGACGTCGTCCGCATACAGGGCTATCTTTTCCTCCCCTGTTGACCTATGAAAGCCCTGTATGCTTCCACACGACCTGATTGCCTCCGCCAAGGGCTCCATTGCTAGGGCAAAGAGGAGCGGGGACAGTGGACAGCCCTGCCTCGTCCCCCTTTTCAAACGAAACCCGCTTGAGTACTTGTTGTTTACCCTGACTCTGACTCTGGGCAAATTATATAGCGTTCTAAACCACTTAGTGAACATGGGGCCAAATCCCAATTTTTCCAGCACCCTCCACAAATATCCCCATTCCAGACAATCGAAGGCCTTGGTCGCATCCAGAGACAATATGGCCCTTGAGCCCGTATTCTCTGATTGTATCTGCAGATTTAGGTACGCCCTCCTGATGTTCTCGCTAGTGGATCTGTCTGGGATAAATCCCGCTTGATCGGGGTGTACCAATCTCTGTACTACTTTCTTCAGTCTGGATGCCAGGACCTTCGCTAAAATTTTTGTGTCTACACACATCAATGAAATTGGTCTATAGGAGGAGACCTCAAGCGAGTCCTTCCCCTCCTTATGGAGCATGGTTATCGTCGCCTCTCTCATTGAGATTGGCAATTCCTCTGTGTCAGTTGCCCAGTTTATAACTTTTAGTAGCTCTGGGAGTAACACTTTCCCAAAGTGTTTATAAACTTCTATTGGGATCCCATCCGGGCCAGGTGACTTCCGATTCGCCATTTCCTTTACAACTCTATCTACTTCTTCTAAAGTGAAAGGAGCGTCTAAACTCCCTCTTTCCTCATCTGATAATTTTGGCAAGTTAAGGTCCTCCAAGAAGCATGTCATTGCTTCTTCAGATCCTCCTCCCTGTGATCTATATACCCCTTCATAGAATTCCTTGAATGTTTCTGCGATGTCTCCTGCATTCGAAACCACTCTGCCTTCCATAGTTCTTATTGCTAGAATACAATTAGATGTGGAGTTCGCCCTAATCAAAAAGGCCAGGGCCCGACTCACTGACTCTCCCTCTACAAATAAGCTCTGCCTCTTAAACATACGTTTGTTCTCTTCCCTTCTAATTTCTACTATTCTGTACCTCTGTTGACTATCCACCATATCCACCATATCTTTATATCTCTCTTCTGTGGGATCCTCAATGTATTGTTTCTCCGCTCCCTCCACCTCTCTATTGATGCCCTTTTCCCATTCCCCATTTTTCCTTTTAATTTTTTTTATCTGCTGAATTAGTAGCCCCCTCAAGAAGGCCTTCATGGTGGACCTCTGGAGGGTGTGGAATTCAGGGGAGAGACAGTATTCCTGTTTCTCCAGTACGCATTCCACACTCTGCAGGATAGACCTGGTTCTGGGCAATAGGGAGGCATCAGAACTGGTGGAAAAAGTTGAATATCTTCCCAGGGGACTCTCGGATCACTCGCCCTTGATGGTGTCATTGCGATTGGGGGAGACCGGCAGTGTGGGTAATTGGAAAATAAACCTAGTCTGGATGGAGATCATGGAAGAACATGGGGAAATTTTGGTGGCACTTGGGGAATTTGTGAATCTTAATTTTGGATCAGCACCCGTGGGGGTAGTTTGGGATGCCAGCGATCAGAAATTTAAATGTCCACTGATTACTGTATAAATGTCATTGGCAGTGAAGGGGTTAACCTGCAGGGGGAGATCTAGGGGTTAACTATGTTCCCTGGGTGTGTTCTAACTGTGAGGGGGCTGGGCTACCATGGGCATGAGAGATCTAACTGATCCCAGTGACAGGGATCAGTAGATCTCCCATGCCCCCACTAACAGAGCGGGGAACCGCCGTGTTTACATCGGCGGTTCCCCGTTCTTTGGCTGTGGCCGCTCATCGCGGCTCGCCGGAGGACATCGGGTCCGCCCGAGCCGTGGGCACACTCCTAGTGGCCACTTGCAGATCACCGCTTTTTTACGGCGATTCTGTCACGTACCTGACGGTGGAGTCTGTCTTGTGCAGGGAACAACCGCTCTTGCGCACCCGATTCAAGGACCCCTGGTAGTGGGGACAGAGGCCCAAGAGTGCGGGATGGCACGAGGGCTGGAGGGTCACCGATGACGTAGCGATGCTCCAGGAGACGTGCAGGTAGAAGGATGGTCGTTCAGGCTGGGTCGGCAACAGGCTGGCAGGAAGGTACAAAGGATCAGGCAAAAGAGTAGTCAAAGTCCAAGCAAGGTTCGTTAACGGGCGGGCAGCAGAGGTACAAGGGAGCAGACAATCGGATGGTCGTGGGTAGCCGGGGTCGGTGCAGGTAGCAGACAGCAGGTCAGGACAAGCCGGGTCAACAGGAGGCAGAGCAATACGGGAACAGGTATCCAGAGCCGAGGCTTACAGGTCGGGAACGCTGTAGAGCGAGCAGCACTTGGTCTCAGAAGTCTCCAGGCTTAAATAGGCCCATTTGGCGCCGTTTTCCGGCGCGTGCGCGCGCACGGGAGCGCGTGCGCGCGCACGCGGGCGCGCACGGGAGCGCGCGCACGCGCGCGAATGTGCGCACCACCGCGGAAATGACAGATTTTAGCCAGAAATGGTTCCTTTTCCTAACAGATTCACACTCAGCGCCCACACTGCCGCTGTAAATAGACGGTAGGCGGTGTGGAAGTGGTTAATATTGTTGTCTATGGAAAATCTTGGTCAGCTTGACATGGCACGGGTATCGTAACATTAAGGCCTTATACACACGGGCATATTAAAAAAATAAGCTGTAATGTCGGGACTGACGTCAGGAAAAAATTGGCATCAAAAACACAATTTCGTCTGCGTTTTGCATCAGCGTTAATGCGCGTTAGTGAGCGTCAGCGTTAAGTCGCGTTTTGTATAAAAAAACATTCCTCTATTTTTTAACCTGAGCATGTCAGCGCTAAAAACACCGGTTAATGTCGCTACGGTGTTAATGCACATTAGTGAGCGTTAGTGAGCGTTTTGCCCAGCCTCAAAAATGCTTTAACGCTGTGCAGCTTCAGAACACGCTGGCCGTGGGTTCTGCTTTCAGCTCACATATGCCAACGCTATCTACAGCTCAAAAACTTCAGCGTTTTTATGGGGCCATTGAATAACATGGAGAGCTGCAAAAAACGCTCAAAAACACAGTGGTAAAAACCGTCCGTGTGTATGGGGCCTTAATATTGACATCTATGAGAAATCTTGGACAGCTTGACATGGCACGGCTCCAATAACGTTTAACATCGGCAACTATGGAAAATCTTGGTCAACTTGACATGGTACGACTCCAGTAACCTTTAACATTGGCATCTATGGAAAATCTTGGTCAGCTTGACATGACACTGCTCCAGTAACATTTAACATTGGCATCTATGGAAATCTTGGTCAGCTTGACATGGCACTGCTCCAGTGTCAAGTCAAGCTGACCAAGATTTTCCATAGAAGCCCATGTTAAATGTTACTGGAGCCGTGCCACGTCAAGCTGACTAAGATTGCACCGCACTGCACATGCGCGAGATTGGCAGATGCATGCTGGGTAGCCAGCATGCACGGAATCCAGGAAGAAGGACACTGTGGCTTCAGATGCCCACACTGGAGATGGCTGCACTGTGCAGGAACTTCACAAAGTAAGAAAATGGTGCTGCACAAATAGAAAACTGGGCATAGTTTTACAGCATACCTTTGTTACATTGCACGAGGCATGAGTATTCTAGGGGTATTTTTATCTTAAACTCCACCTTAACTTTGGTTTTATTGGCATCCAAGAAAATTCACAGATGACAATACAAAATTATGTTGAGTTATATTTTCATCCCAGTCTCTTATTAGAAGGGGTGAGGAGTCCAAAGTATTTGCACATTAACAGCTCCAATGGTATCAGCAGAAGCCTTGGGATCAGCTCATTATTGCTATGTGTTTACCTTATTTATCTGCTGGCTTGTGTCCATCCATCCTGCCATTGCTGTCTGTTCACATGCCCAATGCACTTTCACTGTGTAACGACAGCTGTGTTGATGTGCTGTTTATCTGAGATATTCCAAGTAATGATTTGATACACAGCGAGCTACATTCATTGTTGACAGATTGCTTGTAACAACAGACTTCTGTGCACAGCATTGGATATATTTGTGACCCGTGAGTCTTGCAGGCTGTATTTGCACTTGATTCAGCCTTTAAGCAACATTATAACAGCTTGGCTTCACTTTATCAGTTTGATTTGCCTTTGCATACTGACTGTTCAGCTTTTGGTTTTAGTCTCTGCTCATCCATATCTGCTTACAGCAGTGGTTCTCAACTCCGGTCCTCGGGACCCACTAACAGGCCAGGTTTGCAGGATAACTGAAATGCATCACAGGTGATATCATTTGCTGCTCAGTGATTGCAGTATTCTAGTCTGCATCTCCCCAAGGTAATACTTAAAATCTGGCCTGTTAGTGGGTCCCGAGGACAGGAATTGAGAACCACTGGCTTACATGGTTTATATTTAGTACAGCTTTCAGGATGTTACATGATGCTATGCTTTGTTGATACACCATTCTATGACAGTGTTTAACCATGTGCTGTTGTGTTTCTCTGATTAAATTATAAAGAAATACTGATGTTAAAGCTCAATAACCCAAAGTATACAATAAATACAGGATGAAATATGAGAAAAGAGAGGCTGCGCTATAGATTGATGACAAATAAATACATTAGTAGAAGCAGTTTTTCAAAAGTCCTTAACACATTATGGCCATATGTGAAGAATTCTTAATAGCCCATGACTGAGGACAACACCTGGTGCTCCACTCCAAAAAGGTGCCACTTAAATCCACCAGCAGTATAATGAACTGCTTACCAGAGGCAAGCACAAGTGGCGCTTGTGGCTTGTAACCCAGTCCAGGTCCCTAATAGGGATGTAGCTTGTCTCCAATTCACAGGCACCTTCCCAGGGAGGGCGCGCTGACATCACTGCAATACCTGGATACTCGAGGAATGTGTTTACAGCCGACCAGCTATTCTAATGCAATTTTGATCCTGTGAATTTGTAAGTGCACTACTTTTTATAAATAAATTATCGTTATCAGTATTACACTATTGCAAGTTCATTTTTTATGTGGACACTGTATGGCTCATGGGTGATTCCCCTTTGACGCAAGTTAACCTCCCTGGGAAGGTTCCTGTGAATTGGAGACAAGCTACATCCCTATTAGGGACCTGGGCTGGGTTACAAGCCACAAGCACCACTTGCACTTGCCTCTGGTAAGCAATTCATGCTTACTGGGCACTTAAACCCCCCTCCTGCCCGGACCAATTTTCAGTTTTCAGCGCTGTCACTCTTTGAATGACAATTGCGCGGTTGTGCGATGTTGTACCCAAACAAAATTGGCGTCCTTTTTTTCTCACAAATAGAGCTTTCTTTTGGTGGTATTTGATCACCTCTGCGTTTTTATTTTTTGCGCTATAAGCAAACAAAGAGCGACGATTTTGAAAAAAGAACAATATTTTTTACTTTTTGCTATAATAAATATCCAAAAATAAAAAATAAAAAAACAAATTTATTCATCAGTTTAGACCGATATAAATTCTTCTACATATTTTTGGTAAAAAAAAATCGCAATCGGCGTATATTGATTGGGTTGCGCAAAAGTTATAGAGCCTACAAACTATAGACATTGGTTTACGGCGTTTTTATTTATTTATTTATTTTACTGGTAATGGCGGCGATCTGCGATTTTTATCGGGACTGCGATATTGCAGCGGACATGTCGGACGTTTTTGACACTTTTTTGGGACCAATGACATTTATACAGCGATCAGATCTAAAAATAGACACTGATTACTGTATAAATGTCATTGGCAGAGAATGGGTTAACACTATGGGGGCAGTAAAGGGGTCAAAAGTGTTCCCTGTATGTTTTCTAACTGTGTGGGGGCTGGGCTGACAGGGACATAACAGATCTAACTGATCCCGATCACAAGGATCAGTAGATCTGTCCTGGCCCCCTTCACAGAGCGGGGAATCACCGTGTTTACATCGGCGGTTCCCCGTTCTGGCTCTCTGTGAGCAGATCGCGGGTTTCCGGCGCACATCGGGTCCGCCAAAAGGGAGGACGTCTATTGATGGCCTCCCGGCAAATTAGATCCCGGCAAATGTAGCAGTCAATCGGCTATGGTGCGGGTCTGAAGAGGTTAAGCACTTTTGAAAACTGCTTCTACTAATGTATTTATTTGTCATCAATCTATAGCGCAGCCTCTCTTTTCTCATGTTTCTCTGATTATATATGGATCCATGTGTCAAATTTAAAGGGGGTTGACAACATTGTCATTATTTTAATTACACAGTGGGGCATTTTTGTTATTCATCCTGTTTTTAGTACTGTGTGCTTTAACCTAGGGTTGCACAAATACCACATTTTTAAGACCGAGTACATGTACCGATACTTTTTTTTTTCAAGTACTCGCTGATAGTGATACCCATTAGCGATACTTTTTTTAATGTCCTAAGACAGTGGCACTAATATGCAGCACTGATGGGCACTGATAGGTGGCACCTATGAGGCGTAGACTGTGTCAGTAGTTTTTTTATGTTTATTTTCTTTTTTTTACAATTTAATTTTTATTATTTGTATATATACATATTTACAATGCTTTCTTTTGGGGGGGGGGGGGCAGTGGACAGTGTCAGTGATTGTTTTATTTTTTATTATTTTTACTTTTAAATATTTATTTATTGCAATGTTTCTTTTTTTTAATCAACCCTGTTGGGGGGGGGGGTCTTTGGTGAGATGTCAGGGGTCAAAACAGACCCCTGACATCTCCCATTTGAGACAGGGAGAGGGACTGAGAACACAGATTCCCCGGTCCCTTTCTCTGCAACCTCAACTGCACTGAAAAGAATGGATGGGAGAGAGAGGCTCCTGTCCATTCATAAACTGAAGCATCGTAAACACAGACTCCATGTCCATTCTGAAAAGGAATTACATAAATTACATATTTACTGGCTCCTTCCTCCACTCTCCATCCTGAAAGATCTGGGACGGGGGGGAGGAGGAGGAGCACAGAGCGGGGCCAGAGGAGGACAGGGGAGGCAATCTGAGGAGCACACGGAGGGGGGCCGGAGGAGGACACAAAGGCGCACACGGAGGGGGGCTGGAGGAGGACACAGAAGAGCACCCAGAGGAGCACATGGAGGAACACATGGAGGAGGACAAAGAGACACAAGCACTCGTGCAAATGCTAGGTATCAGCACTGATACTGATACTAGTATCGGTATCGATGCAACCCTACTTTGATCACTTGCCTACTGGGCACTTTCACCTCCTTGCTGCCCAAGCCAATTTTTAAGCTTTCAGTGTTGTTCTCACAGGACAATTGTGTGGTTATGCAACACTATATCCAAATGAATGGTGGTATTTAATCATCACTGCTAAACAAACGAAAAAAGTTTAGACGGAAAATTTAGGAAAAAAAAAAGTAGGCTGCACTGATGGGCACTGATGAGGTGGCACTGATGAGGTGCCACTGATATGCAGCACTGATGGGCACTGATAGGAGGCACTGATAGGTGGCACTCATGGGCACTGTTGGGGCTGCACTGATCATCAGGACACTTTCCAATGTGTGGATTGCCACTTACTCCTCATGCATTATCAGCATGAGACGAGGAGTGCAGATAACTGGCAAAGCCTGTTTAAACTGTGATCCCCTGTGATTGGACACAGCTGGTCACATGGTAAAGAGCCGCAGTGATCCCTGATCAGCTATGATCATGGCAGGGCGTCAATAGGTGTCCTCCCAAAAATGTGAGACCACGCTGTAGCCGTCACTGAGCTATAGCGCGACGGGGAAGAGGTCAATTAATGTTTGTAATTTCAATATATTTCAAAATAGGTTTGACCCCCCCCCCCCCATAGAAAACTGGGATTTTAATGGCAAGCAGCACACCAATTCATATAAAAATAATAACAATTTATTGAAAAAGTTTAAAATCATGTAGACAGGAGCATGAACAAATTGTGTTATATAAAAGAAAACATGGCTGTTTTACACAGACATCAGGGTGTATAGTAGGTTTCAAACAGCTGATTTATCCATTCAATCCGAAGTGTTTCAGGTATGTAACCTTTTTTTTCAGAGATGTTAATGAAAGAGATATTTGCTTATTTCTATAAAGGGGATATATCATGACATTATAGTGACACTTAATACAAAACATACAGACATGGGAAACAGGTAGGTGAATATATTACCTACCACCTTGAATGTACGATCAGAAGTAGCCATGTGCCACTGTTGCAGAGGATGTGGTATGGGAAAGCCGGGCGGACCAGAGGCGACACAAGCACCGAGGGCAGGATCAAATTTACATTAAAATCCCAGAATTTTATGGGGGTCAAACCTGTTTTGTTGTACAATTTGGGGATGTCGGCAGGCAAACACCAGATTCCATCATAGTGGATGTTTCTTTTTAATTTTGTATTTCTCCCTTATTATGATTTCTAAGTATTTTTGTTATTGTCTTTCTAGTTTGGGATAAATATATTTGCACACATTAAGCCTCGATTCACACTATGAACCGCATGTGAATTGCTGTATTCCTGTGCAATTTACATGCGATTCAGTCTGATGCGATTTGAGCCCATTCATTTTGAATGGGCTTAAATCGCACTGCATCACACCAAATATGTGCATGCACCTTTTTTGGAGCCACACCGCAACCAAATGAAATGGACCCCTAATGTCTCACCTTTGAGAGAGGGACTGAGGACAAAGTCCTCAATCTCTAGCTCTGCAGCCTCAACAGAGCTTACTATGCTTCAGTTATGAATGAAACCACTCCTATTGGAGAGAAAATAATGGCATTGCAAACATGTCCCGCATTTTGCCGTGATTTGGAATCATGGGCAGAACTGCAGCGATTCCGCCCACAATTCAATTCACCTAGGTGTGAATGGAGCCTAAGGCTGCTAGCAGTCCTTCCCCCTCTCTCTGATGGGGATCTCACTTTAACAACTGCCCTTTATTTATT
Organism: Glandirana rugosa; assembly: GCA_018402905.1. Classification (NCBI taxonomy): domain Eukaryota; kingdom Metazoa; phylum Chordata; class Amphibia; order Anura; family Ranidae; genus Glandirana; species Glandirana rugosa. Next base: position 5,285 of record BLSH010234303.1, on the reverse strand, counting down.
GGTACTTACTTTACATCTGTCAGATCCCATTTGCTCTGTGTGAATCTTTTGTTTTTTAATGAATAAAAACAGTATTCTGTGTAAGTGTTTATGGCTATAGTTGGAGGTTTTTATTTTAGGCATCCAGCATTAGAAGATGAAATCATTGTTTTTTTCAGACTAGACTTTTCCATTTTTCAAAGTTCAGACATTACATATCTAATATGGAATATCATTTTGTTATTAAGAATGTAATGGTCATGGTGATAGGTGTTAAGTAGTGATGGGCTAAGGGGTGTTCGGATACTAGTCCCAACCCACCTTAGCAATCCTGCCAGGAAGCCATCACTGCACACCGCTGGGTTGAATGAAAAAAAAAAAACGGAACGAATTTCCCCATTCACACATTGCAGGATAGACAGAAATAAAAATCATCTGTAATTCTACATAAGTCTCATATACAGTGCCTTGAAAAAGTGTTCATACCCCTTTGTGTCATGTTACAACCAAAAATGTAATTGTATTTTATTGGGCTTTTGTGTGATAGATCAACACAAAGTGCCATATAATTGTGAAGTCGAAGGAAAATGATAAATGATTTTCAACATTTTTTGCAAATAAATATGTGAAAAGCATTTTTATTCAGCCTCCCTTTACACTGATAACCCTAACTAAAATCTAGTGAAACCAGTTGCCTTCAGAAGTCACCTAATTAGTAAATAGAGTCCACCTGTGTGTAATTTAATCTCAGTATAAATACAGTGGTTCTGTTAAGCCCTCAGAGGTTTGTTAGAGAACCTCAATCAACAAACAGCATCATGAAGTCCAAGGAACACACCAGGGCAGGTATAAAAATAGTTTAAAGCAGGATTAGGTTATAAAAAAAAAATATCCCAAACTTTGAACATCTCATGGAGCACTGTTCATCCATCATCCGAAAATAGAGTATGGCACAACTGCAACCCTACCAAGACATGGCCGTCCACCTAAACTGACAGGCCGGACAAGGAGAGCATTAATCAGAGAAGCAGCCAAGAGGCCCATGATAACTCTGGAGGAGCTGCAGAGATCCATAGCTCAGGTGGGAGAATCTGTCCACGGGACAACTATTAGTCATGCACTCCACAAATCTGGCCTTTATGGAAGAGTGGCAAGAAGAAAGCCATTGTTGAAAGAAAGCCATAAGAAGTCCTGTTTGCAGTTTGTGAGAAGCCATGTGGGGGACACATCAAACATGTGGAAGAAGGTGCTCTGGTCAGATGAGACCAAAATTGAACTTTTTGGCCTAAAAGCAAAACGCTATGGGGTTGATTTACTAAAGCTGGAGAGTGCAAAAACTGGTGCAGCTTTGCATGCTAGCCAATCGGCTTCTAACCTCAGCTTGTTCAATCAAGCTTTGACAATAAAACCTTGAAGCTGATTGGTTTCTGCGTGGAGTTGCACCAAATTTTGCACTTTAAAGCTTTAGTAAATCAACCCCTATGTGTGGCGGAAAACTAACACTGCACATCACCCTGAACACACCATCCCCACCCTAAAACATGATGGTGGCAGCATCATGTTGTTGGGATGCTTTTCTTCAGCAGGGAAAGGGAAGCTGGTCAGAGTTGATGGGAATATGGATGGAAATACAGGGCATTCTTAGAAGAAAACCTGTTAGAGTCTGCATAAGACTTGAGACTGTGGTGGAGGTTCGCCTTCCAACAGGACAACGACCCTAAACATACAGTCAGAGCTACAATGGAATGGTTTAGATCAGTGGTTCTCAACCTCAGTCCTCAAGTACCCCCAACGGGCCATGTTTTGGGAACTTCCCTTAGATAAAATAGTTCTTATCAATACCATGTCATTGATATTGATTTAAAGCAGCTGTGCAAAGTAAAGGAAAACCTGAAAACATGGCCCATTGGGGGTACCAGAGGACCAGGGTTGAGAACCACTGCTTTAGATCAATGGTTCTCAACTCCTGTCCTCGGGACCCACTAACAGACTTGGTTTGCAGGATAACTGAAATTTACCACAGTTGATATAATTTGCTGCTCAGTGATTGCAGTATTCTAGTTTGCATCTCCCCAAGGTAATACTTAAAATCTGGCCTGTTGGTGGGTCCTGAGGACTGGCGTTGAGAACCACTGGTTTAGATCAAAGCATATTCATGTGCTAGAATGGCCAATACAAAGTCCAGACCTAAATCTAATCTGTGGCATGACTTGCAAAGGTTCTACAAAGTATTGACTCTGGAGGGGGAGTGGCTTAATAAAAATGCACACCACATTTTTCACATATTGTCTTGTAAAAAAAAAAAAAAATAAAACCATTTATCATTTTCCTTCCGCTTCACAATTATGTGCCACTTTGTGTTGGTCTATCACACAAAAGCCCAATAAAATACATTTACGTGTTTTGGTTGTAACATGAAAAAATTTGCAAAATTTCAAGGGGTGTGAATACTTTTTCAAGGCACTGTATTTATTAACTCAATGTATCTAAATGCTTGCCTTAAGTTCAGTGAAATACACAAATCAATGTTATTTTAAGGGAATTCCTGCTAAAAAAGAGACTTTCTGGTCGCTAATGCGCATTCGCGTGCACACCGGAAACGGCACCAAACTGCTCTATTTCAACCCTGCACGCCCTGCAGCAAGTGCTGTCTGATCTACAGCGTGTAGTGTGTATTCCTGAGCAACCTGTATCTGATTTCCTGTTCCTGTGACCCGGCTTGCCTGACTTTGCTGATTTCTGCCTGCACCGACTCCTGGACTGCCTACGACCACTCTCTTGCCTAGCCCTTCTGTACTTTGCCTGCCCGCCTGTTAACGACCCTGCCTGAACTCGACCATCCATCCGCCTGCTCCTCTTGTACCGCACCGCCAGCCTGTTTCACGACCCAGCCTGTACGACGATTCTTCAAGTGCACCAACGGACTCCTACCATCACCAGTGACCCAGTCCGACCCTCGTGCCATCCTGTACTCCTGAGCCACCTGTCTACTCTACCAGGGGTTCCCGAGTCAGGGTCGTAAGGGAGGTTACCCACTGCATAAGTCAGACTTATCCACCAGGTACGTGACAGATGCATTAATATGATGCATATTATTAATACTATCATACAGGATTTATATAGTGCTAACAGTTTCTATAGTACTTTACAAAATAAAGGAAGATGGTACAGTAAAAAATATCTTTCAATGATATCCTTATTCAAAAATAATCCATAAACATCCACTACTTAATAGCCCTGTAATCTATTTTTCAAAAAATTGTTTCTTACTGTGTATTCCTGCCTCCCTGTAACATTCTTTGTGAGCTCCTTAGCCTCTATTTTTCACTCTCACTCTCATTTGTTTGGAATGAGCGGTACATGTTACTGGAAGTCATATGTAATGGTTTATGCACACTACAAATCCCACAGTTTATAGTCCATATAGGAAGCAAAAAAGAGAGGGTGGCTATGTTCTTACAAACAATAGGACCATGGAGAATGAATGTAGCCACCCTCTAACAAGAAGATGGATGGAAGCAGAAAAATAAAAAAATGGAGATTTGGAGAGAATTAATAAAAAGCAATAAAAGATACTTTTCTGAGTTAGGAATGCATACTTGAATATCATTTTGTAAAAACAAGAGTTTAGTGCCACTTTTAGTTTAAAAAGGGCTCCTTGCTTACCTGGCCAACATGTGTTTTATGCATTAAACATTTGTGACTTTGTCTAAGTTAGGCAAGAAAGGGGCTGGAACGGCATAGACCTAAGATAGTTTAGACATGAAAAAGGTGACATCTTGTGGTGCTTTCATAGTTCTACAGCCAAAAAGCTATAAAGTGGTTAAATTATCAGTGCCATTTTTGTTCTGGAGGAAAACAACGAAGTACTGTCCGTGATAGTTTTTTTAATTTGCACTAATGCAAATAAAAAAAGCATTACGGACAGTACTCAATTGTTTTTTTTGCAATAATGCACTAATATGGCTACAATAACCTCAAGCATATTCTGTAAGAAAAAAAATACACACAATAACAAAGAGGTATATCCAACCATAATGTAGACAAGGGAATCATACTCAGGATCTCAGTGTGGAAAGGTAGCAATGCTAACTAATGAGAGACTACTACCATCAGATAATGATTTTATATGGTCATTCAACAATTATTTGAAAGTCAGCTCAAACACTAAAATAGGACATTTATCAAGCAATTGGTAACACAATTAATCCCCAATCAGACTGCCTGTCCTTCAGCAAAGTCTCTGTGACAGGTTTACTGGCCTGTGCGTCTGTATTCCTGGGCAGCTAAGTGTGACAGTTCTTTCTGTAACAATTTTTTTTATTGAAGATTAGAAAGATTTCTACTCTAATCAAATGCAAAATTAAGAAGTGTTCAGGGCTAGTTTCATTGTGTCACAAAGCTACCTTGGAGCAGGGAGGAATTGTATACTATTAATAAAAAACAAGCATTCATACTCCCCTAGGTGGAAGCACCATCGATCTGATGCTGCATCTGTCCCTCATCCAGAGACGTTGCTAGGGGGTGGCTATTGGGGCTATAGCCCCGAGTCTGGGGTCCATAGCCCCGGGTCTCTTACAGGGTGGGTGCAGTTCTGCAATTAGCAGGTATGTCCCGGTCTGGAATGCAGACTGTGTATATGTATATATATATATATATATATATATATACATACACACACATACGTACACATGTATATTTATTACTATTATTATTTATTTTATTACATGTATGCCCGCTCAAGTGTAGGTCTTTCTTTACTTCGCTGCTATGGGCTCTAGCCCCAGATCTTTTGTAGACCTAGCAACGCCCCTGCCCTCATCATCTCTAAGACTGAGAACCGAGTGATCAAAAACCGGTAATTGCTCAGTTCTCGTTCTTCAGTGAGCAGAGAGCGGTGACTGTCAATCACTGCCTCTTTGCTCTGTCCCTGTCATGTACCAGATAGGAGACTGATATGACAAGGTTGGCTTCTCTTATATCTCCAGCCCTGGACCCATTGAGAGTGGAACAGAGAGTACCAAAGGACAAGAGGAACACAAGTGCCAGCAGATGTTGATGGGTATAATTGCAGCTGGAGAAGGAGATCCTGGGAAATTGGTGGACCATCAGAACAGGAGCAGAAGCTATGCTTAGAAACCAGCCGAGGTTAAAGAGGCATTCCAGGATACGTGGCTTTTAGAGTTCTCAGCAAAACGCAGAGCAGGTACAGTGGACAGCCAGATGAGCACTCAAGCAGGATGGACAGCCAGGATCGGAGACAGAAGTGTGATTTCAGGAATAGCCAGGGTCATCAACAGGCAGGC
>BLSH010234146.1:265809-277257 GCA_018402905.1 Glandirana rugosa | reverse complement strand
CAAGGGAAGGCAGAGTAGCAACCGACAATCAGGAGAATTGGTAGTAATCTTGCCTGGTGCAGAATGCCTTAAGCGTATATGCAGTCACAGTGGGGCACGAATTACTTGTTAAAGGAGGTGTGTATAAGAATTGCAGGGCTCTTGATGTTGATTGGGATTAAATTATGAGGTACGATTATAAAGAGATAAAGGTGTATGAGTATATGTGTTTAGGTTGGGCTTGAGAGATGGGGTCCCACAGTGACTGCAATAAGCCAGGAGTACAATCGTATGTTACAAAAGTCAACCGAACATAGTGTAACTTGAACATAGGTGAACCTGAAACCTAGTAGTGAGGGAAAAAAAAAAAAAAAAAAGGGGGGGGGTTTAGATCAGCAACTTGGCATCAAGGGAGAGGGTTATGACGCTGGATAGAAGTTCAGGCGTTGCGAGGGTGTTCTTCTCAGGAGGCGGTGAGAGTAGAGTCTGGTGGGTGTTGAGCAGAACTGGGCAATAAGTTTGCTTGCTAAGGAGAACATCAGTGATCAGTCCATAGTATCTGTAGACTCTTGACACATTGGGGTGGTCCTGATCCTCTTTGGAGTTGAGGAAGGTTAATGCTGCGTTTTCTGGGGTGAGCGGGAGGATGAGCGTCTGCGGGTACCCTGGGTTTGAGGAGGGTCAGAGGTGGAGGTCCTGAAGGCAGACTTGAAGGTCGTCGACTGTTTTGCAGGTAAATTTGCGACCTTGATATGTGAATCTCAGTGCAAATGGGAATCCCCAGGTGTATGTTATGTGGCGGCTCTGCAGGATTTGCAGGAGGGGTTTGAAAGCTCTCCTTTTAGCGATGGTTGTTTGGGACAAGTCGGCAAAGAGCTGATATTGGTGTCCTTGGAAGATCAGTGAATCTTTTTGTCTTGCTGTTTGTAGCAACTGCTCTTTGGTACGGAAATAATGGAGTTTGGCGATTATGTCCTGAGGGGGGCCGTTTTGCTTACGTGGAGTAAGGGCCCTATGAACCCGATCCATTTCCAAACGTTCTATCGGTATTGCAGGGGCCAGCTCTTGGAATAGTGCAGTAACGGTCGATTGCGTGTCAACGATCGTTTCTGGTATGCCTCTGATTCGTATGTTCGAACGTCTTGCCCTGTTCTCAAAATCCTCGAGTTGGGAGGTGAGGGTAAGGTTTTCCTCTTTCAGGGCCTCTAGTTCGTCTGATTGTGTGGCTAGATGCATCTCAAGTTCATCCACTCGTTGTTCAAGTTCAGAGGTACGCTGACCAAGATCTCTTATCTCTTTGGTGAGGCGTTCGGTGATCTGATCGGATATTTGCTTGAGTGCACGCTGGAGCATACGTTCAAATTGTCTGAGGAGATCAGAATGCAGGTCATCGGATTGGGATAGGAGTGGGGTGGGTAGCGATTCTGGGTCAGATTCTCCTTCATCTGGGTGTCGCATCTGGCGAAGCCTTGGGGTACGCGGGGACTGTGACCTGGAGGAGGGTGGCGGCGCCATTTTAGTGGAGGCCCGAGCCAGGGCCTCGCGTATAGACTTGGTCCGAAACTTCGGTTTAGTGCCGGTGGCAACCATATCAGATGGAGTTGCGTATTCCCAAGGTCTCAGGGAGATGGTGGAGGTGTTCGGGGGCTAGAACCGAGGTCTGGAGCCGGTATTAGGTGCCAAATTGTTCCCGAGCTGTGCGGAGCACTAGAGAGGCATTACCATCCCGTTCGGCTTCGCGCATGCGCCCCGCCGAGCAATACATTTTATAGAGTGTCTACACTTAGAGGCACTTCTCTCTCTTCTTTTTTTCCAAGCTGGCAGAAGACAGATTTTTCTAATGTGGCAGATATAGACCATCTGGGCTGCAATTGAATGCCTACATTTTTTGGAGGACAATTAGAGCAATCACTTGTGGTCATCATAACACACCAATGTGATCCTTGTCTTGCCACTGTTTGATGTCCAAGCAGAGGGTGTTCCATACAGTGCCTTGAAAAAGTATTCATACCCTTTGGTATGTCCACATATTGTCATGTTACAACCAAAAATGTAAATGTGTTTTATTGGGATTTTATGTGATAGACCAACACCAAGTGCCACATAATTGTGAAGTGGAAGGGAAATGATGGTTTTCCAAATTTTTTACAACTAAATATGTGAAAAGTGTGGCGTGCATTTGTATTCAGCTCCCTTTACTCTGATACCCCTAACTAAAATCTAGTGGAACCAATTGCCTTCAGAAGTCACCTAATTAGAAAATACAGTCCACCTGTGTGTAATTTAATCTAAGTATAAATAAAGCTGTTCTGTGAAGCCCTCAGAGGTTTATTAGAGAACCTTAGCGAACAAACAGTATCATGAAGGCCAAGGAACACACCAGACAGGCCAGGGATAAAGTTGTGGAGAAGTTTAAAGCAGGGTTATGTTATAAAAAAATATCCCAAGCTTTGAACATTCATTGGAAAATGGAAAGAGTATGGCACAAATGCAAACCTACCAAGACATGACTGTCCACCTAAACTGACAGCCAAGGAGAGCATTAATCAGAGAAGCAGCCAAGAGGCCCATGGTAACTCTGGAGGAGCGGCAGAGACCCACAGTGGGAGAAAAACAATGTTTTTGTTTTTTTGAGATATCCCATCACCACACTTATTTGGTGGGTAGCCCAGGGGTTACAGATTATGCTTTCAAGGGTGGTTCCGGACAAAGCTAGCATTACCTACACAGAGCTGCAGCTGTTGTTACAGTGGGAGAGTAATCGGAGACCTGTGTGGATACTATGTGACATGCAAGCATTTATCTATGTTCAGTGAGTTGTCAATTGTCTTTTACAATAAATGGATGTCTTTTAATGCTACACTTAGTTGGTGCCACCTCTTTACCTTTTTACTGAATTGTTATGGACACCATACATATAAACCTTTTCTGGAATGCCCTATATTTATGTGCTTTGCACATGGTTTTTGGATATTTCACTTATTGTGTTGCCCAGATTAGATCATTATAATTAGGATTGGGTTGGTTATTTTAATTTCTTATGTTCCATTTATCATTTACAATAGCAAGATATAATTACTTGGCTATTAGGGAGGTACCACATCCATGTTAACTCCTATATACAAAAAAACTACCTTGTTTGGACCTTACTGGTACCAGGGAGGGACAACCACACCAAATTATAAAAAGTAAAATTTTTATTACAAATCATTAAAAAATCTGAAAACATAGAAAAACAATCCCTATTATGCGATGTATGCCAATATGGTTAGGACTTAGCTATAATATCCACGAGGTCGACACATTTCACATCTACATACTTCCTCAGGACCTTTTTATCTTGGCAACAAAGAGAAATAACCTAACTGAAGAAAGACATACAAAAATCATTATAAGACAATATCACTATCATTTTATCATTTACTTTCCTACATCGAAACGTCATTATTATGAATAAATATTAACCTTATATATACTTTAGGGGGGGGGGGGGTTTGTTTTGGTTTTGTTAAATTCAAAGGCTTATCAGTAAGACTCTCTCAATGCTGAATAAGGCTTACTAAAAAGCTTAAATAGATCCATTTATTTAATTATATTAAATCAAATTATACATTACATTTCTTGATCAGCAATCATCCATTAAGAAAACAAAAAAATTAGTGTCTTGTGTAACAGCTCAGCCGGTTCTTGAAATAAAGTAGTGCAAGTTTAGTCCTCTCTTGCTGTGCAGTGTTTTGCCGGAATGAATTGTACATTTGTGATTGTTTAAGTAGGTTTTCATCTTTTGGGTCTTCTTTTTTCTGGTGTCCAACAGAGACATGGCTACATGAACCCACTCTCAGGCGCCCCAAACCATCAATGAAGAATTCTGGAATTTAAAAAAAAGCATTTTACATATTGATTTTTTTAATACAAATAAAGTCTACTGTAAGACAGTCTAAACCAGTGTTTCTCAACCTTTTTTCAGTCGAGGCACCCTTTAAAATTCTAAACAATCTCAAGGCACCCTTAATATTAGGGATAGACTCAAGGCACCCCATTCTAAAATCTAAAAAACGATTCTAATAGCTTACATATAATGCACCATCCACACGTAGGACACCCAATGCTACAGGTAATTTATTCTTTCAAAGCAAATATACTTTTGCACACTAGTACTGACTAGTATGCCAATGTTTCTCTTCTCCCTCAATTTCTCTTCATCTGTCAGCTAATGTCATCCCAGTGCTGAGGGAGAGAGGCAGAGGAGGGTAAAACAAGGATGATATGGAGACAACAGACACCCTCCTTATTGACTGATGCCATTGGTTGTTAGGATGCCAGTGTCTAGAAAGGCTTTGTGTACCTGCTGGCTTGTATACAATTTTTGAGGAATTTTTAGGAATTTTAGCAAGGCCCCCCTGAAGACACCTCAAAGCACCCCAGGGTGCCTGGGCCCCCTTGTTGAAAAAGGTTGTTTTAAACAAGTAAATTCCATTGCTATGTGTTGCAAAATGTCATAAAGTAAATTAAAACCCAATTCCAGCAAACTTTAAAAATCCACCCTGGCAGGTGAACTGACTAAGCCAAATCCTTCTTCATTTATGTCTCTCATGCAGTGCCAGGGCAAGGTCATCCAGCACCCAGAGCAAAGATGCCAAACTGCACCCCCCCCCCCTTCCGTTAGCAGTGATGTTGCTGTCACTACTTCTGCCAGCCTTGTAATAGAAGCAACTAGCACAGAGCTCCCCATCCCTGCAATAAACCATTGCGCTCAGGGCAGCCACCCCTCCTGCCCACCCCTTGTCCTGGCCCTGCATTCACGCTGCAACTCACAGAGGGAGGGTTTCAACAAAAAAGAGGCAGAGCTGTCAATCCAAAAGCAGTGGGCAGGGCTAGGTGTGGCCAAATGCTGATTGACAAATTATAGGCTTAGTTGCCTGAGCCTCTGCAAGATTTCCTTATTCCACTGTAGTGCAAGCAGGCACAGTCTACATGAGAGTGGCAGCTATCCTCTAAAGTGTGTAGTATTGTTGCCACACCAACAATGGAAGCTGCATTAGGACTTCACTGGCAGGATCAACAGCTATTTGTAGGACTTTAGGAGTGGGGGGTTCAAGAAAAAACTGTAAGTTCAAATGCATTTAGGTACTATAACCCTTTTTTTAATGGGAGGGCATAGTTCTAATTTAATGTAAAGTACACACATTTCAGGCATGCACTATTCTATCTGCTACACAAAAATGTCAAGTACTAGTGCTCACTGACCCAATAGGCAAAGGCACCATTTAGAAAAAAATAAACTGTAAATAAGGGCCAATTCAGCAATTTGTTTTGGATAGAGTGGGGTTACATCCTACACTATATTGTCAAAAGTATTGGGACACCTGCTTTTACACGCACATGAACTTTAATGGTATGACCTTGCTTTGTGCACTGGTTCACATCATTTGGTGGAGCGGGGATTATGGTGTGGGTTTGCACTTCAGGGGTTGGGCATGGCCCAGGGCTGGTGCTAGGGGTGGGCAGGAAAGGCAGCTGCCCTGGGTGTAATGATTTACTGTTGGAAGAGGGTGCAGTTTGCCGGGTATAACCATGCCAAGCACAGAATAGGCTGCCAAATGTAGCACAGAAGACAGAGAGTGGCTTTGTCCCTGCATGTAGGCTAAATTGTAGCGGCCTGCACTGTTTTATGAGCGACAGTACAGTGGAACAGGCGGGGAAGGCATCAGTTGTCAGTGCTTTTCTTATTGATTCTAGATGCACAACTTTCCTGTTCCTCTATTTGCCTAAACAGCGACTTCTCTCCTCCCTCTCCAGTCATCTCTATCACTCCTGCTTTATCTCTCACAGTGCTCGATGTCCATGGCCATGGGGTATCACTAACCCCCTCCCCCAGGCTCCTCTTTTTATCTCTCCCTGCTCTGGATGATCTCAGTGCCCATTCCTCCTCCTGTGCCCTTCCCCTCGGACTCCCTTCTCTCTAGCTGCACAGCCAAGGTCAGTGGTGTTCTCTGTCTCTGTTCTGCTGAGGCTGCCTCTACCCAGCTAACAGGTAATACACTTTCTGGCTTCATACCACTGTTAATTGCTGTGGAGACAACTATTCTTTCAGATTCTATTTCTAGTAAGGGCCCAGTCACAAGGGGTGCAAACAATGTGTCTCCCATGCAGGGCTGTCTTTTTTCAACAAGGGGATGCATAGGTGCCCATGCCAGCACCCCATTCATATCTACTGGGACAAGAGGCTGTATGGACGCAGCCTCCGTATCTTAACCCCTTCACCCCTAAGCCTATTTCTGACCTTTGTTGCTTCCAAGTTAAAATCCATATTTTTTGCTAGAAAATGACTTAGAATCTCCAAACATTATATATATATATATATATTTTTTAGCAGAGACCCTAAAGAAGAAAATGGTGATCATTGCAATATTTTATGTCACACTGTATTTGCACAGCGGTATTTCAAACACAATTATTTTGGAAAAAAGACACTTTCATGAATTAAACAAACAGTAAAGTTAGTCCAATTTTTTGTATAATGTGAAAGATGATGTTACATCGAATAAATAGATACCTAACATTTCGCGCTTTGAACTTGTGCATGCTCGTGTAATGGCAGCAAACTACGGTACTTACAAATCTCCATAGGTGACACTTTTCTACTGGTTACCAGTTTAGAGTTACAGAGGAGGTCTTGTGCTAGAATTATTGCTCTCACTCTAACGATCACGGTGATACCTCACATGTGTGGTTTGAATACCGTTTACATTTAGGGACGCGACTTACATATGTGTCGCTCCTCTGTGCGAGCACGGAGGGACGGGCCGCTTTAATTTTTTTTTTCTCATTTATTTTATTTTATTCTTTTTATTTTTACACTGTCCCTTACTGTCACAAGGAATGAAAACATCCCTTGTGACAGTAATATTCAGTGGCAGGTAGTCTTTATGGAAGGATCTGGGGCCTAAAAGACCTTTTCTCTTAAAAGCATTCAAAACGCCAAGTTTGGCTGTTTTGAACACTGATATTTTCTTTAAATCTGGCGCCTTTAAGGTACAAGTACTGGTGGGGGGCGGAGCCAGCAGCCGGAGCGGATGGTAGCCTGATCCAGGAGCTCCGACACAACGGGTCCCATACAGCGGCTCACAGCGATTTTTAAACATCCCCAAAAGGCCTGAGAGGTTCCTAAGCAAAGGGGAACATGTCTCATGCAACTGGCAAAAGAAGCAGAGAAGCACCGAGAAAAATCACGGACTTCTTCACTCCAGCCTCGGGCTGTCGGAGTCAAGATGTCGCTGGCTTGAAACACGCGGCTCCTCCGCGGCAGGCGGATCCGCTCGTTGCGGAGACTTCGCTCGTATCCACGAACGGCAAGCAGACCAACTCACAGGGTGAGTCTTTGGGGGGAAAACACCCCACTACCTAATACTCCTACCACTAGCCCACTTAAACAGGGAAGGAGACTAGAGGACAACACGACAACCCACGACGAAGGGGAAGGGGCGGGAGAGGAGATGGAGGAGACAGCTGCATACAGCCAACAGCTAGATGACTTCCCCACCACAGGACAGTCAATAACAGACAACATAATGAAGGAGATGCTGCTAACTCTAAGAGGGGCAATACAGCATGATATGGCATCTTTTATGAGATCCACCAGGAAGGACATAGACAATCTGGGTGACAGGGTGGACTTTGTTGAAAACAAAATGAGTGATATCTCTATAGCTCATAACGAATTGGTCGACGCCCACTGCTAACTGGAAGATGAGGTGAAGGCGCTAAAGCTCAAAGTCGCAGACCTAGAGGATCGCTCACGCAGGAACAATGTCAAATTTAGGGGTATCCCCGAAACAGTTAAACCAGCGGACCTGCAAAAGTTCCTGCAGCAACTCATGGCGACAACCATACCGTCACTGACGCCAGCTGACCTAATTATCGACAGGGCCCCGAGGCTACCAAAGCCACGCCACCTGCCTGAAAGAGCCCCTCGCGACGTAATCGCTCGCATTCATTTCTTTCACGTTAAAGAACAACTGATGCGCTACTCCAGACAACACGCAGCCCTCCCAGACCCCTTCGCAGGCATCTCGCTGTTCGCAGATCTATCCCAAGTCACAATGATGGCTAGAAGCAACCTTGTACCAATTACCAAAATTCTAAGGAACCACAAGGTTTTATACAAATAGGGGTTCCCCGCCAAGCTCACCCTGGAAATGAACAACAGCACCTATACTATAACCTCGCAAGAAAAAGGTTTGGAACTACTCCGCAAATGGGGATTGCTCCCGGAGGAAGCCAACCCTACAACCACAGGAACGCACAACAGGAAATACAACCAACACAATGCCGCAAAAGGTAGCCAAGATTAGGAAGGTTCCCATACAGCAATGCATTTGTTACCAATCTTCCAACCAGTTCCACCTGTCATTAAGTCCCCAAGTAAGGGGTAGACCAGCATATCACAAGGCCCAGGGATCCTACCACCCGTTGTTTGGCTAAAAAGTCCTTTGCGGCCTAAAAACCTTCTCGGCCCGTTAGGGCTATTCCTATTCGGATTTCACAAGTTTAATTCCATTAGAAGTCGACCCCCTCATAGGAGAGGCGATTGTTAGCTCTCTCTGTGGCTAATGGGTTTGTATAGCCCACTGGCCAGCGACTGTTTTCCTCCTGTTAGAGGACACTGTTAGTCTACCTAGAACCGGTCATGAAACACTCCAACGTTCTCTTTGGTCCAGCTCCTTCTCACCAGGATCCAGAATCTATGATCAAGGAATATCCCATATTGTCACTCTCCACCAAATGGCAACTCAGCTACGGACTTCACCTAAATGTCCCTTAAATTTATGTCATTTAACGTGAGGGGGCTAAATAGTCCCTTCAAATGTAGAACTCTGTGGAAAACTGCTTTGATGCATGACTGCGAGGTTATTTGTATACAAGAGACCCATTTTGCTAAACTGAACACCCCGAGGTGTTCCCCCCTGAAATACCCGTATATTTTCACAGCCAATAACAGTGCTAAACGTAATGGTGTCATGATTGCGATCAGAGATACAGTTGCCTTTAATTTGATCAGCACCCTAGCAGACGATCAAGGTCGTTATATAATATTAATAGCGGAAATTAACAATGTCCAATATACACTAGTGAACCTTTATGCACCGAACCAAAGGCCCTTGAACTTTTTTGCGAGGATGCTGAGCAAAATTAGAAAAGTACAAAAGGGGAAACTGATAATATGTGGGAATTTCAATGTTGTATTGAATAACGAACTGGACTCCTCCTCGGTGAAGCGGAGATCGGGCCAAACATTAGGACCCCTCTGCAACAAAGAAAACCTCTACGATCCTTGGCGCTGTCTCCACTCCACCGAGAGGGATTATACGTATTTCTCTATGGTTCATAAGAGTTAATCCAGGATTGATTTCTTTTTAACGGATAAGTATGTATTACAAAAAATATCCAAATCTGAGATCAAGAACATTACATGGTCTGATCACTCCCCTGTCATAATTGAGTTAAACGTTTCCACAAAATCAGCCCGCAAAGGCCTATGGCATAACAACACCTTCCTCCTATCCCACCCCCAATATAGAAAGGAAATAGAAGGAAAACTAAAATAATTTTTCACCTTTAACACAAATGGCCAGTGCTCCCCAACAATGGTATGGTGCGCCCATAAGGCCTTCGCCAGAGGTCAACTAATACAACAGGCCTCAAGAGTGAAAAAACTTAAAATGAATCGCATATCACAACTGCATGATGAGATTGCAGTTTTAGAGGAAAGGCACAAAAAGGGAGATCCAGCTGACCAATACACGCTACAAAAATTAAATAACGCTAGAGAAGCACTGAGACTTGAGCTCAGGTCTGACTACGACATCTACTTTAAGAGACTCAAAGTCTCCTGCTACTCACAACACAACAAAACAGGGAAACTGCTAGCATTTCAACTCAAAACCCGTCAAGCTCGAACCAACCTTACTCACATCAACCACCACCAATCAGGTATCACCTATAGGAACCCCAAAGAAATAGCCAATGCATTTAAAGATACTACGAATCTTTGTATAATCTGAAAGATGACCATTCCATACATCAACCAACTGACCAAGATATCACACGATTCCTCCAAGACTCCAAGCTCCCTTCACTGAATGAAGAATCACTCCAGACATTAAATGCCCCAATTTCCATCAAAGAGGTAACGGAGGTAATATCTTCACTACCTATGCACAAATCACCAGGTATCGACGGCTTTTCAGCTGAGTATTATAAAGCATTCGCTCCACTATTGGCCTCGCATCTGGCAGAGGTTTTCAATACAGCTGCTTCATCTGGTAACTTCCCCAAAGAGATGCTACAGGCGGTTATAGTCACTTTACCCAAACCAGGGAAAGATCCCTCAATACCCCAGAATTTCAGACCTATATCACTTCTTAATGTAGATATTAAGATTTTTGCAAACATTTTAGCAAACAGACTGCTAGAAATAACCCCCCTATTAATCGGCTTAGATCAAGTGGGCTTTGTAAGGGGAAGGCAGGCATCAGACGGTACAAGGAGGATGATTAATCTTCTTAGACATGTTGAAATATCCCGCACCCCCAGCATTTTTCTGACATTAGACGCGGAGAAAGCTTTTGATAGGGTGCACTGGGGCTACCTATCAGGGACTTTATCCAAATTTGGCATATCTGGCTTCCTCCACTCCGCCATTATGTCCTTATATTCCAATCCAACCGCCCAAGTATACTCTTCCGGCCTAATTTCTGACCCCTTTTCAATATCTAACGGCACCCGCCAAGGTTGCCCCTTATCCCCCATAATTTTTTCACTCGCCATTGAACCATTAGCGGAACAAATAAGAGCAAACAAAGAGATTCATGGTATCAAAATAGGCCACACGACCCACAAATTGGGATTATTCACGGACGACGTGATATTAACATTAACTAACCCAGAACAATCACTGCGCACAACACAAGCATTACTGTCCAAATTCAGCTCAGTCTCGATGTACAAAGTTAACACATCTAAATCATTTGCACTCTCGCCTAACATACCTATCCCCCAGATGGCCAAACTTAAAGCAATCTTCCCTTGCAATTGGAACCCCCCATCCATCACATATCTGGGGATACTATATATTAAAACCCTTCCTAAACGTAAACCATTCGGCGATACGCCGGTTAGGTGCTTTCGACTTGAGAAGGCTAGGATAAATTCAGAAGGACCTAAAAAAACTACCCCCCCTTCAATTCACGCATATCAAACCAACACCTACTCCAGTTAAGATAGGGGTCTATACACTACCTACCCCCCAAGGTTAACGTTCCCTTCTAACGAAATTCAAACCGGTAGACCCCCTATCCATACAATCCGCTCTCACGTTTACTAAATCTACATAATTGAAATATGTAGCTCTGACTCGACTTAAACCTGTCGTTACGAACACAACAAGCGTCACTAACAAGACCCAAT
>BLSH010234146.1:231397-251820 GCA_018402905.1 Glandirana rugosa | reverse complement strand
TTCATTTTTGGGGTTTTTATTTTTTTTTTATTTTTTACTAATAATGGCGGCGATCTGCGATTTTTAGCGGTACTGCAATATTTCAGCGGACATGTCGGAACATTTTGACACTTTTTTGGGACCATTGGCATTTATACAGCGATCAGTGCTATAAAAATGCACTGATTACTGTGTAAATGCCATTGGCAGTGAAGGGGTTAACCTGCAGGGGGCGCTCTAAGGGTTAACTATGTTTCCTGGGCGTGTTCTAACTGTATGGGGGCTGCCCTAGCTGGGGAAGGGAAGTGGTCACAGCCTTCACGTACAGGAAGGCTGTGATCACAGCCCTTCCCCCTCACACAGAGCGGAGGTCCGTGTTTACTTACACGGACCTCCGTTCCTTCACTCCAGGGGGGGCATCGCGGGTGGCCAGCGGCAATTGAAGCCGCTGCACCCGCTCCCTGGCCCTCCCCGGACACAGTGAGCGCGCGGGCGCGCCTCCGGCGGAGCGCGCGCTCACTGTGCGCGATCTGGCGGCTGCCGTAGTATGACGGCGTTTCGCCTTACAGAGCCACTTTGCCGCCGTCAGATGCCGATCGGCGGTCGGCAAGTGGTTAAGTCAACTGATAAAGAATATAAATTTTCAGCTTTTTTGATAGGCCAAATACAATTATTTACCACTGATTGTGCTTTCTTTCAAATTCCAAGTTGTACAAACTCTTAAATAATGGCAGAAAGTGGACCAATTGATTATAGTGGTAACTCATACTGATTGAGGGAATCTGGCTCTTTTGCCTCAATAGTTAGGTCAGTATTTTTCAAAGTTCCTGTGTCATTTTTGAACTTTGACCACAAACTTAGAAGACGTTGTACCACTTCCTTTAAAGCACAATTACCATCAGTATCAGGCCATTTTTGTTCTGTAGACATATTAGTAATGGAACCAACATTACTGTATACAGAGGGATAAATTAACACTTATTTGAGCCTAGATGGATCTTTGCAAATACTTTTATTAGCCAAATCAATTACCCACTTTTCTTTATTAATTACATCAATGCCAAGAATATTCTCTGCACCGTGACAAAATCAAATGTCAATGTTAGTTTTTACTAGTCCAGGTACTTCAAATGGCACATTAGAGACCTGTCTAGCAGTGGAATTACCTGTATTATTAAAACCCACTATATTGGGGGCGTGTCTAGCCGGAGACAGAGACGGCTGTGTTCTGAACGAGCTCTGGCTCTGTTAGAAGAAGAGTGTGATAAGGGTTAATTGCATGTGTTTGTGGTTTCCTCTTAGTTGCTGAGAAGCAGCTCTATTTAAACTTTCTGTTTCCTGTAGCAAGTGCTGTTCGATCTATAACGTTACCGTGACCTGTATCTGCTCTGAAGTGACTTCCTGCATCTGTGACCCCGGCTATCTTTGGACTTTGTTTGCTTTCTGCCTGCCCCGACCTCCGGCTTGTCTACGACCCCTCTCCTGCCTGATCCCGTGTACTTCCGCTGCCCGCACGTTGCCGACCCTGCCTGCATCCCGACCATCCGCCTGTCTCATCCTTCTGTACCGCTTTGCCAGCACGTTGCCGACCCGGACTGTACCACTACGCTTCTGCCAAGCACGAGCTTCAGCGGACCTGCACCCACCACCAGCGACCACGTCCGGCCCTCATGCTCCCCTGTGCTCCCGAGCTCCCTGTCTACACTATCAGGGGTTCGCGAACCAGGGCCGTAAGAGACGTTGCCCCCTGCATAAGTCAGACTCGACCACCAGGTACGTGACAGTATCGAACAGCCATGTCGGAGTCTGCGCAGGGGACCTCTCCCATGGAAGATTTATGTGGACATCTGGCTGGGCTTACACAAGCCGTTAAAAGTCTACAAGAAGGATATACCCACCTGATGAAAGAGGTCCATGAGCTCTCAGTGTCCTCAGCAGCCAGACCTGGCCAGCCTGACTCATGCACCATTGTGACCCTACCCACTGAGCCTAAGGTGCCTATGCCCGAGCGGTTTTCGGGAGACCGCAGGAAGTTTCGGGCATTTCGCAGTTCCTGCAACTTGTACTTTGCCCTTTAGCCACTGACTTTTTCCTTGGAGGCCACTAAAGTGGGGCTAGTGATCTCGCTCCTACTGGGAGAACCCCAGGCATGGGCCCACCGCCTGCTGGAGCAAGGGGCCCCAGAGATTACCAGTCTAGAGCATTTCTTCGTAGCAATGGCCAAGCTCTACGTGGACCCCCATCTGGTCACTACGGCTAAAGCAGCCCTTCATGTTCTGCAACAGGGCCGCCGGTCGGCCGAAGATTACGTGTCTGAGTTCCGGCGCTGGAGTGCAGACACTGCCTGGAACAATGCGGCCCTCCGCCATCAATTCCGGCTGGGTCTCTCAGAGCCGCTCAAAGACGAGCTGGCTCGCGTGGGGATACCACAATCCCTTGACGCCCTGATCGATCTGGCCGTCCAGATAGATCGCCGCCTGCGGGAACGCAGAGCTGAGAGATCCACAGGGCTCGCACCTCTCACCTGGAGAATGTCCACAGACTTTGGTCCCAACCCAAGCGCCACCTCCTTCTCCGTTCCACCAGACCCACTGGAGCCTGTACAAATTGAGCGCCCCCATCGACCACTGACGCCAGGAGAACGCCAGCATCATATATCTCAGAATCTCTGTCTGTACTGTGGGGGTCCCGGGCACCTGATTCGGAACTGCCCTGCCAAAGCTGGTAAGAGCGCACCCCTGCTTTCGGAGAGACTGATGTATCTGCCTGATCGTAAGGTACATTTCCTGCTTCCTATTTCCCTACGGCTCCCCGGTGGGGACATCCAAGTACAGGCTATTCTGGATTCAGGAGCATGTAGCTGCTTTGTTGATGCCACCTTTGCAGCTCAACACCGGGAAGTTTCCTTATCTGTGCTTGGTCCAAAAGGTGACAGTGACCAGGAAAGCCACCTGCTCGTTCCAGCACCCTACCATAACTTCCTGGACGTGTTCAGCAAGAAGGGGGCTGACGTCCTCCCACCACACAGATCTTATGATTGCCCAATCGATCTTCTACCCGGGACTGAAGTTCCCTTTGGGCGAATCTTTCCCCTGTCCAAAGTAGAGCTGGTTGCCCTCAAGGCATACTTGGACGAGAACCTGGCCAAGGGGTTCATCAGACATTCCACTTCACCCGCAGGAGCGGGAATCTTCTTAGTTGAGAAGAAGGACCACTCCTTGAGGCCCTGTATAGATTACAGGGCCCTTAATCAGATCACCGTCAAGAATAGGTATCCTCTACCCTTAGTCCCAGGACTCTTTCAGAGACTTGGAACCGCAACAGTTTTCACCAAATTAGACCTCCGTGGGGCTTACAACCTAATCCGTATCCGGGAAGGGGATGAGTGGAAAACGGCATTTCGCACCCGGTTCGGTCACTTCGAATACCTTGTGATGCCATTCGGACTTTGAAATGCCCCTGCTACGTTCCAGCACTTGGTGAACAATATTTTTCGAGACTTCCTGGACCTATTCGTAGTTGTCTATTTAGACGACATTCTAATTTTCTCCCCGTCTCTGGAAGAACACCGACAGCATGTAAAGATTGTACTCACCCGCCTCAGACAACATGGTCTGTACGCCAAGGCGGAAAAGTGCGCCTTTGAGTGCATCAACATTTCCTTCCTGAGTTTCTACATCACCACCTCCGGCATCTCCATGGACCCACAGAAAGTGGCAGCTATTCTGGACTGGCCAGCCCCAAGCGACAAGAAAGGAGTCCAGCGATTTGTGGGCTTTGCGAACTTCTACCGCAAGTTCATTAAGGGCTTCTCAGCAGTTATTTCCCCCATAACCCAGCTTACCAAGCAGGATGTACGCTTCCGATGGACTCCCAAGAAGCCTTTTCCAGACTCAAGAAGTTGTTCACCTCGGCACCCGTCCTGAAGCATCCGGATCCTGCTCTGCCTTATACCCTTGAAGTAGATGCTTCAGAAACTGCAGTAGGAGCAGTTCTCTCACAGAGGCGAGGTCCAAAAGCCTCACTCCACCCCATCGCTTTCTTCTCCAGGAAGCTTTCATCTCCAGAAAGAAACTACGATGTGGGTGACAGGGAACTGCTGGCAATAAAGGCTGCTTTGGAGGAATGGCGGTACCTTTTGGAAGGAGCCTCGCACCCTATCTTAGTATTTATGGATCACAAGAACCTTGGATATCTCCGGACTGCTAAGAGACTGAAACCCCGTCAGGCACGATGGGCACTTTTCTTCTCAAGGTTCCAGCTACATATAACCTATCGGCCGGGGGGTAAAAATGTTAAGCCAGACGCTTTGTCCCGTATGTTCCATGTCCCCGCGGACCATTCCCCACTAGATACAATTCTGCTGGCCCACAGTTTCCTACTCACAGAGGAAGACTTCCTTACACAGCTCAGGCAAGCCCTCGCCAATCTCACCATGTCACCGAATTCTGGACTTATGTCGAAAGACGGGCTGTGGTGGTACAGGGACCGGCTCTACATTCCACAGGAGCTACATTCAACCGTTCTTAACCGCTGCCATGATCTCAAACTGGCTGGACACTTTGGGGGGCGCAAGACGTCAGAACTATTATCACGCTCATTCTGGTGGCCCCGCCAAGCAGAGGACTGTAAAAATTATGTGGTGGCCTGCCCAGTCTGTGCCAGGAACAAGACAGAAAAGTCTAAAGCGTGGGGGCTACTCAACCCGCTACCCATTCCTGTACGGCCTTGGTCTCAAATCTCAATGGACTTTATAGTCGAGCTACCACCCTCTGCTGGATTCAACACCATTTTTGTAGTGGTAGACCGCCTCACAAAGATGGCCCACTTCATACCTATGAAGGGCACCCCTACAGCCGATGAAACTGCGGAAGCCTTCATCAAAGAAGTGGTGCGACTACATGGCATCCCTGGCAACATTGTCTCGGATAGAGGGGTGCAATTTACGTCCCGCTTTTGGAAGGCCCTATGCTCCTCTCTAGGTATCGACCTAGCCTTCTCCTCAGCCTACCACCCGCAGTCTAACGGAGAAACGGAGAGGACCAACCAGACTCTGGAACAGTATCTCCGTTGCTATTCCTCGTATGCCCAGGATGACTGGATCTCACTACTGCCAACTGCTGAGTTTGCTTACAATAACTCTGTTCATTCAGCTACAAAGCAATCTCCATTTTGGGCAAATCTCGGGTATCATCCCACCTTTATGCCCGATTTACCTACAGACAATGCTGTACCCGTGGCTCTGGAAGTTACACAATTCCTGGAAAGGAATAACAAACTTCTTCGGGAAACTATCGCTCAGACTCAAGAGGCCAGCAAAAAGAATTTCAACAAAGGAAGGCGGGAGAACTTATACTTCAAACGGGTCAACGGGTCTGGCTGTCCACAAGGAACCTGAGGCTCTCCTGTCCCTCTAAAAAGATGGGGCCAAAATTCATGGAACCCTTCCCAATTAAGAGGAAAATTAATCAAGTAGCTTATGAGCTGGAGCTACCTCCATCACTCCGCATCCATCCGTTCTTTCATGTGAGCCTACTCAAACCTGTGGTCAAAGACCTTTTCCCTGGGCGCAACACAGCTCCACCAGAACCGGTCTTGGTGGACGGAGAGGAGGAATTCGAGGTCGAGGCCATCCTTGACTGTAGGAAAAGAGGTGGGAACATTCAGTTTTTGGTGAAATGGAGAAGCTATGGACCTGAGGAGAGCTCTTGGGAGCCTGAAGAGAACGTGCATGCCAAGGAGCTGGTCAAAGCCTTCTGGAGAAGACACCCGACCAAGAGAGCCCGTTTGGGCATCCGGAGGCTGCCCCTTGGGGGGGGGGCAATGTTAGAAGAAGAGTGTGATAAGGGTTAATTGCATGTGGTTGTGGTTTCCTCTTAGTTGCTGAGAAGCAGCTCTATTTAAACTTCCTGTTTCCTGTAGCAAGTGCTGTTCGATCTATAACGTTACCGTGACCTGTATCTGCTCTGAAGTGACTTCCTGCATCTGTGACCCCGGCTATCTTTGGACTTTGTTTGCTTTCTGCCTGCCCCGACCTCCGGCTTGTCCACGACCCCTCTCCTGCCTGATCCCGTGTACTTCCGCTGCCCGCACGTTGCCGACCCTGCCTGCATCCCGACCATCCGCCTGTCTCATCCTTCTGTACCGCTTTGCCAGCACGTTGCCGACCCGGACTGTACCACTACGCTTCTGCCAAGCACGAGCTTCAGCGGACCTGCATCCACTGCCAGCGACCACGTCTAGCCCTCGTGCTCCCCTGTGCTCCCGAGCTCCCTGTCTTCACTATCAGGGGTTCGCGATCCAGGGCCGTAAGAGAGGTTGTCCCCTGCATAAGTCAGACTCGACCACCAGGTACGTGACAGGCTCTGAGGCTGCACAGTGACGGTGCAAAGCGTCAAAGGTGCTGCTAAGGATGACATCCAACACCCCAACACCTGCCCAAATTGGGGAGATCAGAAAGAGGGGCTCCCAGAGATCCATGCCACAAAAGCTGACAAATTTCTTTGCTGCCAAGGGGATCAAAGAGGGCACCTGCTCACACACACAGGACACTGCTGCAGAGGATTCCTCTTCTGGATCCAGCTCTACAGCTTCAACGGTATGTACGGCAGTGGGACGATTTCTCTCTCTGGGGATTATGAACTCTCACCCCCTGATAGTCCCACTACACGCAGCCCAACAAAATACAAGAAGGAAAGACAGGGAGAAATAGAGAGAGATGACTCAGATATGGAGGAGAGTTCAGCTGCAGAACATTCCACCCCAACTTCTCTTGAACATTTTCCTTCCTCTCCCCAACCAGTGTCAGTAGCTGATATGAACGAGATGTTAATATCCTTAAGAGACTCCATGCACTGCGATATGAGGAAAGCATTGCAGCACAGAATGACACGTTGAACAAAAAATGGAGGAAGCTTTTAGCGCCTATAATAGCATCGTAGATGCATTCCAAGACTAACAAACTGACATACAAAGGATGGCAGCCAAAATAGCGAACATGGAAGACCGCAGTCACAGGAACAATATTAGGTTCCGTGAAATCCCAGAATCTATCCCTGCCACTGAATTGCAAGGTTATCTGCATCAGCTAATCCATAAACTAATCTCAAGGGCTAATGAGATGGCACTAATAATAGATAGAGCACACAGGCTGCCCAAGCCGACCTATCACCCCAAACAGTGCCACGTGATGTTCTGGTAAGAATCCACTACTACCACATGAAAGAGGAAGCCATGCGTGCCATAAGAAATGCACTGCAGCTAGAAGGGCAATTTGCAGGGGTAGCACTATACTCTGACCTATCCCAGGCAACTATCCAACACAGAAAGAAGTTGCTCACAATTATGAAAGCCCTGCGGAACCATGACATTAAATATCAATGGGGGACCCCATTGAAATTGATTGTAACATATGAAGATAAAGTGATTAATATTTTCTCACTAGAATCTGGCCTCTGCAACGTAAAGGAATGGGGCATCATCCCTGCAGATATTCCTAAGGAAGAATGCCGAGGTCCCTCGAGACTTAGGCAGGAGTGGTCCAAAAAAATCCTAAGATCCTAAAATCCTAAGATCTGAAGAACAACCACCTCACCAGGTAGCTATATTGTGCAGTCCTTGAGTCAAGTTAAAGTGGATGTAAACCCACCACCCATCCAGTATAAACTAATGACACAGTATTAATGTATGTATACATGCAAGCCTCCTGCATCTATCCATACCTTGCAAATGTCCTTCCTGTAAGCACTAGAAGCTCTGTAAAACTGTGAAATCAGTAGGTGTCTGTGTTTGCTGGAGTTTGGTGGGTGGAGTTGTGATGTCACAAGCCTCCCCACCCACCTCTATACTGAGACATTGAGGAGGGAGGGAGGGGGGAGTGCAAAACTTTTTCTGCTGTGTGAAGGAGATAAGCAAAGTGCTTGTCACTCACAAAGTAAGGGGCGGATCGACTGTGTATTTCCCTGTTAGTCTGACTTTCTCTTCCTGAAAAAAGATAAGCTCATTACTCACAGTTGGATTAACTCTTCGTGGCAAGACTAGGCACAGATGACATAACATGCTATACTCTACCAGGCAGAATTATTAATTACATTTTTTTTTCGGGTTTACATCCACTTTAATGCTTATGGACACATTTGTGCCTCCACACGGGTGGGAGAGGAAGACACAATATAAAGCCCATTCTGTTTATTTGCAGTGCATACAGCTGCCGGTACCCGGGGGATCCTTTTTATGTTCCATTGGTTATCTTTAGTTCCACTAAGCTCTGTCCTCACCAGCAGTCCACAAGATGCTATGCTCAACCCTCAAACCGAAACAGACACCTCACGGAATAAGCTATTCTGAGAAACTCTGACATGTTTGATTCATCACTCCACATTACATTATAAAGATTAATAGAAGGCAATACCTTCAGTACAACACCCTCAGTACAACACGACATACATCAGTACCCAAAGACTTACATCCTTCCATCATTAAAAAATGGATTCCGAAGACTCGCCCACAATAACCAACTCCTACAATGACTATTAAATTCCTTTTTCTTAATGCTAAAGGCTTGAACAGCCCCTTTAAGCACAAGCTCACGTGGACAGAAGCACAAAGATTGAAAGGAGATGTTTTCAGCATTCAAGCCATGATGTCCGTTCTACAGCGTGTGGTGTTCCTGAGAGACCTGTTACCTGTTTACCTGTGACCCGGCTTGCTTGACCTTGATTGACATTTGCCTGTCCATGACCACTCTTCTGATCATCCCTTTGTACCTCTGCTGCCAGCCAGTTGACAACCCTGCCTGTACCTTATGATCCTTCTACTTTACCCTTCTGTACCACGTTGCCAGCCAGTTGCCGACCCAGCCTGTACCACTACCCTATCCAGCTGCACTAGCCTCGCAGGACATCCCATCACCATCTGTGGACCAGTTCAGCCCTTGTGGCATCCTGCACTCCAGAACCGCCTGTCTGCTCTATCAGGGGTTATTGAATCAGGCGCGCAAGAGTGGTTACTCCCTGCAAAAGTCAGACTCCACCACCAGGTGCGTGACATTAACAGGCAGCCATGTCCGAGTCTGCGCGGGGAGTACCCTCTGCCATGGAAGAACTCTGTGCCCACCTAGCAGGGCTCACGCAGGTGGTCAAGAACCTGCAGGAGGGCTACATCTGCCTGGAAAAATGGGTGCAAGAGTTGGCGGCACCTGCTGCTCCGGGGACTAGTCGGTCTGCTGTGGCCCTTCCATCAGAACCCAAGGTGCCCCTGGTGGACAAGTTTTCTGTGGATCGCAGTAAGTTCTGGTGGTTCCGTAACTCCTGCGAACTTTACTTTGGACTTCAACCCCGCACCTTCTCCCTTGAAGCTACCAAGGTGGGATTAGTGATCTCCCTGCCACCCGCGGAACCCCAAGCCTGGGCTCACTGCTTGTGGGAACAGAGATCCCCAGAAGTCTCCACTTTCACTGACTTTATTCTTTGAAGTGATGGCCCGTCTATATGAGGACCCTCATCAGGCCGCAACAGCTGAGGCTGCCTTGCACTCTCTCTAGCAAGGCCGCAGCACAGCGGAGGAATACTCTGAATTCAAGCGCTGGAGTGCGGACACAGCCTGGAACAATGCAGCCCTGTGTTGCCAGTTCCGTTTAGGCCTGTCAGAGTCCCTCATACCTTGGATGCTATGATAAACCTGGCCATCCAAATTAATCGCCGACCCCGGGAACGCAGAGCAGAGCAATCACCTAGAGCCACACATTTGACCTGGATGCTGCCCCGTGTGCCCAGCTACCCAGCCTCAGCCTCCTCTGGACCTGTTACCTCTCCTCCTCTCTCGCTGGATCGTCCTGAACCCATGCAAATAGGGCTTCTTCGCCCTTCCTTCACCCCTGAGGAGAGACAAAGACGACGGGCTCACAACCAATGTCTATATTGGGGGGAACCCGGACATATGGTGAGATCCTGCCCAGTTAAATTTGGTGTTTACCAAAGAATGTGAAGGAGGAAGCCTCTACAGCTCTCTATGCTTCCCACCTTATTGTTTCCATTTTCTTGCAGCATCCCAGAGGGAATATCCAGGCGCCAGCAATTATTGACTCTGGAGCATGCAGCTGCTTCATTGAGTAAACAAAAGAAAGAATAAACCGCGCTTACATCACTAGAAACCAACCAAGTGGATATTACTCTACCTGGATATAAGTCATGCAGACGCTACCAAAACTTAAACACCTACTATTATACACTATGTGTAAGCCAAAGAAGACCTACAAAAGCTGGTACACTTATCTACATCAATACATTGTGTAGCAAAATGACAAAATGAATAGCATATAAACAATAAAATACAATTGAATTGTGCAAATCTGCTGTCCAAAGAAACAATATACGATGCAGCCTTAAAGTGCAATAAAAAGTGTCTCTGTGCAACAAACAGAGAAATTTTCAATCCTGAAGGGTCTCCTTTAGACCAGGGTAAGGAAGGATATGCGCAAACCAATTCCAAGGTATTACTTTAAACAGTCCAAAATAATGTGACAGAATAGTGATCCTTCACCACACAGTGCACCACAGTGGTCAATCCTACTCACCAGATTGCCATGATTCTCATTACAAGAATCAATAGCGCTTTGTAATCAAGCCTTTGGGTATCCAGATTTCGATGTTCCTGAGCTGCTTCCACGAACGGTCGGTAAACAAAGGGATCCATCAACCGAATGTGGACTTCGTGAGGCTCATACCAGCATATACCCAGTAGCAGGAGTAGTCACAATTTATTAAGCTTAAAACATACAGTAAAATCAAGACAAGCTTACGAACGTGTATATGGTGCAGGGGACGCCGATGCACTCCACCTGCATAGCAAACGAACGGAAGTGACGGGCCGGAAACAGCACTACCCTACACTGTGTTTGATTAGTATATGCGCTGACATCATCAGGGGGTCAACATTCATTTACTGGATCCCATAGTTTACCGACCGTTCGTGGAAGCAGCTCAGGAACATCGAAATCTGGATACCCAAAGGCTTGATTACAAAGCTCTATTGATTCTTGTAATGAGAATCATGGCAATCTGGTGAGTAGGATTGACCACTGTGGTGCACTGTGTGGTGAAGGATCACTATTTACTTGCACGTTAAGGCTGCATAGTATATTGTTTCTTTGCACAGCAGATTTACACAATTCAATTGTATTTTATTGTTTATATGCTATTCATTCTGCTACACAATGTATTGATGTAGATACCAGCTTTTGTAGATCTTCTTTGGCTTACACATAGTGTATAGTGTGCTTATATAGAATTGCACCTTATCAGTAATTTGCACAGGTTCGCTTCACCAAGTAGGTGTTTAAATTTTGGTAGCGTCTGCATCACTTATATCCAGGTGGAGTAATATCCACTTGGTTGGTTTCTAGTGATGTAAGCGCGGTTTATTCTTTCTTTTGTTTACTCAAGTTCACACTTCAGTGTGTTACGCCAGCAGCTACACATCACTGTTTTTTAGGCCCAGCTTCATCTAGTAGCATTCTTCTCCCGCAAGCTATCTCCCCCAGAGAAAACTATGATGTAGGGGATAGAGAACTGCTGGCCATTAAGTCCACTCTTGATGAATGGCGGTATATGTTGGAAGGGGCCACACATCCCATCTTGATCTACACAGATCACAAAAATTTAGAATAGCTCAGAACAGCCAAGAGACTCAAGCCCCGCTTCTTTTCTTGCTTGTTGTTTCACATCACATACAGGCCTGGATCAAAAAATGTAAAGCCGGATGCTCTGTCCCGAATGTTCTATGAACCTGGAACCTCAGTCCTTCTGGACACTATCCTTCCACCACAAAACATTATGCTATCACAGGAAGACTTGCTCTCTCAGATCAGGCGAACCCTTGCTGGTACCTCTGGGCCAACCGACCCTAATGTGCTCTCAAAGCATGGGCTGTGGTGGCATGGCAACCAGATCTATGTTCCAAAGGAACAACGCGCAACCGTCCTCACACTCTGCCATGATCATAAACTGGCTGGGCACTTTGGCGCTTGCAAAACCACGGAACTCCTGCTACGTTATTTCTGGTAGCCATTAGCCAGTCAAGACTGCCAAAAGTATGTCAACTCCTGCCCCATTTGTGCACAGAACAAGACCAGTAAGACCCGAGCTTGGGGGCTACTGAACCCACTGCCGATTCCTGAGCGACCCTGGTCCCGGATCTCTATGGACTTCTTTGTTGAATTGTCACTCTCCGATGGATACAATGCTATTTTTTGTGGTTGTGGACCATCTAACGGCTCATTTCTTCCCCATGAAGGGCACTCCTACTGCTGCGGAAAACCGCAGAAATCTTCATTAAAGAGATTGTCCACCTTCATGGAGTTCCAACTAACATTGTGTAGGACCATGGAGTCCAGTTCACATCCCGGTTCTGGAAAGCCTTATGCTCTGCTTTGGAAATTGAATTATCCTCTTCCTCTCTGCCTACTATCCCCAAACAAATGGACAAACTGTGAGAACGAACCAAACCCTGGAACAGTATCTCCGCTGTTTTTCATCGTTCTCTCAGGATGATTGGGTCACATTATTACCACTAGCTGAGTTCACTTACAATAATACTATCCACCCAGCAACCAAACAATCACCGTTCTGGGCGAACCAGGGCTACCACCCTACATTTCTGCCCAGAATAACACCAGAAAGTGAGGTACTAGCCGTGCATGAAACTGCCAAATTCTTGAATACAAATCAGAAACTCCTGCAGGAGACATTGTCCAGAACGATGGAACACAAAAAAATCACCTTTGATAAGAAAAGGCGAGGTGACCTGGATCTCCAACCAGGTCTGGCTTGCCACAAGAAATCTAAGATTAGCCTGCCCATCTAAGAACATGGGACCCAGATTCATTGGTCCTTTCCCTGTGAAGCGGAGGATTAGCCAGGTAGCTTATGAACTTGACTTTCCTCTGTCTCTACACATTCATCCGGTCTTTCATGTTACCCTGCTGAAGCCATGGACCCTAGATTCCTTCCCGGGATGAACCTCTGCCCCACCGGAACCGATTCTGGTGGATGGTGAGGAGAAGTTTGAAGTCAAAGCTTTCCTGGATTGCAGGATGAGGGGCAATTCCATGCAGTATCTGGTCAAGTGGAAGGGATATGGTCCAGAGGAGAGCTCCTGGGAGCCCGAGGCAAATGTGCACGCAAAGGAATTGATTAGTGTATTTAAAAGAAACCAGCTTGGCGAAGAACCCACCTGGGCATCCGGAGGCTGCCCCTTGGGGGGGGGGCAATGCCAGGAGACATCTGCTGCAACTACTATTTCTAGAACTAGAATGCCTGTGCGCAGGCGGGAGCGCACACGCACACAGCAGGTGCGTGCGCGTGGCCGGACAAGCTAATTACATTCTGCAGCGTGTGGTATTCCTGAGAGACCTGTTACCTGTACCCTTTTACCCGGCTTGTTTGGCTTTGATTGATATCTGCCTGCACCAATCCCGTGTTGTCCATGACAACTCTTCTGATCATCCATTTGTACCTCTGCTGTCAGCCAGTTGACAACCCCGCCTGTACCTGACGATCTTTATGCTTTACCCTTCTGTACCATGTTGCCAGCCAGTTGCCAATTCAGCCTGTACCACTACCCTATCCAGCTGCACAAGCCTCGCAAAACATCCCATCACCATATGTGGACCAGTCCAGCCCTCGTGCCATCCTGTACTCCACAACCGCCTGCCTGCTCTACCAGGGGTTCAGGTGCGCAAGAGTGGTTACTCCCTGCATAAGTCAGACTCCACCACCAGGTGCGTGACAGACTCATTTTGCTGCGCTTAAAGTACCCAAATGTTCCTACAAACTCAACCCTCATATATTTTTTGCGAATGCCAGCACAAAGCACAACAAAGTCCTCATCGCCATCAAGAACTCTATTGCATTTACCAGTGAAAGCCAAACTAGCATACATAAAACCCCCCTGATGGCGCCAAAGTGCAACACCCTAAGGATATTGGTAATATAGTTAAAAAATATTATAGCACCCCATATAACCTGAGTTCTGATCCAACCATCGATGGAAGGAATTGCACAATTCCTGTTCTCAATCAAGCTTCCCTCCATAAGCCCAGGTAGTCTAAAACCCCTTAACTATCCCTTTACCACTGAAGAAGTCTCTAAAGTGCTAGACTCACTGGCACTGAATAAATCTCCAGGCCCAGATGGCTTATCAGCAGAACACTACTGAATCTTTAAAGAATTACTTATTCCACACTTATTGATGATGTTTAATGAAGTAGTGTCCTCTGGTTCAATCCTGAAAGAAATGCTTAGAGTTACTTTACCTAAAACAGGGAAAGACCCTGACTCCCCTCAGAATTGTAGGCAAATATCCCTTTTAAAAGATCTATGCTAAAATAATAGCGTACAGGCTGGCAGAAGTTACCCCATTATTAATTGCCCCTGACCGAGTAGGATGTGTGCTAAATAGACAAGCGCCTGATGGCACTAGAAGAATCCTGAACTTACAACGTATAATGGAAAACCGTAAAATACCAGCAGCCTTTTTAGCTTTGGATGCTGAAAAGGCCTTTGATAGGGTCCACTGGAGATACCTAACAGCAACGTTAACTAAATTCAGATACTCGGGTTTCATCCACTCAGCTATTTTAGCATTATATTCTAAACCATCAGCACAGGTGTTTACCTCTTCAGTACTATTGGATGCCTTTTCCATTACCAATGGTACTAGACAGGGGTGCCCTTTAACTCCCCTGATCTTTACATTGGTAATGGAACCCTTGGCTGAAGCGATAAGAGCATCCTCTTCTATATTAGGCGTAACAGTAGCAGGGAAGCCCTATAAATTCGGCCTTTTTGCGGATGAAGTCATCCTGACTCTCTCCAACCTAGAATCCTCCCTCCCGGCAGTGAATAGGATAATTGAAGCCTCTTATTACAAAATCAATATATCAAAATGCCAAGCCCACCCTTATTAATCTTAATAGAAAGGACTTAAATCAATTTTCCCCTGTAATTGGCAGTCTACCCATATCCAATATCTAGGAATCTATTTAACAATAAAGTCCAAAAACTTACATAGGAAAATTATAAAAGACTACTGTGATCAGTTCAAAATGAGCTTTCGCAATTAAGTAAACATGAAATCTCCTGGTTAGGACGCATAGTCAAGATGGTAACTCTGCCAAAAACATTATATATATTTAGAACTGTACCAATACCGCTCCCAAACTCCTTTTTTTACCCTACTAAATTCCTTTCTACGGTCATTTATATGGAAAGGCACTAAAGCCCGAATTGCTTTTTCAGTGATGGTAAAACATAAATCTAAAGGGGGAATGGGAGTCCCGTTAATTAAAGACTACTATGGAACTACTTTACTCGATCAGCTGAAGGCCTGGTTCGACCCAGCCCCAACTAAACCTTGGGTCCTGATAGAACAGGCTATGGTTCAAAATAAAATTCTCAAGACACTACTGATAGCGGCGGCAGCCAAGCGTCCGATTCATTTACGTGAGCATCCTTCCATCCTTGCATACTAGTCAGCATGGAAAGACCTCTTGGAAATGAAAAAGGAGCACATACAGGTATTTTTTAAGGAAGCCCCCATTCAGATATTCAAATCTCTTATCCCAACATTCTCGGTGGAAACATGGGTAAAGAAGGGTATCAAAACATGGGGTGAAGTACCAAAAGAAGAGAAAAACAGAAATGGCTTTAAAACTTATCAAATCAATCATCTAATTTAAACCATGGCTTCGGCCACCCTATATATTGACAAACTAGCCTGGGAAGTGTACAATGATCATTCAAATCCCAAAGGAGGTATATCACATTTGTACTCCATGCTACAGCAGGAAACTCCTTTGAAACAAAATACTGCTATTATGAAATGGGAAAGGGAACTAGTGGTAACATACTCTGAACAACAGTGACTACAGGCCGTTAAACACAATCTAAGTGCTACACACTGTGTTTCACACTGGGGAAACATATTCAAGGTCTTATATAGATATTAACCCCAGTTTGCCTACCACAAATGTACCATGATACTTCTGCAGAGTGTTCGCATAAAGCGGGAATTTCTTACATATCCTTTAGCATTGAAAATCGACTGCTAGTTTTTGGCAATCAATATTCAAACTGTTATCAAGGACTACAGGGTGCATAACCCGTCCATCGCCAGGACTGGCCCTCGTAGGACTTAATATAGAAAAATTCCCCCCGGGCATAAAATCGCTGGTTATACATATTTTGATAGCAGCCAGAATAACAATTATGTCCAAGTGAAAAAGTGACTGTGCACCCACAATAGAAGAGGTCATCACTTAAGTGAAGCTCAAATGTTCATATGAACATGCTTACGCCAAATCCCAAGGCAAAGGCGAAAAATTTTGTAAGTAATGGGAAAGCTGGCTAAAACTGTATAAAACTTAGAGTATCAGATGTCTCAACTGATATCTATTATTTGAATATAATGACTGGTGAGGACAATATAATGTTACATTCTTTATAGTTTGTTTTTCTTTCCTATTTTATGTTTGCTTTTCATCAAAGCGGTTAGATAGTTAACCTTGATAATACTTTCACTATAGCTATTCAAATAACCGCAGGAATATAACATAGAATAGGAAGAATACTGTATCTGATATAGTAGCGTTGGTTCTTAAGACATCCTTTAATAGACCTGCCTACAGTTTGTTCCCAGTAGGGGTGGCAGGTCCTTCCTTGTGAGAGAAGGAAGAAGCCACAGCATTATCGGGCCTTACCCTGCTATGATGGTTACCTAGATATACCATATACAATCTACCTGTACTACAATTGTCTGGGATAACCACGTAAATGCAATACTAATTTTTTGTAATACTTACCACTGTATACTTTTGAAAAATCTCAATAAAAATTAAAAAAAAAAAAACCACTATATTACACATAGGAGAATTAGGTTTCAAAGGTATGTTTTCTCTGGTTAGGCTAATCTCAGATCCACTGTCAATGAAAAAATTTATATTTTTACCATTCAGCAAACCTTGTATATATGGTCTACCATTCTCATCCACTATAATTGGAGCAACATATTGTAATGGTAGAGGGATTGCATCTCAATGTATTTCTAATTTTGGCAATGGCAATAAACCATTTCTGTCAGTGACAGCTCCTTTCACCATGTTGTCTGAACTGCTGTTAACAGTCAAATTACTGATCTGTTTGACTTTGGTGACATAAGGCAATTCAGTCAAACTTGTATCTTGACATATTAAAGCAGGTTGTACAAAAGCTGCTTTTTCATTCTCCATATCTTTAGTTTTTATTTGTAAGTCTCTTTCACATTTACAACATTGTTTTCTTTTATGGCCAGATTTATGACAGTAAAAGCACATGATAGACTCTGCTTGTCTCACTTGCCTACACCTCTCATTGTCATTCTTGCTGAGACCTGTTGTTTCCGACATGTCTGTTCCCTGACTATTTTTGTCACATCGAATCATAGCCACCTCATGTGTGAGATTACCCTGTGTCCTTATTTTATCAATGAAGCTTACTATATTGTTTACATTTTGTCGTTCCTGTGCTATGGCTAATGAAGTTGGGTCAAGGTATTTAAATTTTTTTATGAAAGCCATTTTCAAACCTGGGCCATCTTCATTGTCTACTCCAAATATCATTTTATATGCTTTGCAGGATTTAATTTTAAACTCAAAAGGGTCTTCTTCTGCAGTAGTCTGTAAGTCTAACATTTCTATGGACAGTATTTGCTCGTGCATTGCAACAATTGTCACAGTCTGTTTGTAGCGTCACTAAGTCTTTCCTGACCTTGGTCATCAATAACAGATGAATTAATTTGTTTAGCAAAATTGACAGGAACCCACAGCTGAAATATGTAATTGCGTTGATCATTTGACAGATTAAAACGATCCGCAAACATTTCAAATAAATCCCAATTAGAAAATACATCTGTCTTTAAGTAATAAACTGGAAAGTCTTTTAAAACTTTCATTAATCTGTCATGTATTTGCAACTTAGTTTTGCAGTTCTACATAAAAAGTTTTTTTTTATGTTTAATCTCTATTTCATCAACAGCATCAACATTCCCCATTTCTGAACTTTCAGGAATATAAGAAGGTTGAGGCTTAGACTTGAATTCAGATTTTTTGTCATCTGTTATTACAGAAATTTGTCTACTGCCATTTTTAGATTTAGATTCTCTATGTAGTTACAAAAAATCTCACAGTTTGGACAACTAAGAGAATCTTGGGACACATTTTCATGTATTGCTGTGTTCTGTACATTGTTAGTCTCTGCCTGCTTTAATGTACAAACATTTTTGACAGGTATATTAATAATCATCTTATTAAATATTCTTACCAACTTTAACACATTCTTTATCTTTTTCTGTAATGTGTGCACAGTAAACCTGGATTTATCAATCAGTGTATTGGTCTGTAAACATTCATTATACATATATGCCCACAAATGACTGTCATTTGGATAAAAAGACACATCTTTAAACTCTAGCTTGCTTTCTCTAGCTATTTCATCAATAAAATCCATATGTTTTACTCACCGTGATCAGATGTTCAGCTGGAACTGGACCTCTTGTTCACATCTGAAGAAACACAAACGCCTCTCGGTTGATAGGTTCAGGACCATCTTTGTCTCGAGACTTGAATGTTCGCAAAATTGCGCCAATCTCTCCCCCCTCAGCGAGGATCAAGATTTCCGTAAAAATGGAAAAATTAGGGTAGTGCCTGGCTCGCCAATGAAAAATATTGAAGATAACTAATATTTTTGTTATCTTATAGGCGTTTATGGAAGATTAATATTGATAGTCAGACTGACTTAAAAACAAAGTGTGAGTTGGTTGTCACACAGTTGGCATCATAAATACAATGCAAAAAATATAACAGTTCAGTTCAATGTAGGTAAAAATATATGAAAATAAAATAAATAGTTATAAAGCTGTAACAAGCTTATGGAAGCATGTGTGCTTTTCGTCTCTATACTGTCTAAAGTGATCAAGAAGAAGCAGGAAATGACGTTATCTTCGGCTTCTGAGAGAAGGCAGCTGTTCTAACTTTTCAGAAGGTATAAGAATAGACTTTGTGTGTGGAATTGCCTGAGCATTGAGCACAATTTTGTCTGTGTGTGTGAATGTGAGTGTGTGCCCCCTGAATATCGATCTGTTGTAATTTAATACTTGATGTAGACGTCATAACATCACATCGCTGAAAAACCTTTTATGACACTGCATTCATTTCTGATAAGCTCAGCACTTTGCTATTCAGAAGGAGGTACTAATTCAGTCATATATAGTATTTGATTGACAAGCCCACATGTAACACACTGTTCTTGTGTAGTAATGTGCTGATCATGGAATATCATATAATCAAAAGTCTGCTTAAAGTAACACATATTAGCAACGTATTCAACACTATATAAATACATACAAACACTAATGATTATAACTGAGATTACACTAATCATGGTTTTGCTGAAATTATTGCATAAATTGGATTTTTCTGGGCATGAAATAGAATGAAAAACACTGTTATTGCCAGTATGTGCTACTCTGTTCAGCTTTGGGTCAAATCCAACACCAAGAACTCTCTCTGTATGGGCCAGGAAGAAATTCACTACTCCTCCAGTCAGGACACAATTAGGAAAACCTTCAATTGAATGGTATCCACCTCCTCGCCAATGTAGACAATCGCCTTCATCGTCACCTTCTTCCCAGATGAGTTTGAAGCTGAAATGATTACCTGCCACATTGCCACCTACCTGTAAAAAGCAATATTGAACAATGATACTGATACACAGTTGTCAGTCCTGGCCATGAAGTGAACTAAAGTGATTTTCTGATTAGAATTGAAAACATTCTTGACTAAGCTTGATGAGGAAGAAAGAGACCCTACAATGTAGTTAGAAAGCTGCCACCACCAAGTTAGATTAATAGGAGCCGAGGAGAGCATCTTTTTCTAGCAAAGCAATTTTTCATCAACAGACCGCAAATATCAAAACACTAAGTAATACATTTCCCTTAAAAACAGAGCGATTGCCCCAGGGCCATGCTTCTGGGCCCGCTGCATAGTAATATTAACCACTTCCAGCCCAAGACAATTCTGACACTTTGCTCCTACAATTAAAAACTCACCAATTATAATGATACGTCGCCCGGGTCTTCGTACCGGGACCCCGTTAGCGAGACAAAAATTCCCTTTACATAATGAATCACAAAACTATAAACGCCAGACAACTACTTTTTAACGAAACGATCTTTTTCTACGAGAGGAGCCGAGGATAATTAGATTGAACCACCACCGTCGAAAGATTGATGTAACATCCCAGAGAAAGAAGGAGTAGTTCGAATCAGTTCTTACAAAAGTTAAGATTAGTCTTTTAGTGAAATCAAGTGAAGTACCGGTCCTGACTGTTGACACATAGTCATAGTAACAAGTT
>BLSH010234146.1:216715-230320 GCA_018402905.1 Glandirana rugosa | reverse complement strand
ACCCAGCAAGTTGGTGTGTGAATACTCGGGAGATATAGCAGTTGGCTGTGTGAAGCACAAGGGAGCCAGCGGCAGTGGGAGTCCGAGTTTTGTTGGGAGGCTGTGATGCTACAGTGAGAGGCTGTGAGATGGAGGCCAGATCTGCACAACGGGGATACCAAATTGGTATGTGCATCAATCTGTGTTGAAGTCCAAAGTTCAAGTTCAAAGTTCCAACAAACCATTCTAGTCAGGCAAAGTCAGTTGGAAGGCTTGTGGGACTTTATCGCTACATCAAGAGTCTTATTCAGAGAGTCTCGGAGTCTGATATGTGCTGTTGCACCTATCCAAAGGGTGTCCTGGCCCTAACCCTCTCTCCCAAGTTTTTGAAGAGAAAGATAAATCTCTTTTGTTCTGCATCATCAAAGTGTCTGGCTCCAAACTCAGTTATTCTATCTGCACCCACTATGCATATTAACCCACACTGTGAGGATGGATGTCAGTCCTCCCTGACTCTAAAGGTCACCATCAGGCCTGTGGAGGTCAGGGCCTGGGCTACACTTGTTAAGGTAAAGAGGAGGAATGCAGTTGCTATATGAAACCAAGACCTAGAGCACAGTACATTGCAGTCAGTTGGGATGAGTGGTACCTAATGTAGGTGACAGGTCCTCCAGTAGCGAGAGTGTCAATGTTTTGGCTCCCTCCCCAGTGGTTGGTTTCCCAAAGAAATTGCGGCTGAACCCACACTACAGAGACCCAAAGCCTGGCCACATGGTATGCAATGGATGGGGTTAACAAGTACATGCATGAGGTCTGCACTAAGTGCTCGATGGTACTCCATTCTATCACTGTGAGTGAGATGGCAGAGGTAGGCTGGACTGGTGGAGATGGCACGGGCTCAACAGTGTCCCTCCAAATTGCAACATACATCAGAACTAGTGAAAGGTACATTGCAGCTGGTTGGGAAGTGTGGTACCTGGTGTAGGTGCCAGGTCCACCGATAGCGAGGGGGTCAATGTTCTTGCTCCCTGTCCAGCGGTTGGTTTCCCAAAGCAACTGAGACTGAACACATGTTACAGAGACCATAGCCTGGCCACATGGTATGGGAAGTAAGGAAGGTCCACTCTAAGTGCATGGTGGGACCCCATTCTGTCACTGGGAGTGAGATGGCAAAGGTACGTTGGACTGGTGGAGAGGGCATGGGCTCAGCAGTGTCCCTCCGAATTGCAAAATACATCACGCAAGGGTGTGCAGTGAAACGGGACAGCACTTTTACCAAAGAACAGTGAAGCCGCTCATCTCCAAGTCGGGAACTGCCTCAAGGTTTGATTCTCACATGAAGGCGATACTTGGGCATAGGTGAATGCATGCATGAGGAAAGGTGCCCCCACCTGCAGGTCAAATGGCCCCTCCCACATGGGAGTGGAAGTGCAAAAAATATTGAAGAGACCAACAAATCAGAAAAAACAAACATCTACCACACACCTGCAAGAACTGACCTTAGTCCTGCAGCACTGGCATCATAACCAACATGAGCATCAAAATAGGGGTTACCGGGAAAACAAGTTCTTAAAATATTAAACTTGCAAGGAAACATGCTCAGTAAGTTAGCATACTGTTTATACTGACAATAAATGCAACAACCATATATTTTACTGTAACTAATAGTACTGCCATTAGGTGGTAGTGTTACTTTGATTCTTAGGACCCTTTCAAACTGCTACACTAAAAAGTGCTATGCGTTTTATAAGTTTTGCCTTAAAATTTAGTGCAATGCATATGCGGTGATTTACAACCCCAGTGGCTGCCAGCTCTGCTATTCACTGGTTATGTAACATGAACCTGCCGGCATCCTTAACCACCAGCAGATAGCTACACATACAATGGTATCTCCATGGTGGTCACCCCCAGCCAGTGGCGGGTGGTGTTTTTTTTAGGTCACCAGCACCCCCCAGGCGGGCTGTGCTCCTACAGGCTATGGGCGGTGGGCAGTGGCTCCTGTGTCCTCCCCTCCTCTTCTGCATTCTGGCGTCTGTTCCCTCTTAGGCGTCCAATACGATTGCCTGTCCTTTCAGCCAATCAACTCACGGGTCTCAAGACCCGCTTCCTGATTGGCCAGGAGGAGGATCAGTGTGAAAATAGAGAATATTCATTCGCTATTGTCACACAACTGGGTGGGCACAGAGTGCAGTGCTCTGCGCCCACGAGTCCACCCTTTTTTGAAGCCTATAAGAGCCTCTGGCTCTAATTACGTGTTTCAAAGAAAAATACCCCCCCAGTGGAATCCACACGTCTGGCGACCTGCATGTAGATCAGGGGGCCGGATGCATGGAGGGGGGGCAGCATCCGAGTGCCCCTAATGGACAGGCCACCACTGCCCCCAGCTCCTCTCTGCTCAGTCTCTTGTGCAGGAGCCATCGTTACTTCTGGAACATTGCATGGGGGGAGTAGCTAGGAAAGTTGGGCGACTTTCTGACAGTGAATGAAGGAGAGGAAGTTGGCCGCACTGACTCCTTCACAAGAACAGACTAAGCAGAAAGGAGCTGGGGATAACCACCATTGAGATACATGGAAGGTGGAGGGCAATCTACTGTATGTGTAGCTATTCGCAGGTTACTAAGGATTCCGCCACGGCGCCATGTGCCATCTCATTAAGTACCAGCATCCTAAAAAATAAAGTAATGTGAACACTTTTGTATTTCCATTGATTTACAATGGAAAGTTTGTTTTTTGCTGCACTTTTGAAAAGCACACCAAAGATGAAGCATGCAGTACTTTTCAGACCTCAGCACAAACATAGTGCAGTGATATGAAAAGTCACATACGATTTAAAGGGGAATAATTTTGACGTGCCTTTGTCACGCTGGAGATGTGTCTTCTAGCGTGGCAAAGGCACACCAATGTGGAAGGTTCCTCATATATAATGTTCTTTCTAGCGGTACTACATTGTTCATGCTTTTGTGTTCCTGTTTTCCAATACCACAAGAAGACTCAGCCATGTGTCCATCTTCATCTTGACTGGTAAAAGTCATATCTGCAGCAGCTTTCCAAAAAGTATTGGTCTAAAATGCCTAAAATACTCTGAAACAGAGAATGGCACAAGTTGTAAAACACAAGCTAATCCAAGGAAGTATCCAATTATGTTCCAGACTCCTATACCTACCATACAATTTAGAACAAAATGGTGTAGCAGAGAGAAGGAACCACATTTTATGGTCCCATTCACACTTGCAACTAGGGCCATTTGCTATTAAATGTGGAGCCCCAGTGGGGGTTCCCGCCAATTGGCTATAGACTGAAGCTCCATTGAAAGCAATGGGAGGCTGACAGCTCACACAGATATTCAGGGCTTGTAATCACTCAAGCAGCAATTACCTGAATGAGTGACCCTGGAAGCAGACTGTCTGTGCCCAGGGTCGATCATTCTCAGGTAATCGTTCCATGAGCGAGTATATGCAAGTGGCCACGATTAACTGTGGGAGCTGTCAGCCTACCATTGCTATCAATGGCGCTACCATCCACAGCTAATTATAAAGATCTTTTGCTGGGTCTCCTGCATGTAATTGCTAATGGCCCCATTCGCAACTATGACAACCTGTTATCTCCAAGTAATGAGAGTTGATCAGTTGAGCTCAATCCATAATCAATAAAATATCTGCTATAGCAGAGAACAAACTTATGCACCACTGTGATGTTAAGCATGCTTTCTCATTCTGCCAAAAATTAAAATAAAATATGATTTGACATGAACTTTAAAGCCGTGTTAAATACATTGTAAAGAAACCATAAATCTAGGTCAGTGGTATCCAAATTGCGGCCCTGGGGGCACCATTCTCTCTACTGACACCATCAATGGGGCACTATCCTTATTAAATCAACAATGGGGCACTATTCCTCCCATTGTAACCGATAATAGGGCTATTCCCACTGACCACAGTCTGCCCCCCTAAAGCCTGAAGGACTGTGAATTGGCCCTTTATAGTAGCACTCAGATCTCACCATATCCAAGTTGGTTCCTTCCAATACATCAACTAGTTTTTCTATTTTTGTGTTCTCTGTAAACAGAAAGTCATCATCCACCCAGAGGAAATATTTGGTGGTTACTTGGGATACAGCAAGATTCCTGCCTGCAAACCAGCCCTGGAAAAAACAAGGCATGTTTATTGCTCAGAAATATTTCATTCTCTGATCTTTAGCCACTATTGAGTTAATAATCCTTCAGAAATTAGAGATGTGCAACATCAACAGGATTGGGAACCATTGTCACTATTAGGAAGCTGATTCAGAGCAATGTTGTACAGCTGATGCCGGAGTGGGTGCATAGAGACAGGAAGGCTGAAAGGCTGGAGAAGATGTAACAAGGGATGAACATTTGCTTGGAATTATTGACATTTCTCCAACTGTCTATGCCATGCTCATGCAGACACATCATTTAAAGTTGAACTCCAGGCACATGGCTGGCAAAGGAGGGGACCTTATTTTTCCTCTGCTGCAGTTCATTAAGGCTGACCATACATGGATCTTTTTTTTTTTCAGCCAGCCAGCTGAAAATGAACAGATTGCCCTATCCACACAAGCGAGGTGTGAATGAATCCTCCCCACTTTGCTATTGTATTCTGACAGAAGGGCTCCTCTGCTGTCAGAATACACTGCACAGCACTGCACCTATTGGCCGCAAGCTGCTGACTGGCAAAAGTCTTCCAACAGTTCCATAAAACAAAAGCCAATTGTTATAATGGCTTCTGTCAGGTGGGAACAGCCATAGATCGATGAAAATGTACTCAGTCCCTGCTGAATCAGCCAAATTTTAATCCTGCCAATCAGCCAATTTTCAGACTTGAAACAAACTTTGAGGACAAAAAAAGATTGGATCCTGGACTTTCTACTCCCTCCGGAGTGACTTCTATCTCCTAACAGGTCAGCAATACAGTCTCTGTAAGGAGCAATTGGCCCCCTTTAAATAAACCTTGTCAAATCCCAGCTAAAAACGACCTGCCCACCTGGCTGCTTTGAAGAGTATCCCAGAGCAACGGATTCCAGAATAGACTTAAAGCACTGTCCCAGGGAGAATTGGTTGTGTGTGGTACCTAGCAGCCCTCTCCCTTGTAAGCCCTGGAGGTGTAGAGATACTGACACTGTCCTTGTCCTGCAGCTGTAGGTGGAACTGCTTTCAGGCCTTGGACTGCATGGCAATGGAGATCCCTCTTTCAGCATCCTTCCTACTTCCAGCCTCTAGCCTAGAGGCAGCTTCCCCACCCTTCATCCAGGGCCCCCTCCCAGGCCACACACAGCAGCACTTCAACACTACATCTTCAACCCAACTCCCCTGCTGGCCAGGCTCCTCAGTATTTATGAGCTGGTTCAGCCACCCTACCAGGCA
The DNA here is from genome assembly GCA_018402905.1 of Glandirana rugosa. NCBI lineage: Eukaryota > Metazoa > Chordata > Amphibia > Anura > Ranidae > Glandirana > Glandirana rugosa. The sequence continues at coordinate 224,961 of BLSH010234146.1, read as the reverse complement.
TTCTGCCTGGGGATTGGCCAGATTCCCATAAATATTCAAATCCCTTCCCCTATACCCCTGCCCACTAGCTTCTAGAAGTTTCCATGAAACCTCCAGAGCCAGGGGGAGGCGATAGAAGACTGGTCTACAGAGCCTTCAAGCTGGACCTGAATCTGAACCCTGACCCAATTAACAGATTCATACAACTACCATGAGTCAAGTAAATGTTTCTACTCCTATTCTAGCAATAGAGGATGCTGCCAAAGATACATATAAGAAAGTATAAATAAATACAAAACTGCATTAACGTGTGTCTTTTATATATGCCTGGAGTTCAGCATTAAAGAAATATTGTAGCAGCCACTCATAATTCTAGAGGAATCTCTGACTCAGTTGGGGAAATTTTCCTTTACAACCTGTCCCTGTGACACCCATACAAATAGGGGGAGGGGTGTATGTCACCAGGACAAGATATATAACAAAACAACTCTATTTGTTGCATCCCTTAGTCATAGAAATGGGATGGTCTTTACCTTAGCAAATGGCATGATGTACTGTTCTACATTTGGATCTTCAATTTTCTCTGGTTTCTCATTGTCATCCGCCACGATGACCTTCATGTCAGGGTAATACAGACGTATACTTTTTATCAATTCCCGTAAATTATAATAGCGCAGAAATGTCTTTGTGGTGATTGTCACCAAGGAGCTAATATTTCCACCTACAAATAAAATATACAAAATATGAGATAGTCACGTCAGCACTGAATATCATCATCATTTTGGTTCGCTTATTTCTGTCTGGAGTCATGCAGTAACAAGCCAATTTAGACTTTTCTTTGACACTTCAAATTCCTGTAGCATTTTCAGCAAATTATGGTAGAAATTATGATATGTAAACAGAAGAATATACTCTAAGACTTTACATTTTTGGGGATGGGTGGAAGAACGGAACATCTAATTTGTTTGTTAATCATCATTACATGTGGGATGATGTAATTAGTAATTTAGACAATAAATTTGGGCCCCTCCTTATCCCCATTATAGTGATGTCATAATTCCCCTATTGGCATGCCAGGAATGTATGCGTTCCTGCTCCATCATAGCTGCTGGTTCCAGCATCCTGGTTTTGGCTATGATGCTTCCCTGTCTGCTAGTCTCTGGATGGAGACCAAACCTGATTTAAGCCAGCCAAGCCTGCAGTCTCATACTTGTGATAGTATGTGTAATATGTGCAAGATCTCTGTCTATCTGTCCTGCTCTGCTGTTTGGATTCCCCAATTTATGTTCTTGGATCAGACTGCCATTTCACTATGGATTGACCTAGACTATTCTGACCCTTGCCTGCCTTGTACCTGAACTGTCATTACACCATCCTGCCTGTCTGCCAAACGCAAGTACCCATTTGCTTTGCTCAGGTTGCGACTGCCCGGGCGTGGTGGCCAGGCACAATAGCATTGTGTACTAGACTTGGGGGCAACTGAGTATTGGTAGGCCTGCTTGCCTTATGGGAAAGGGGGGTGCTATAGGTGAAGAACACAGAAGCTAGCTATAGAGTCTGACCACCTGCGTTAGGGGTAAGCGTGACATGGCAATTTACATTTATAACCAACAAGAAAAACAAGAGAAGGGCGCACCAACCTAGTGCAATTTTGTTAAAATATTTATTCAGAGTTAAATGACAAAAAAAAATATACTCACAAACATAGAAGACTAAAAAGCATATCAGAGCAACCAATAGAACAGAATGCCTCCAGGACTACTGGGATGCTCCATGTCTGCAAGGAGACCAGAACGTGTCCATAGCAGCCAGGCCAACGTGTTTCCAGGGCAAACGCTCTTCTTCAGAGCCTCAGTGGACATTTTCACTTAGGGGTGTACTCACTTTTGTTACCAGCAGTTTAGACATTAATGGCTGTGTGTTGAGTTATTTTGAGGGGACAGAAAATTTACACTTTTATACAAGCTGTACACTCACTACTTTACATTGTAGCAAAGTGTAATTTCTTCAGTGTTGTCACATGAAAAGATAGAATAAAATATTTACAAAAATGTGAGGGTGTACTCACTTTTGTAAGATACTGTATATATTAATCCACTCATAGCGAATGCAAATCTCATACAACCATATTTTATGCACAATAGAAAATAGAAAATATATCACATGTTTAAACTGAGAAAATGTACCATTTCTAGAAAAAATAAAGTCTTTTGAAGTTGATGGCAGCAGCATCTCTCAAAAAAGTTAGGACAGGGAAACAAAAAGCTAGCAAAGTAAGTGGTACTAACTAGGAAGAACTGGAAAAACATTTTGCAACTAATTAGGTTAATTGGCAACAGGTCAATAACATGATTGGGTAATAAAAAGAGTATCTTACTTGGCTAGCCTGTTTCCCCAGTGACAGGCTAGGATTACGTGGGGGTGGCGCATGCGTCCCTCCCCTGGGCACAGTTTGTTCCCAACAGGGGTGTCCGGCGGGGGGGCTCGTATGGCCACACCTCCCCTCCTAGGGGCTCTGGCGGGGTCCTGGGTGCTGACCTTCCCAAAGGCTACCTACATGAGGTTAGCCCTTGATAGTTGAACTAAGTTTAGAATGTTTTTCCCGTTTTATGGGCCTACATACCCTTTCAGGGCTTCTCTGGTCACATTTCTTGGCCTAGTAAATATGTGTATGATCCCATTGTTTTTCTTTATGTTTTGGTTTATGTGTTTGTTTTGCCTTTGGGCTTCTTCTCGGTTCTCACTCACTCTGCATTTCAGGGTAGCTGGAGCCGGGGGATCTCTAAAGGGCTTTTGTAATATCCCTCGTTCTCCCCCTAGGCGGTCTGCCTTGACCAGGCAGTTTTTACCTTTTGGGTGCCCTGGGAGCAGAGGGAGCCATATGGAGAAGAAAACTGCAACGAATAGGTTTGGTGGTGGGCTTCCACCTGAGCTATGTATTTTGTTTTCTATGATCCAAAGAAGTGCATATTCCTTTGGGAAAATAACTCTAAACTGTAACAATTGTTCGGATGTTTACTCTATGTCCACATGTAAAAGATACCCTTTTTCTTGTCATGTTTGAAAAATCAATAAAAATTTTAAAACGGAAAAAAAGAGTATCTTAGGAAGTCAGTGTCTGAGAAGTAAAGATGGACAGAAGATCACCAATCTGTGAAAAACTGCATATAAAAATTGTCAAATATATTCAGAATAATGTTCCTCAATGTAAAATTGCAAAGACATTCAATATATCATCATCTATAGTACATAATGTCAAAAGATTCAGAGAATGTGGAGGAATCTCTGTGTGACAAAGCCGAAAAGCAATATTGGATGCCCCTGATTTTGTGACCCTCAGACCCTCAGACAGGCTTGATTCTGTGATGGACATCACTGCATGGGCTCAAAGTTACCTCCAAAAATCACTGTCTGTGAACACAGTTCGCTGTGTCATCCAAAAATGCAACTATCATGCAAAGAAGAAGCCACATGATCCAGAAACATTGTCGTCTTGTCTGGGCCAAAGCTTGTTTAAAATAGTCTGTTGCAAATTGCAAAACTGTTCTTTGGTCAGACAAACAAAATTTGACATTCTTTTTGGCAGCCACGGGCTTGGTGTCCTCCATTCTAAAGAAGAGAGGGACCTTCCAGCTTTTTATCAGCCCTCAGTTCAAAAGCCTGCATCTCTGATGGTATGGGGGTGCATGGGTGCATACGAAATGGCCAGCTTGCATATCTAGAAAGGCACCATCAAGGCTGAAAGATATATCCAGGTTTTAGAGCAGCACCTGCTTCCATCCAGACAACATCTTTTTCAGGGAAGGCCTTGCATATTATAGGACAACAATGGTAAACTGCATTCTGCATCTATGACAACAGCATGGTTTTGTAGTAGAAGAATCAAGATGCTTAACTTGAAACAGAAAACATGACAAAGAAGACCCAGGACTGTTGAGCAGTTAGAATCCTTATAGGTGAATAAAATAAAACAAAATGAATATAAATGGTTGCAAGATAGATCAGAGTGATCTCATCACACCCCAAACAAGGAAATTTCTAACAACAAAAGTGTAGCACAACACCATAACTATATAATACTAATAAAATGCATAAATTCCGTGAAGTCCATAATCAATCTTCAAACACCATCTTGTATCTTCAAAAGTAAGATAGACAAGATCTGATTTATCTCCACCACCAGTAATATGAAGCCGCTCACCTCCCCTTTTGACCTTCAAATGGTCAAAAAATGCTTAAACCCCTTCTGGGTTAGTTGCTAGGGTAGAAAATAGCCTCCAACCTTCTGCAGACTCCTAACGCCACTCACAATCCCATAAAAGTTAAAGTAAAAAGAAATTAAAATACATTGCACTTACAATGTGTAAATAAACACTATTGTGCCACAAATCTTCATCATAGCAAGACAAACAGTGCCAAACATGTATCCACCACTAGCGTCATGAAGCCGCTCACCTCCCTATAAGACCGTAAGTTCAAAGCACACTCTATCGCCTTCAGGGTTAAATGCCAGGACAAGATATCACGCGATGTGGTCTCCAAACTCCTCCACACTTAGGGCACCACTAGTATCAGCTGGTAGTGAGCTCTTCTTGGAAAATATTATTTATTGGCCACTAGGTGGAATGTAGAATTTGTGGCAGTGATGTCATTTAGGTGGATCACTGCTGTAGTTATATGTGATCTACATAGATGACATCTGTCACAGACATTCCACCTAGTAGCCAATAAAGAATATTTTCCAAGTGGACTGAGTGTGTGCTCTGAAGAAGAAATGTGTCAGATGTCATCATCCGCAATATTCCATGCAGGCGGAGAGCGGACCTCTCATTTATATATGCCACATATCCACATTGGTTTGTGAGTATAACATGTACTTTTTTATTCTTAAATAAATTGTTGGTGGTAATGCACTAGGCGTTTTTTGTGCTTTTGATGTTTGTATAGTACTGGATTCCCCAATCTGAGAAGGGCTTACCATCCATCCTGAGTTGTACAGTGGTCATGACAATTGAACTATTTTTTTTTTTTTTGTTTAATATCTGTTTATTGAAGAAAAAATGTTGACAAACAGAAAAGACATAAAGACAAAGCATAATGACTATAACAAATGTGAATATAGACGAGTCACCCAAAGACCATCAGGGATGACAAATACATAGAAGTAAGGTATAAACGTGTGTGGTAGCCTGGGTCTGGGTGAATAACTGGTAATAATCTAAAAACAATCAATAAAGTAAATAAGATAGAGCAATTTGAAAGAAGAGTGTATAAAGGGGAAGTAAGAAGAGATGAAAATAGGGGGAACGAAGAAAAGAAAGGATAGGGGGATAGGATGTTGGCAACAGGTGGCTTAACAAAGTTACATAGTTAGTCAGGTTAAAAAAAGACACAAGTTCATCTAGTTCAACCAAAAAAAAAATTATATATAACCAAACATCCCATATACAATCCTTCACCCACAGTTGATCCAGAGGAAGGAAAAAAAACCCCAGCAAAGCATGATCCAATTTGCTATAATGGGGGAAAAAATTCCTTCCTGATCCCCTGAGAGGCAATCGGATACACCCTGGATCAACTTTACCTAAAATGTTAGTACCCAGTCATATTATTTACATTAAGGCAAGAATCCAGGCCTTTTTTAAAGCAATCAACTGTGCTGGTCAAAACCACCTCTGGATGGAGTCTATTCCACATTTTCAAAGCTCTTACTGTGAAGAAACCTTTCCATATTTGTAGAAGAAATCTTTTTTCCTCTAGACATAACGAGTGCCCCCTTGTCCTTTGTGATGACCTTGTAGTAAATAACTCAACACCAAGTTCACTATATGGACCATTTATATATTTGTACACGTTGATCATACCCCCTCTTAACCTCCTCTACTCAAGAGAGAATAAATTCAGTTCCTCTAATCATTCCTCATAGCTGAGCTCCTCCATGCCTTTTATTAGTTTGGTTGCCCTTCTCTGCAGTTTCTTCAGTTCCCCAATATCCTTTTTAAGAACTGGTGCCCAAAACTGAACTGCATAATCCAGATGAGGGAGAAGTAAGGGAGAAACATCTACAGAATTCAGAAATCATCAGTGTTCTCTGAGACATAAAAAGTACATCTTAAAGTAAATAAGTTAAGGTTCACCAGTAGGGGGGTCTGCAGGAAGTACAACCATGATCTTTTTGTAACAAGGGGTGGTTTTGAACTAAAACCATTGGGCTCATAGTTTGGTGTGAAGTTTACTATTGCCTTTAGCAATGAGAGAGTTTTTCTAATTGCCAAACTTAGTCTACCTTTTGTAGCCAATGCCTCATCGAAGGGGTGGTTGGTTGACCCCACAAAGCAGGGATTAAGTCCTTTGCGGTGTACAAGAGATGAGGGGTGAGAAAGCATTTGTATGAGCCAACTGATTCTGGGGTTCTATGTAGGAGTATTGTCCAGGGGTCATGAGGGAGGGAAAGACTAGTTATTTGGTTGATTAGGTTTAGAACTTCTGACCAAAAAGACCAGATTAATGGGCAGTTCCACCAGATATGGGCATGTGATGCAGGGTTTCCAAAATTCCTCCAGCACAATGGAGAATTAGATGGGAACATTTTATGAAGCTTGGTTTGTGTGTAGTGTCATCTGGTTAAAAGTTTGTAATTCATTTCTGCCATTTTGGATGAGATATAAGAGATATGGGAAAGAAGCAGGATTTTGTCCTTTTGTTTATCCGAGAGGTTAGATTGAAGATCTGTTTCCCATTCGGCTAGATAGTTTGGGTATGGAGGTCCTTGGAGTGTAATGAGAGCCTTGTAAAACTGTGAAATGCAGTGAATTGGATGGTCTTTGTGTTTGAAGATAGATTTGATTGGGTTCAGGTCCTGCAGGTCCTGATATGGATGGGGTAGAGAATGGAGAAATCGGATTAACTGGTTATATCTCCATCTATCCATGAATGGGATTTGAGCCCAGCAGGGAGTGAGGAGATTTAGGAGCTTTGGATTGAAGTACGTGGTGGAGCAGTAGGGGGCCATCGTATGCCCATGCTTTGAAGCCGCTGTCCGTGGAACCATGTTGAAAATTTTTTCAGGAGAGGCATTAAAGGGGAGTCATAAGGCCACTAAAACTTTCTGTGAAGTCTATTCCAAATGTCCAGGGATGAGATGAGGTGGTTATAAGTGGAGCAAGCAGGGATAGGGCTCTTGAGGATTGTGCGATCCAAGGAGTAATGGAAAGGTCTGTGCCACTGAGATAGGATTCTAGACCGACCCATAATTTAGCATCACCAGCATATTTCCAGTCTGCTATGCATGTTAGTACAATAGCACGATAATAGGTTTTAAGGTCTGGAAGCGCAAGCCCCCCAGAGTGCTTGGAACGGTATAAAATTAATCTGGATATTCTAGGGGTGCTTACCTCTTTAGACGAAGCGGGAGATCATGATCTGCAGTATAGAAAAGGCACCTCCAATGCAGGGGCATCACTAAGGGGGACCTCAGGGGGCCATGACCCCCCCAAGTATAACAACTTGTTTGTATAACGGTGCCATTGTCGAAGGTCTGCTTTAATTTTATTTAGTAAAGGGATGTAGTTATATTTAAATAAGGTGTGGAGTTGTGGTGTGAGGTAAATTCCAAAGTACTTTAGGTTCTCCATTTACCATTTGAATGGAAAAAGGGGTTTTATTTTATGAGCTTCTGAACGGGTAATATAAGACCCCTTTCACACTGAGGCGCTTTTCAGGCGCTTTCACGCTAAAAAAGCGCCCAAAAAGCTCACAAAAAACCTATTTCCATTAAAATCAATGAATGCTTTCACACTGGGCAGGCCGGTGAAAAAACGCCCCTCTCCATTGAAATGAATGGAGAGCTCTTCAAAAGCAACTGAAAGGGCACAGTGTTTTACTGGCAGTTTAGGAGCGCCTCAGTGTAAAAGGGGCCTAAATGTTTAGGGTAAATCCGGGGAAAATGTGACTCCGCGAGGATTTGACGGTCATTTTGTGACACGGGAAAGTCAACGAAAACTTCTCGAGAGGTAAGTAAAGTTACCTCTCCCCGCAAAAAAGTGGCCGGACGGGTCACACTTTCGTAAGTAACTAAAATTACCTTTATCCAAAAAACACTCGAAAAACCCGCGAAAAAATCGCACTTTCGCGGACTTTTCGCGGAGTCACACTTTCCCCAGAATATAATGGGCAAGTCTTCGAGTATTTTATTTTGGGGAAAAAGGTAAGTTTACCATTTACCTCTTGGATTTCATGAAACCTTAAATGGAGTGTGGTGTTGAGGT